>JACEFZ010014727.1:137500-705000 GCA_014155875.1 Cepaea nemoralis | reverse complement strand
GAAGTAAAGACCAAAAAATACACACAATTATAAAATAATATGTAAACACAACTCCGTTGTTGTCAAGAAGGCACAAAAACTGGGTTCAGTTCGGTTTTGAGAGGTACTCTTTTTCTACAAAGGTTGAGTCTAAATAAGCTGAAAAATTCGCATATAAGAAATGTGTGGCCAAAGGTGTGCACAAAGTCAGATACGAATATATAGAGGGAAGTCAGCAGAGTTATACAGTTGCATGCACAACAGTATTGATTCCCGCTGGATGGATGCATCCCAGAGAGTTGAGTAACTGGCTTTCAATTTTAAGCCTAATGACGGTTTAGACCAAACAAGGTACACAATCGAATGACTGAACAATTATTCTCGTAAATTAAATTTCCGTTCACTGAGCATTGAAATTACGGAAGATACCAAGAAACACAACAAACACGTTAACTCTAGAATGACGATGAATCGCCCTTCTGTCCAAGTAAGAGATCTCATATGGTGATATCCTTCAGAATTGAACCAGTTCAGTATAGACCAATGGAACATGACAGCACAGGGAAAAAACAATAAAGAGATTTTTTTTTTTCAACACTGCACACACACACAAATAAACAGACAGAGAGAGAGTGAAAGAGAGAGAGAGAGAGAGAGAGAGAGAGAGAGAGAGAGAGAGAGAGAGAGAGAGAGAGGGAGAGAGAGAGAGAGAAAGAGAGACAGAGTGAGAGACATAGAGAGGGAGAGAGAGAGAGAGACAGAGTGAGAGACAGAGTGAGAGACAGAGTGAGAGACATAGAGAGAGAGAGGGGGAAGAGAGAGGTCCACCAGACAGTGGTACTCACTTGAATAAGCTAACACTACCCGAAGCCAGGTAAATGTCGCATTGATGGGTACAGTCACACATCTGACGCCCTGACGATAGAGACACGTGCTGTCATTGCCATTTGTTACCTCACTAACGTTAGACTGATTGTACGCCAGATCGGCTAACTGCTTTCATAATTCGCGTCCTAGATGTATCATATGGTAAATATTTGTTGAGTTTCATTGTGAAATCTTACGAAGATCACTGAACGGTTTCAACAGCCAAGGAAATTGTGGTATGTGATTTCAGGATCAATGAATTTTCCCAACTTATAGGAAGAGTGATATAAAAATGAGGGAAGGCCTTCCTTTTACTTGTCCTTATCGTTTACTATTGTTCAAACAGTTACATAAAATAAACACACATAGTATTCAAAACAATGTTTTCCCGTGATGAATTTGAATAACGAAGACACAAACAATAGATTGCACGATTTATTGCCTGGCATATTTCGCTGCATCTCGTCAGGTACATACTGCAGAAATCACACAACTTACGTGAATTAATTAGATAAATCGTTCACACTGAAATATACACATGTTCGCACAGTAATGTCGATTGTCTACCACGGTAATTTTAAACTGACTAACATGTCTTTCTGCTTGCACAAGGACGGCTTACGAAGGTTGATTATTATAGCTTCAGCAAACTTTAACAATCGACTACTTTGTGTGGTGAACAACACACGGAAGGCACTGTCTCTTTCAACCACGTGACCACTCTCGAGCACATGTCTCCCGACCGATGAAGCCAGACTTTTCCGGTGTGTCGGCCTGCCTAGGCTACCATCTTCTGTGTGTAGTATCTTGTCCAACCAATTCGGAATATGTTCCGAAACCCTGCAACACATAGTATTGTTTGGCGCTCACAGAAGGAGAAGAAGGAAATAGAGACTAGAGGACGCACTAGACAACATAAGATTTGAAAACTATAGTTACCGACCGGAATTCGAACCTGTCACCTCCAAATGGCGACAGCGCCTCGCTTAAGGAACAAGTGTACTTCGACGCATGACCAACTGACTGACTAGCACATTTGCCGTCTTGACAGACGATATTTTGTAAAATGGAGTTATACCTCTCCATAATATAAAGACTGTGCTGGATTTAGAGACCATGTGTTTCCCATGCAGCATGATTCTTCTTTAGGCCTGTCTAGTTTACTTCAGAGGAAAAGTAACACCAATGCGTCTGGAACCAGACAAACTGCAGAAGCTACCGGATCAGCAAAGCAATGCTCTAACAGTCTGCCAGACGGAGCTTCCTTCCTAGACGAGTGTCGACCAAGGCTTAGGGCCTGGTCTGCCCTGGCATGACATTTAGTCTTTAGGTTGCATTTCCTCGCACAAAGGTAAGGCTTGTACTCTCCCAACTTTACTCTTACGCCCGAATCCGTTGGATTTGTTGAGATGATGCCATGTTTTTTTATTTTTTTTTTTTTTAACTTTGTATATATGTGTTTGCATAATCGATTGTGTCCCGTTCTGCGGTGCAGAATAATTTTTTGTGACCTATCCATAAAATTGTAACCATCTTGTACTACTGTTGATAACACTACATTTAGCAATCTTGAATGATCTGTTCTGCCAGTCTATATGTGCCCTGGGGTAACAGGACCATGTTCATTATGTGTGACTGTTTTGTCTGTGTGTCCTGCTCTGGTATTGAACAGGGACACATGCTTTGTTTGATCAACATAATAATAGTTCTCACATTGTTGGTTGAGGTTAATAAGTGTCTTATTGTAAACGGGAAGACAATGTTCAGAACACAAAAACCCCTGGCAGACATGGAAATGCTGACAAATGACAAACAAGTTATACATCGTGGCAGAAACTTATTAGTGATGAACTCCTGCGTAATGGAAGATTGTAAAGGAATTGATTATATTCTGCGTAATTGAAGATAGTAAAGGAACTGTTTATATTCTGGGTAATGGAATATAGTAAAGGAATTGTTTATATTCTGGGTAATGGAAGATAGTAAAGGAATTGTTTATATTCTGCGTAATGGAAGATAGTAAAGGAATTGTTTATATTCTGGGTAATGGAAGATAGTAAAGTAATTGTTTATATTCTGGGTAATAGAAGATAGTAAAGGAATTGTTTATATTTTGGGTAATGGAAGATAGTAAAGGAATTGTTTATATTCGTTCAATTTGACATCGAGCCTAGTTCACATTAGACTGATTTTTGCATATGAGTTTGTTTTCCCTATTACCAGTGTCCCTCGCCATCAGGCAAATCCACTCTGACTCTTGAGTTACTTACAATTTACACCCCCACTCTAAGGACAAGAAATCAACGTTTAAGTCCAACTAATATTATAGGGAGAAAACCCTCTACCCCATCATCAGCGCACCGTAAGTTTACCAGGAAACGATGTTAACCTTTGGGCCACGCCACTTCCACAAAGCAACATAAATCTGACACCACTGGCTTCCTACTCCTACATCATAGATGTTGCTGGATCACCAACCTCCACAAAACTCTGTATGTGTCGTTTCCTCCTATTTGTCGCTTTTCCCTTCTGTGTCTGTCTTTTTCCAGCATCACATACTCTATCAGGATTTACAATTTTAGAGTACAGCACATCGAAAAAATCAAGGATGTAACTGTAACATTAACTGTCGAATGTTGTATTAACTCTTATATTACCGAGATATGCACGTAGCATTTATTTTCAGTTTCTCCCTATATAACGATGGAGAAATTGACCATGTAATCACGTGCTTCCATTGTGGACGATCAGTGACCACGCAAATTGTTATGTTCCTTCACACTCGCTACCGCCATGGGTTGCAATTATTGTGTCTTTTTTAAAGCACAATGTAACAAACTATTGTCTCACAATGTAACACACTATTGATTGTTAATACACCAAGGTGCAAGTTCTATATGACAAAAATTTACAATTTTGTTTCTCTTGCTGTAGCAGACATTCACTGTAATGTGAAACTTTTTCCAAATGTGTTGTCTGTGTGTTTCTTAACTCATTAATTCCAGGCAATTATTGAAATTATCAATTTTGTTCATTTCTGTTTGTAATAGTTGGTTTTGATTTCCTGATCCATGTTTTAGAGCTTTTAATGAAGCAAAATACTGTTATATAGACGGTTTAAAGACCCAAAGTATTGTTATTTAGACCTTTTAATGAAACAAAGCATTTTTACTTAGAGCTTGTAATGACCCAAAGTATTGTTTAGAGCTATAATCTTCCCCACCCCAAATCTAAACTATGAAATGTCTCTGTTTGTTTAGTACTATCACAATTTTTAATAACGTGTACTGTGACAGCTGCTTTAGTAACTCTAATACATTTGTAACAGAATGCACTCTCGTATCTCAACAATATAATTTTTATATTCACAATAGGCGTTTAATCCTAACAATATAATCTTTATGTTATTATTATTTATGTTATCATGTCTATAAATATATTGTTTTAATACGAAACTTTCTTTTAGTAGCATGCGGTAATATAATTGCCCAGCCAGGGACTCCAGAAGATGGCCACAAAGAGGTCAAGCAAGGATTGACTGGTTGACTGAGAACCCTCTGCAAGGCTCAAATCGTATGTTCAGTACACTCGCCTTCAGGTAGTCTAGTACCCGACCAGGTTTTGCGTCTGTCAGAGTGACGTTGATGTAGAGACTCTCCTCCCGACCCAATACTTCAGGTAGTCTAGTGTCAGGGTCTTAAACTTGGCTCGCTAACCTAACACATGTGAGACAGTACAAGTACAACGTGATTGGACGTAAGACTCACCGACACACCGTTCAATGGATTTATTCACATATCAAATACAGAACGATGATCACAACAATATACATGTAATACTTCAATACACTTACATCCACAATACAGCTCACAAGTCTAACACTCAAGATGTCCAGACACTCGAATTTCAAGCACAGAAAACCACACAACGCCTTTCTCTCATCATACGTCTGTCCGAGTCGAAGTCCCAGAGCTGTCTGCCGCTAGTTCGCAACTTGCCTCCCACCTGAGGTGGCTTCACGAGGCATGCGTGCGTCTTGCGTCGTCCTGGCCTGACCGCTGGTCGCTCGTCAGCCAGCAATCTTGCAGGCCGGTAACTACTACTCGCCTGGCGGCGTAACGAAGTTGCTGCATCCCTGCTGGGAGCTAAGTCGCCTGGCGGGCGTAACGATGTCACTGCATCACTGTACCCTTTCTGGACTCTGACACGCTCCCCCGGCAAATTCATGAAAGATGTCATCTTTCATGTATAATATATGTACACACTGGGTTAATATTCTAACCTTGTCAGAGTCTACCCTTCTGTTGTTATATACATTGGTATCAAAATACAAATAAATACACATATGCCATAGAAATATATAAGAAATGGAAGTTGCATTCAACGACATGTGGTGTTCAACCTTTAACACATGTCAGGTTTCATCCTCTCGATGGCTGATTACCTCAATTGCATTAATGACCCAGTCAGATCGGTAGTACCAGCTTCACGCATCTACCTCGCAGCATAACGAAAAAAAACGTAATAATATGGTTCTTGAAACAAAAACCATCTAGCTAGACCGAAATACGGCTTTATATAAGTCGTATAAAACGCTCAAACCCTGACCTTATTTGGCCAGTAGCTCTTGTGTTGGTCTGCAATGTCGGTAACACTCTGCCATGCCCAGTAGATGGCTACCTGTTGTGTCAACAATCTGGCAACAACATGGCTATTTACACGCAACACATTACTGAATACATTTCAAATTATGGCCCTTTGTGTAATGCTGTAATAACAAATAAATGAAAGGGGAATAATTTAAACATTAATGAAATACAATAATTTACAATAATTATCCTATTTCTTAGCGTCATCGCTTGACGTTTCTTCATATTAACGAGAAAAAGTCGGTAATATGAATACATTAATCAAGATATGATTCTAAGATTACACTACTTAAATATATAAACACACAATTCGTGTATTTAACTTTGTTGATTCCTAAAGATTTTAGAATCGTCATAGCTTTTTAAACTTTTATTTGTCGTCTGCTAATTTTGCTCTAAATTTCTAACTAATCCGGAAGTACACACGAACACTAAAACCAGCTGATGTTTAAGCTTGTAGAACACACTTGTTCCGGTCTGATCTAGTTACGGAAAGTACAATGTTCTCACAGTTCATGTGTTGGATGTTTCACTACAAAACCTTCTGGATTACGATTGACTGTTCATGTGTTGGATGTTTCACTACCGAACATTATGGATTTCGGTTCACTGCAATGGTGTAGCTGTCAATGTTTAGTTTACACGTTCACACACGTCTTTAAAATATCCCTGGAATGTTCCACACGCAGATGTCACTGTCAAATTGGATAGTTCGCTTACGGTAAGTTTTTGAGCGAATGTGACACTGTTCTTGTTCTTGATATATACAATTAATAAAGTTCGCTTTCTACCACACACTACACAATTATACACGACAATCACTACATGAATTAGTAAAATAAGAACACTATATATAATGGGAGTAACCCCTATCACATCATATTGTAGACATTGCACAGCTTTTTGTGAATGGAAAAAATTATTCACTGATAATGGCTGTGTCGGTCTGAGTGTATTTGTACACACTGCACTCAGACATTGGTGCTTACTGGGTCGGTCGGACAACGGGACAAAAGATCGGCAATTGAATTGCTTCTGCCTGGGATATGTCGAACCTCAAAGCTGTAATCTTGAAGTTTAAGAGACCAGCGCGCTACCATATGATTTGAAGGTACACCTGAATTTATAAATCGTAACGGGCTGCTGTCAGATTCCACGATGAAATGGCGTCCTAGAAGAAATCTGGACAATTTTGTTATACCCACCACTAAAGCTAGGGCTTCCAATTGAGGTATAGACCACGCCCGTTCTCTGGGCTTTAGTTTCCTGGATACGAAGTACACGGGATGGAGGATGTTATTGTACTCTTGTAACAAGACTGCTCCAATCGCCACGGAGCTAGCATCTGTACGCAATCTGAAAGGTAAATGGAGGTTGGGCAATTTCAGGATGAGATTATTTAAACTGTTATCAGAAAAACACGCTAGTACTTTATTGAATGCAATTTTTAGGCATTCATTGTTTACAATTTTCTCTGGTTTATCTTTTGTTAGTAAATTAGTAAACACTTCGGTCAGTTCGGAAAAATCAGGAATGAACTGCCGGTAATAGTTTATCAGTCCCAACAAACTTCTGACTTGTTTTTTTTGTAGTCGGAAGTGAGAGTTTTAGTATCTTGGACACAATGTTATCGTCTGTCATGACAAAGCCATTGGATATTTTGTACCCCAAGAAGGATATTTCCTGGTAGGCTATGTCTACTTTCGCAGGCTTTACTGTCAGTCCGTGCTGTCTAATACGTTCAAATGTCTGTTCTAACGTCTTAATGTGCTCTGTCATTGTCTCTGTGTGAACACAGATGTCGTCGATATAGCAGATTATGTTAGGAATGTCTACTAGAAGAAGTCGTGTCATACGTACGAAGGTGGCAGGGGCATTGACAAGCCCAAATGGAAGTTTGCACCATTCGTACAGTCCCCAAGGTGTGGCAAATGCTGTCAGATGTCTGCTCTGTTCGTCTACCTGCTATTTGCCAATATCCTTTCGTCATATCTATCTTCGTAAAGAACCTAGCGTCTGTCAGTTCTGTCAGAAGATCGTCAGAGTTAGCCATTGGCTCAAGATCTAGAACAGTTATTTTATTGAGCTTTCGATAGTCGATACACAGTCTTATTGTATTGTCCTTTTTGCGTACTATGACCATTGGAGATGAGAAGTCTGATTGGGATCGTCTTATGATGTTGTTTTTCTCTAAGTTGATGATCTCCTGATGTAAATGTTCTTTGTAATGTAATGGGATGGTGTATGGTCTGCATCTTATGGGTGTGTTTGATGTGAGTGTGATGTGATGCTGTACTAATTCTGTTTGTCCTGGGTTGTTGGAAAAGATGGTGTTGTACTGTTGTATAAGCTGTTTGCAACTGTTTGTCTCTGCTTGAGTTAACTTTGGGTTGATTTTAATCTCCTTCAAGCAGTTTGTCGTGTCTAATGCAGGTGTTGGAATCTCGTCACTAGCATCGTCATCTTCGTGATCTATTATCACTGTACAAGCTGTCGTATCGTCTTGTTCGTTGTCTCTGTTGTGGTATGGTCTTAGCATATTTATGTGAAATATTTTGTGTTTGTCTTTTATTTGGATTTCGTAGTCTACAGGTGAAATCTGTCTCGTCACTTTAAAAGGTCCCTGCCAAGAATCAGTCAATAAGTGTCTGTCACTAGGTAGTAGAAGAAGAACGTCCTGTCCAGGTGTCAACGTTATTGTCCTGTTACCTTTGTCAGCATACTGTCTATAAGTAGCACCAGATAATTTTAGTGCATTCTTTGCAATAATACAAGATTTGATGATTCTTTCACGCAATGATGTAACATATACGTATGATGATATGGGTTTAAGTACTGGAGTAGAGTCAGTTAACATTTGGTGATAAATAGTCAATGGGCCACGTGGTTTGGCACCATAGATAAGTTCAAAAGGAGAGAAACCGGTACTAGAATGTGGTACCTCGCGATAAGCAAAAAGAATAGCTGGTAGATATAAATCCCAGTTATTGGGGTGCTCTTGCGTTACTTTTGCAAGCATGTGCTTTAGATCCCCGTTAAATTTTTCTATTACTCCACTAGAGTGAGGATGGTACGGGGAATTGAAACATTGCTTCACTCCCAACATTTTGGTGAAAGCTTGGGTAGATGCGGCAATAAACTGAGTGCCCCTATCAGATTGGATAGTGTCTGGAAAACCTATCCGAGAAAATATATGGAAGAACACTTCCATTATATCATTGGCAGTTATGTTCTTTAGCGGAATAGCTTCTGGCCAGCGACTACATTGATCAATGACAGTTAGAATATATTTATTCCCTCTAGTTGTTGTATGATTAAGAGGGCCCACTATGTCGACAGATAGTTTTTCAAAAGGTCGACTGGCTAAGTAACTTTGCGAGTGGGTGTTTACCTTTTTTTACCAGTTTCTGGCAGGTGTCACAACTTCTGCAATATTCTTTAATGTCATTGCAAAATTTGGGCCAATGAAACTGTGTCAGTAACCTTGATCTGGTCTTAACGTATGCCATATGCCCTGCAAGAGGTATATCGTGGGCAAGATGTAAGGCTTGCTTGCGATAATTAGTTGGCAAATACAGTTTGCTCTGTTGTATTGTCACCTCTGGTATAATACCTGGTGAGTATATCATTTTTCACAGCAAAATGCCATTTTGCATTCTTGGTTACCTTTGGCTTTTGGCCGATCAGATTAAAGTATTTTGACAATGAAGGATCAGCTTTTTGAGCTGTTACAAACGTTTCCTTCATGGTGTTAGTAGGTAGTGATACTGGGCTAAGCATTTGTATAGCCTCAGTTTGATTACTTTCATCTTGCACTCTAGCAGTAGATCTAGTTACTGCGTTCACACATTCAATGATATCAGATGGTGATGGAACAATGTTATCAATGATGTCATGAGATGTTAGTGCTACATTAGCTACCATACAATCAATAGGTGGTGTGACATTATCAATGATGACATTTGATGGTGATGTTATGTTATCATCAATACACAGAGATGTTATGTCATGAGGTTTATCATTCACCTCTGGTAAATTTCCAATAATTACATCACACACTGGGTTTGTTAATGCAGCGCACTTTACTTTCCCAGTGAGGAAAGGTGTTTCAATATATGCCCATGCTAGTGGGTATTTCTCAATATTGCCTGAGAATGTTCTGCATGTTACGTGCCTGCCTGTATAGTCTGTAGGCATTATGAACGTTCTCTTCAGACCAATGAGTGAACTGCCCGTGTCACGAAGGACTGTAGCAGACTTGCCATTCACATATCCGTGATGGATGATTATCTTGCCTTTTGAATCTACTACCAAATTAGCTTCTTCATTGGCAATAGGGATGGCGTGACCGCATGTTAAAATACCATCTTCATAGAAGGTGTTACAAACAGAACATTTATTTGCGCTAAACATGTCAAAAGCCTGTGCTGAGTTCACAGGATGTTTCTCTGGCTGTTCTTCATCAGACGACGAACTGTCAAACAAGGCGGCATTTGCTTTGTTGGTCATTTGCCTGCCTTTACAATCTTTCCGATGGTGTCCGTACGCCTTACAGAGGAAACATTTACGCAAACTTCTGAAGGATTTACGCTCCTTATCTTGTCTGTTTACCATGTTTAGTAGGTAAGTATGGTATCCTGGGTGCTTATCGCACATTTCATTCTGATGATGTGAAAATTTACAATAGTTACAGTGATTAAATTTCTCAGAGGTAGGCCTATGAGGTTTCTGCCTACTATAGGGTTTGTCATAGTTAGCCGCTGCTACAAAATTAATGTCAGTAGCTTCACTGGCAAAACAATGTTTGTTGGCTGTGTAATACGCCGAACCACGTCTCTCAATCTCATCTACACTAGTGCATTCATTCTCTTGCAAAAATTTTGAAAATGCTGATGGAATGGATGAAATGATTTTATCTCTAATGATCAGATCTTCTAGTCTCTGATAATTTTTGTCAATTTTAGCTGCTGAAGTCCATTTGGTAAATATATCTCGGACTAAGCAGAGGTAATCAGAGAACGTTTGAGTCGGTTTTGGGCTCAACTTACTGAATTGTTCTCTGTAACCTGCCTCATCTAACATAAAATGTGCCATAATCTTAGATTTCAGATAATGGTAATCTTTTCTGAGGTCTTTGGGGATGGTTTCAATGACTTTAAGAGGTTCCCCTGATAAACTCCTCATATAAACAATATTCCATTCAGACAGTGGAACTTGGTAATGTTCCATTAAAGTTTCAAAATTTTGGGTAAAGGCTGCGATGCAGTCACCCGAGGTATAATTACGTACAATACCTTGATATTTCTTGTACTGGTTTTCTTTCTCCAGTCTCTCAGATTTCTTAGACTCTTTGTTAATGGCAGTCTCAGTGTCAAGTTGTTTTATCTTTAACTGTAACTCCAGTTCTTCTCTCTTACTCTGAGCTGCTATTTCTGCCTTCTTCAGCTCACTATCTATCTCAGCTTGCTTTGTCTTTGCAGCCAGTTCTAATTCGGCTTGCTTTAAGGCGGTCTCTGCCTCTACTTGCTTGGCAATTCTTTCCGTCTCTGCCTGTTTTAAAGCTCTTTCAGCTGCTCTTTCATCACGTTCAGCAGCTTTCTCGCGAAGGTGTTCAGAGTATTTATTCTCACTCCACTTTGTTAACTCATCACCTGTTAACTTTAATTTTAACCCCATATCGATGAAATCATTCAATGAAGACATGATGGAAAAATGTCACTGAACTACTAGCCACACAAAATATGTTATAAGTGGTTAGTAATGAACAATTTACAATTGATTTCTATTGACAATACGTGCCTAAAATTGCATCCTTAAAGTAAATGAAAAGAAAAATATACTCAAGTGCCCCGGATGCGGTGAAGAACGGTTGGAAATCGGGCTAGGAACTGTAGGGTCGCTACTTCGCAAACACAAATGACCTCTACGGCAAGGTTTCGGATGGTACGGAAAACCTGCTTTGTTTTTGGAGGAAAATAAATTAGCGTCTATTTGTTGGTGTGTGCTTGCTTGTCACTAAGTGTTGATTAGGTTTGTATGGCGTTGAGTGTAATTGTAGGTCGTAAGTTTGTCCGTCAACAATTTTTTTTTTCCAAAACACAAGTCACTTTCTTTCCAAAACTTTCTGCTTCCGACAACTCAATGCACGAAGACAATCTACATGTATCTCAACACTCTACAACATTGATGACACATCACTTACATCAAGATGACATTCAGTAAGGACATAGACATCAAGTTTACAAGATGGCGACAAGGTCACAATGGCGACAAGATCACAATGTCGACAAGGTCAAAACGGTGACAAGTTTCACAAATCACAAATGTTTTACACGCTTACAAGATCAAACAATATGTATGCACTGTACGTTTACAAATAGTCTTACACATGTTTAAACAATGTAGTAAATTTATCAAAATGAGCCTTCCACGATCACATTTACATGTACTATAAAGTTTGACAAAAATTCTAAGTTCACAAACTCTAGTTTTAAATCGTTAATCACATAAACACGTTCATTTCAAAGCCGGACGAATGCCACCACGTCCACACATGTCAGGGTCTTAAACTTGGCTCGCTAACCTAACACATGTGAGACAGTACAAGTACAACGTGATTGGACGTAAGACTCACCGACACACCGTTCAATGGATTTATTCACATATCAAATACAGAACGATGATCACAACAATATATACATGTAATACTTCAATACACTTACATCCACAATACAGCTCACAAGTCTAACACTCAAGATGTCCAGACACTCGACTTTCAAGCACAGAAAACCACACAACGCCTTTCTCTCATCATACGTCTGTCCGAGTCGAAGTCCCAGAGCTGTCTGCCATTAGTTCGCAACTTGCCTCCCACCTGAGGTGGCTTCACGAGGCATGCGTGCGTCTTGCGTCGTCCTGGCCTGACCGCTGGACGCTCGTCAGCCAGCAATCTTGCAGGCCGGTAACTACTACTCGCCTGGCGGCGTAACGAAGTTGCTGCATCCATGCTGGGAGCTAAGTCGCCTGGCGGGCGTAACGATGTCACTGCATCATTGTACCCTTTCTGGACTCTGACATCTAGTCCCTGACCAGGTCTTGCTTCTATCAGAGTGACGTTAGTGTAGAGACTCTCCTCCAGACCCAATACTTCAGGTAGTCTAGTCCCTGACCAGGTCTTGCGTCTATCAGAGTGACGTTGATATAGAGACTCTCCTCCCGACCCAATACTTCAGGTAGTCTAGTCCCTGACCAGGTCTGGCGTCTATCAGAGTGATGTTGGTGTAGAGACTCTCCTCCCGACCCAATACTTCAGGTAGTCTAGTCCCTGACCATGTCTGGCGTCTATCAGAGTGACGTTGGTGTATAGACTCTCCTCCCGACCCAATACTTCAGGTAGTCTAGTCCCTGACCAGGTCTGGCGTCTATCAGAGTGACGTTGATATAGAGACTCTCCTCCCGACCCAATACTTCAGGAAGTCTAGTCCCTGACCAGGTCTGGCGTCTATCAGAGTGATGTTGGTGTAGAGACTCACCTCCCGACCCAATATTTCAGGTAGTCTAGTCCCTGACCGGGCCTTGCATCTATCAGAGTGACATTAGTGTAGAGACTCTCCTCCCGACCAAATACTTCAGGTAGTCTAGTCCCTGACCAGGTCTGGCGTCTATCAGAGTGATGTTGGGGTAGAGACTCACCTCCCGACCTTGCTTCTATCAGAGTGACGTTAGTGTATAGACTCTCCTCCCGAAGCAGTACGTCAGGTAGTCTAGTACCCGAACAGGTTTTGCGTCTGTCAGAGTGACGTTAGTGTAGAGACTCTCCTCTCGACCCAATACTTCAGGTCTTGCTTCTATCAGAGTGACGTTGATGTAGATACTCTCCTCCCGACCCAATACTTCAGGTAGTCTAGTCCCTGACCAGGTCTTGCATCTATCAGAGTGATGTTGGTGTAGAGACTCACTTCCCGACCCAATATTTCAGGTAGTTTAGCCTGACCAGGTTTTGCATCTATCAGAGTGACATTAGTGTAGAGACTCTCCTCCCGACCCAATACTTCAGGTAGTCTAGTCCCTGACCAGGTCTTGCTTCTAACAGAATGATGTTTGTGTAGAGACTCACCTCCCGACCCAATACTTCAGGTAGTTTAGCCTGACCAGGTCTTGCATCTATCAGAGTGACATTAGTGTAGAGACTCTCCTCCCGACCCAATACTTCAGGTAGTCTAGTCCCTGACCAGGTCTGGCGTCTATCAGAGTGATGTTGGGGTAGAGACTCTCCTCCCGACCCAATACTTCAGGTAGTCTATTCCCTGACCAGGTCTGACGTCTATCAGAGTGATGTTGGGGTAGAGACTCTCCTCCCGACCCAATACTTCAGGTAGTCTAGTACCCGACCAGGTTTTGCGTCTGTCAGAGTGACGTTAGTGTAGAGACTCTCTTCCCGACCCAATACTTCAGGTAGTCTAGTCCCTGACCAGGTCTTGCTTCTATCAGAGTGACGTTGATGTAGAAACTCTCCTCCCGACCCAATACTTCAGGTAGTCTAGTCCCTGACCAGGTCTTGCATCTATCAGAGTGATGTTGGTGTAGAGACTCACCTCCCGACCCAATATTTCAGGTAGTCTAGTCCTTGACCGGGCCTTGCATCTATCAGAGTGACATTAGTGTAGAGACTCTCCTCCCGACCAAATACTTCAGGTAGTCTAGTCCCTGACCAGGTCTTGCGTCTAACGGAGTTACGTTGATATAGAGACTCTCCTCCCGACCCAATACTTCAGGTAGTTTAGTCCCTGACCAGGTCTGGCGTCTATCAGTGATATTGGGGTAGAGACTCTCCTCCCGACCCAATACTTCAGGTAGTCTAGTCCCTGACCAGGTCTTGCGTCTATCAGAGTGACGTTAGTGTAGAGACTCTCCTCCCGACCCAATACTTCAGGTAGTCTAGTCCCTGACCAGGTCTTGCGTCTATCAGAGTGACGTTAGTGTAGAGACTCCCCTCCCGACCCAATACTTCAGGTAGTTTAGTCCCTGACCAGTTCTGGCGTCTATCAGAGTGATGTTGATGTAGAGACTCTCCTCCCAACCCAATACTTCAGGTAGTCTAGTCCCTGACCAGGTCTTGCTTCTATCAGAGTGATGTTGTTGTAGAGACTCACCTCCCGACCCAATACTTCAGGTAGTCTAGTCCCTGACCAGGTCTTGCATCTATCAGAGTGATGTTGGTGTAGAGACTCTCCTCCCGACCCAATACTTCAGGTAGTCTAGTCCCTGACCATGTCTTGCGTCTATCAGAGTGACGTTAGTGTAGAGACTCTCCTCCCGACCCAATACTTCAGGTAGTCTAGTCCCTGACCACGGTCTTGCGTCTATCAGAGTGATGTTGGGGTAGAGACTCTCCTTCCAGCCAAATACAGAATTATCATCTCCACAGGAAGTGTTTTGCAGAGCTCTCCTCCCCCTCTCCATGCTCATAAAACAGCTCAGTAGTGAACTTGACAAGTGAAAGGGAATGGCGAGTATTTGTGCGTTTGCCAGAATGGGGACCCGATCTGTACGTAGGTAGTACTGAAATTAGGTGTTACTAGGGACTCAGCCAGTATGGAACTTGGATTTGTGGTCTTAGTGTGTCAACCCAGGCTAAATAAGATAAGAATTGTGGAGGTTTACAGTGAACTGTGGGGGTTGAGATGAAACTATGGAGGTTAAGATGATAGATTGGGGCTTGAGATGAACCTATGGGAGTTGAGATGAAACTATGAGGGTTGAGATGATACTATGGGGGTTTAGATGAAACTATGGGGGAAGAGATGAAACTATGGGTTTTGAGATGAGATTATGGGGGTTGACATGAAACTATGGAGGTTAAGATGATAAATTGGGTCTTCAGATGAAACTATGGGGGTTTAGATGAAACTATAGGGTTGAGATGATAGATTGGGGCTTGAGAAGAACCTATGGGAGTTGAGATGAAACTATGAGGGTTGAGATGATACTAAGGGGGTTGAGATGAAACTATGGGGGAAGAGATGAAACTATGGGTTTTGAGATGAAATTATGGGGGTTGAGATGAAACTATGGGGTCGAGATGAAACTATGGGGGTTGAGATTAAACCATGTGGGTTAAGATGAAACTATGGGGGTTGAGAGAGAACTGTGGAGGGTGATATGAAACTATGAGGGTTTAAATAAACGATGAAGATTGAGATGATGTTATGGGAGTTTAGATGATGCTATAGAGGTGGAAATGATGCTATAGAGGGTGAGATGAAACTATGGGAGTTGAGATGATGCTAAGGGAAAATGAGATGATGCTATGGGGTTGAGACGAAGCTATGGGTCTGAGATGATGATATAGGAGTTGAGATGATACTATTGGGTTGTGATGATGCTAATGGGGTTAAGATGATGCTATGGGTGTTGAGATAAAACTATGGAGGTTGAGATGAAACTATGGGACTTGAGATGAAACGGTGCTTGTTGCAATGAAACTATGATGGCTGCAATGAAATTGTGGAGGTTGAAGTGAAACAAATTGGATGACTGACAGGTGGTACCAAGAGTGAGAGAGATAGATAGAGAGAGAGAGAGAGAGAGAGAGAGAGAGAGAGAAGAGAGAGAGAGAGAGAGAGAGAGAGAGAGAGAGAGAGAGAGAGAGAGAGAGAGAGAGAGAGAGAGAGAGAGAGAGAGTTAAGATCTATGAACGCTGAAACTATGGGACAGACAGGCTGACTGACGAGTTCATATTGGTCAGACAAACTAGAGAGAGTTTGTTGCTGCCCTAACAAATATCTCTGGGTGCGGTAGTCATTGATTGTTTCGCTATTCAAGAACAAAGAAAAGAAGACAAACACATATAGCACAAGTTATTGTTTAATCGTTGAAATTATGTTGTCATGTTTCAAACTGTGACTTCTCATTGCCGGTTTAGTAAAACAGCTGACTCATAATTTGGCTTTGGTGAATAAAATATACGTTGCTTGTTAAAATAATGTTCGTGTTCAGTTCTCTTTTTGATTCCCTAGCCCCAGGGGGACAATGTGTGTTTCTCTACTCCACAGATACTGTTAACCGTAGGAGTTTGAGAAGGCCTAAGTTTGCTGTCTGAGACCAGCTGTATTGCCTTGCTTGCATCGAAACTGTGTCTGCTAAGGGTACCCTTGATGTCTGTCTATTTCGATGTCGACCTTGTCTTTCTATGGCTCTAAACCCATATTTTTTTTTCGTGTGTGCTCTTATCTGTATTAATAAGATTTTATGCTAATAAGGTAAATTATATTAGTTGTCTCATGATGACATTGGCGCTATGGCGAAGGGGTTACGAACACGATTCGAAATACCGCATATCGCGTTCACACATAGCTCTGGGTGATCCGGAAGCAAACCGCGTTGAGCTGGTTTACATACAATGGTATGAATGCCGGTCATTCAGAAAGAAATGGCAAACTAGTGAACGTAAACTTGCCAAGAAATCAAGAAGTTTTAAAATGCTGGAGTTAATTGCTACATCCAGTTTGGGATATGCAAATAACTTAACATGATGAAATAGTGTAATTTCATTATATCTATCACATTTCTGATGCTGTTTTTAACACACTGCCACTTCTGACAGCTCCAGCCATCCAGCCATCCATCCATCCATCATGTACCATGCCGATAAGCGTGGGTGGTCATGTTTAGCAGCTCACTCGATCATCAGAGTCGTGGATCAGCTCTGTGTTCTGTCTCGATCATGCCACGTGGCCAAGCCATCCAGGTACTTACTTCTCGGTTTTCCCTTTGGTCTCCTCCCTTCAATCATGCAAGTCGTCACCAAGTTCTCCAATTTATTTCTTCTCATAACATGTCCAAAATATTTTGACTGTCCACGTCTAATGTCTCTAATCAGTTTACGATCTCTATTTGTTTCTTTTCAGGACTTGTTCATTGATTGTTCTGTCTGTCTATTGTATTATTTGCATTTTCCTCAGAAACCACATTTCCACAGCCATCAGATGTTCTTCAGCTTGTTTTCTCATTGTCCATGCTTCACATCCATACAAAAGTACAAGTTCTTGACAGCAATTCAACACTTTTTTTCTCGTTTCAATTGATATCTTTTTATTGGTCAGTATGTTTCGAATCTTGCAAAAGGCTATCCTCGCAATAGAAATTCTTGTCCTAATCTCTTCAAAGCATCTCCCATCTGATGTTATGATTGTTCGGAGATAACTGTACCGATTCACTTGCTTAAAATTATTTATATATTTCAATGTGATATTTCCTTCTTCCCAGTAACGACCATAATCTGTGTCTTCTTACAATTCAATTCTAACCCTAGTTGTTAACTGTGTGCAACAACCGCATATACTAAATGTTGCAGGTCTTGTTCATTGTCTGCAATCAAGACTGTATCATCTGCATATCTAATGCTATTGATGTATCGTCCCCCAATAATTATTCCCTTCACATCTTCTATATTTCTGAACATATTTTTACTGTACAGGGAAAAGGTATTGGAGTTTCCTGTTTGGGCCAAGATGGCGGGACGTGTTTTCTTCTACCTTTGCTTAACGGTTGATTGACGGCTTGTCAATCCGTCATCATGAAACTTCCCGTTGTTTCAGAATCAGTTTTCTGGCTCTAAATGTTAGACGCTTCGCTCGAACAGCGTTGAACTATCATCAGAGAAGGCTCATTCAACGGCCAAGTGAACATCCAAGATCTACAACAGGTATCAGCGAACCGCCAGACATGGAGAGCCATGACTTCTGCCCTATGCGCCGACTTAGGCTCAAGAAGAAAGACTAACTAACTAATTAACTAACAGGGAAAAAATTATCTGGAGACATTACACATCCCTGTCTCACACCTCTCTTAATAGGCTGACATTTACCTACTTCATTATCAATTCTGATGACAGCTTGTTGTTTCCAATATATATTTTTTACAAGTCTAAGGTCTTTTCCATCAAATTGTTGATCTTCAAGCATCCTTATCATGTCGACATGTCTCACTTTATCGAAAGCCTTTGTATAGTCAATAAAGCAAAGGTGTAGATCTTTGTTTACTTCTATAGAACGTTCAGTTACTGTTCTCAGTATACATACAGCATTTACTGTACCATTGCCTTCTTCAAACCCACATTGTTCTTCGCCTATTTCATGTTGGATTTTCTTCCTAACTCTTTGCGTGATAATTCTTAGCAAAATCTTTGTGCTGCGACTCATTATACTAATTATTCGATGGTGATCACATTCAAAGGCTCCCGATTTCTTTGGGATTGCAATAAATACAGAATTACTTAATTCATGAGGTATATCTCCAATATAATATATTGTATTCAGCGGTCTGGTAACTTTGTTTATTCCATATTCTTCTAAAGCATTAATCAGTTCTGTTGTGCTGTTGTCTGAACCGGGGATCTTGCCAGTTTTCGTATGGTTAAGAGCATTCTGAACCTCCATCTTCAAAATTGATGGTCCTTCATTATTATTTTGAATACCATACTGTTCTCTGTTATCATCATAAATATTTTTCATATAATCTGACCATCCATGCAAAAATCTGATCTTTTTCTAGTTTGATATCTCCATCTTTTGTCTTAAGGCAGCCTGCTGATGTATGTGTTCTTTGATTAGTAAGCCCCAGAATTCTTTTGTGCAATAGTTTGGTTTTTTTACTGTTGTTTTATTTTTAAATTTATATGCAATGTGTTTTTCGAGCCATGCTTCTTTTGCCTCCTTACATAATGTTCTGTGAATCTTTTCATATTTGGAAGGATTATTTGTATTCTGTCTTCTTGTTTCCATTAGTTGTAATATTTCTTCAGTCATCCATGTCTTACACCCTTGAAGACTATGGGATACAAGGACAATAGCTAAAAAACATCTTAGCCATGTACCACTCGAGCCGAAGTGCAGTAAGAACACAAGAAGGTATATCACATGTATATCACATGTTCACAGTCAACACAGGAGTGAGACATGGATGTGTGCTCTCTCCTCTGCTATTTAATATCTACATGGACATAATATCCAAAGAAGCAAGCCTTGACAGAACAGATTCAGAAAATGTAGAACTCTTAACTCCAGATGAAACAATTGATCCACAGGATATAAATGAACTTCTCTTTGCAGACGATCAGTGCCTGTTGAGGTGCCACTGGTGATCGAGTGAGATGGCAAAACATGGCCGCCCACGCTTAACGGCGTGGCACATGATGGGTGGAAAGCCTGTTTTACAGCGATGAGGGTAGGCAACAAAATCATATTAATAATCTGAGTTCAACATGCAGCAGATACAATATGAGTACAAATACAGCCGAAACAGAAGTAATGCAAGTTTGAAGATTGCCTGGTCCACTAAGTATACAGGTAAATAGCACAACTCTGAAACAAGTTAAATAATTCAAATATCTTGGAAGTATGATCATAGAAGATAGCATATTGGACAGAGAAATCGAAGTCAGATGTCAAAATGCAAGTGCGCTTACATATCAACTATCACCCTTACTGAAACATCCAAATATACCCATGTTCGCAAAACGACTGACAATAAACAACATATTCACACCAACCCCATGCTACCAATCTCGAACTTGGACTTAATCCAAATCACACTTTCGCAAAATCAACACCTGCGAGATGCGATGCCTGAGGAGAGCTGCCAACTTAACAATCCGAGACCGAGTAAGAAATGCTGTTATCAGACAGATAGTGGAATCAACACTTTGAGCCACATTTATTGAAATAAGATCAAGTGGCTTTTAAATGTCGTTAGAATGCAATACCATCAACTACCTTCACAGGTCTTACATCAAAGATCATCTGCGACAAGACTAAGAGGTCGTTAAAGAAGAAAATGGATTCACGACATCAAATACATTGTAAGATCACACGGAATGACACTATCCAGTGCCGCCCATCGGGCGCTGAAGCGCCAATTATTCCTCGCCTCGAATTATGACGGCAGAAGTGGAAGATGATTTAACAGTACAGTACGGCGAAGTGATGAAGTCGATGGTTTCAGAAACACCACAACTCCAGCAGTCTCCGGTGTATAGTATTTATTGGAGTTACTTCAAGATTACAGACTCTTAATAATAGTCCACTCTGAATATCGTAGACAAGCAACAGAGGTCCAGCCAACCCAACATACTAGATGACCACTTCTATGCGACCTCTCTCTAAGACTGCTGGCTAGTAACTAATACGTTTCCTACCCTTACGTCAACGCGTGAGCATCCCTAGTTACTTTTACATTTCCCCGGGGTGCTCACGCGTGCATTGAAGGCTAGACCCTTTTTCCCATGCACGTTCACCTAGATCCCCTTAACAGAGACAGACACTCTGTTATAATGATGATGATGATGATGATGACGATGATGATGATGATGATGATGATGATGATGATGATGATGATGATGATGATGATGATGATGATGATTGTCAGAGTCCCAGGAGTATGAAAGAGAGGACATAGGACAGGGACAGGACATAGGGATAGCATGGATAGAGTAGACAGGACTAGACACCCATTAAGAGACAGGCCATGGGGTTTATAGACAGGACATAGTCCTTGAATGACAGCCCAACCTTGGACTGGACGACCTGAGACACCAGCCATCAACAGGCGGTTGAAGGACAGGACTATATCCAGAATAACGAGACATCATACTTAGCACGGACGACACGAGGTCAAGGACCACGTGACCACAGACCGAGGGAAGAAACGGACAGACTGGACTAGACTGTGGTTTAGGGAGGATGTGTTTCGATATTTGTGTGTGAGAGAGAGAGAGAGAGAGAGAGAGAGAGAGAGAGAGAGAGAGAGAGAGAGAGAGAGAGAGAGAGAGAGAGAGAGAGAGAGACTTAATATCTGACACGAGAGTTTGCAAATGCTAACAGAGTGTGGCATTGAATAGCCTGTGCGCTAATATGTGAGATAACCTGTGATACGAGAACGCACGAGTGCATTGCTGAGTATTGCAGTGTGATACGAGAGCGCATGAGTGCATTGCTGAGTTTTGTATTGTATTTCGCCATAGATTGTCATAAATGTAATTTGTGATTAACGTAGAACATATTCACATTAATAAATACCTATATATGTGCACTGTGTTGCCAGATTATTTAAGCATGTATTAATTTATGTCATAACCAAGACTAATGAGCGACTGAAACGCTGACAGAAAATATGGGGGTCCACGTCCGGTTTTGTGATAACCAAAGACAGATTGATATATTTCTGACGGTTCTTGGTTTAACCAAGTAAAAACAACCAATTTACGACGCAAACGATCTGACGATCGCAACACATTTTGAAGCAACAACAACTAATTAGTTACGACGATATCGGATTACCCACAGACAAAGACGATTTACCTACAAAACTTAAACAAATTAAAAAAGAATTTACAATTAACATCTTTTCTCAAACGCATTACACCCGACTGACATAACCTTCCACCGATATTAATACTTTCTTCTTCCATAACAAAGATTGTATGAAATTCTGTACAAGTCGCGATATCACCTGTGTAAAAGTGTGTAAAGAATTCCGAGATCAACTGTAGCGCTGGACCAAAGTCACCTGAACCAGCTAAGTACTTTAATTTTTGATTGTTGACATGAGCAAGCACTTCTTTGTGTTACTATTATCACACCTGTCTGATTGTATCCTCCACCTGAGCCATACATGATTTCCCTCTTATCAGTCGCTGACCATTAACTGCGTTCAGCGTCTCATGCAGTGGATGGTCTGTGTCTGCAGCTACTCTGAGGTATGCCTTCACCTGCATCAACCTGAGCCTACCAGCATTAGTCGGCAGACCAAGGATGTAACGCATACACTACTGGGTATCTCTGGTGCATCCCAGAACGACCCGCATAGCTTCGTTCTGTATGCGCTCTAACTTCACCAGCTGACTATCTGAGACAGTGAGCAGTCCTAATCCATAATCAGTTACTGAGAGGATTAAGTGCTGGTATAGTGTGAAAAGCATTCTCTGCTCTGTGTCCATTGCAGCCATAGTTTTAAGTACACTGAGTCTCTTTTGAGATCTTGTTACAACCGTCTTCTCATGGTCCTTGAAGGATAGGCTCCTGTCAAATGTGATCCCCAGATACTTCAGTTTGTTCTTTCTGCTGACATTTCTACCATCCATCGCGAGGCTTGGGACATCAGCTCTCACAATCCTATTGTCCAGAGAGCACCATAAAACAGCCGCCTTTTCCGGGTGGATAACAGCACTCATTTCTGTGCACCAGTCAATCACTTTATCTACTGTCGTCTTTAACTCCTGGGCTGTTTGCTCCCTATCTCTCCTCTGCCTATATGCAAGAATATCATCTGCAAATGTTAGTATTCTTCCAACCCCTGTGTCGTGTCCTCCTTTAAAGTGTCGTCCCTGGAGTGAAGAGAGTCGACCCCCACATTATAATATTTTTCCCCTTATTAATATCCTGGAGAATCCACCAGTTTCCGTCCAACACACTCCATCAGCCTATGGACACCTTTTCCTATCCCTCTCTCTCACTGTCGTACTATGCCCCCTCTCATACTTCCCCAACGCCACATACTCAACAACTCTGCTTCTAAAAATTAATAAAGATTAATTTATTAAAAGAAAAGTGTAACGTATATGAGACGTGTATGCGAAGAAAATGTGTGTCGTGTATTATAACATAAATGTGTATGTCAGCCTTCAAAGTTCAGGATCATAGTGTACACATCATGGCAAGGATCACACGACATCATTCGAGTCAGTACGAAAAACCTCACCGAAGTCGTATCCTTCTCTCCAGACATGTCCTCCTCCAGGAACTCTGATGACCATGAGATCTGAATCTCATGTAAATATAATCCGTGGAAAATACTAGTATATTTCCTAACGCAACTGTTCCTAATAGTTTATAGAAACTCCGGCTTCATAATTCCGGCGCAGTGAAAACAAACATGGAACACTGTCCTACTAACAAGTCTTTTTGTCTCTTGATAAATGTTCACTAGTTCTCACTATTAAACAGTTAATGTATCTAGAATAAAATGGCTTGCTTTATTCACTAGATATAGTCTGAAAGTTCTGATTTCCTTGATACGTGGCACAACTACACTTCAATGTTTGGTTTCATCTAATGTGAACATCAGTTCCTACTGATCTAGTTCCACGTGGGCTGAACCTCCATCACTTCAGGTGTGTTAACGATTGGTATTCACTCATGTAGGATACATATACCATTAAGCTCCACCGAGCAATGTGTATTAACTTCTTCCGTTGCGAAAGTTGCTGGCCCCTCTCTCTACATCATAATTTATCCGGGATTGGATTTTTAGGTGTTCCGGGTTCTTCATTCCAACCAGAGGAACCTGTAACATAAATCATATAACCGGTGATAGTCTCCCCGTCACTGATCTCTATTAGATGATCGTGGCCATCGGCCTCGCTCAGAAAATATAATGTACCTATCAGGGACAGATGAACTGACCACATAGGTTATCATCAGGCCAAGACAAAAAAAAATCAGCAAACAGAATGCGGAACCCCGCCCACCAGGGACACTTACGGGAAGATCCCAATTATCCCTCATTACTCAATTCTCAACTAGTAAAGCTTATCAACACTTCACTAATCTATTTTCAACTAACAGAGCCAAGTATCACTTCCCTACTCTAGTTAGTTTTCCACTAACAGTGCTAATCATCACACTATAGTTTTAACAAGCCTACAGCCCATATTAATTAGAACTAATTGACTATATTGACTACCTTATGCACAACCGCCTCATTCCCGGGATGGCTACTACACTTTGCCATAACGACACATGCTAGTTAATGTTAAATTTATCTAGCACTGTAGAGCTCTCCCACAAACACGTCCATCATAATCCACGGTTTTTGTCAACTCCCCATCTCCAATCATGGTTTATGGCAAAACCTCTAATTGGTCACGTGACTGTATTCTTCCTGTCCACACAGGTGTTATTTGGACATATCAGCCATTGTCAAGAATCTATTTTCCTGGCTTTAGTCCTTGTCAACGTTGTCATTACTTGTTTAGATTCTCAAAACAAGCCAGCGAGTTCCTGTATACTCCCAACACAGTTGCCAGTAACCAGCCGTCAATCTTCTTGATGTTCCGGAACTAAGACTTGACAGATGTACTGTTTCCTGTCTCTCGCTGCCAATTCCGGTTTGTCTCTGACTGTTGACAAACTGTCCAGCGATGCCGGGACCTGTCTTCATCACCACCGAATGTTCCCAATCCGTTACAGATGTACACGTGCAACTACAAATATTGTCCTGGGATTTTGACATCCGATTTGTTTTTACTGTTAGTAAAATAGTTGTCGCTGGCAGATAGTCCGTTTAATCAGAAAATTCTCTATAATAATCAACCGGTTAAACACACGGTTTTATTTTGTGACACCCTGGTGCTTCTAGGTTTGCAATCTTGCTCGTTTACACGTTAAAGAGCACCAGTGAGACTGTAGATCCCTGTGGCAGTCCCGGGGTTAAAATATGTGGCTCTGAGGTCCATGCACCCAGACGGAGAGCAACCAGACGAGAATGCAGGACGGCTGCTATCCAGTTCACCAACCAGGGATTGACCCCCTTCTCCATCAGTGCGGTCATCAAAATATCATATCGAACTCTATTGTACGCATCCTCGAGATCAAGCGCTGCCGCCATCGTTTCCTGTCTACTCTGGAACCCTCATAAACGTCAAAGGCAAAAGTGGCTGCATTTGACCAGGTATCTTTTCCTGGCCTGTAGCTCCCCAGGCCTCTCGGAAGAAACTTCCCCCTTTCCAAAAACTCTTGCAGCTTGACAGCGACTTTCTTCTCTAGAACCTTCCCAAATGTATTTTGAAGGGTGATGATTCTAAAGCCGCTAAGCTTTGAATGATCCTTGAATAGTTTTGGGAGAGGGATGAGATAGCTGTGCACCCAATCCTGTGGTACTGATGCTGTCCTAATGCTCTGGTTAAAGCAGTCGGTCATCTCCTCCAGGTCTGCATCGCTCAAACCCTTCATGTGGCCATACCTGACCCAACGGGCCCTAGTGCCGTGTCTTTTGCCTTTTTCAAAATGTGTTTAATATCTTCCACCCGTATGATGTCTTCATACAGCATATTCTTCGTGGTGCCAGATAACTCCTCTCTAACTGCATCCCTGGTGTCCGAATCATTATGACTCGTCTGATCTAAAAATTTCTGGAGAAACGCCTCCCCTTTCTCTTTGTCCGTGTCACGCGCACACCATCATCTCTATCAACTGTTCCCACTGTCATAGGCCGATCTTTTCTCTGCATTTGCCTGTGCAGTTTCCATAATTTTCGCAGTGTTTTATCACCTCCAATCTCCTTCATGAAACATTCCTTTTTTGCCTTTTTGGCCTCTGCAGCACAGCGCTTGAAAATCTCCACCTTGTCTTTCTTGACATTTTCCGCTGTGTCCACTTCCTCTTGTGAGCTTCGAGGTGTCTGTCACACTTTCTTTAGCTGCTTCACTGCAGCTCTCTTTGCTTTCCAAGCATGATCTACTTCTGGGGTCCACCATGGGGGATGCGAAAAAGGAGTTTTAACAGTCCTGTTGCATGCCCCTTTTCTGAGGAGTCCAAATTTATTGAATGACAGAAGATCAAGTGGTTTGGCCATGCCGTTAGAATACAACGCCAACAACTATCATCACTGGCCTTACATCAAAGATCATCTGAGACAAGACCACGAGGACGCCCAAGTAGAAAATGGATTGACGACATCAAAGACATTGTACAACCACACGGAATGACACTATCCAGTGCCGCCAACCGGGCGCTGGAATGCAAATTCTTCCTCCCCACGACGCTTGACGGCAGAAGTGGAAGATGATGATGATGATGATGATGATGATGATGATGATGATGATGATGATGATGATGATTCATTGTATAGAAAGCAAATGCACAAAGCAAAACGTAAAATTGCCTAGAACATCAACCTGTGGATAACGTACCGCAATGACATGTTTTGTTTAGTTCATCAAGGGAACGGGGCACAAGAGACATTGTCTATTCCCGAATATACCTCATGTAACTGAGATATGAAGATGCGGACAGTTAGATACCAAATCTCGTATGTGCTCCTACAATATTTACTCGTATATGGATCATGAGTTCAGTGCAACAAAGCATGTCAAAACACTAATCTATCGTGAGTTGAATTAGATTGAATTGAGTTAAGAACTGACATAACAGCACTTGGGACATTTCCCTACGTGCTCAGTCTTCAGTTTCAACAACTAGCGAAGAGTTCCAATGGTAATGGCATCTGATTATGATTGATGGCCTTTCTTCGGGACATCCCTGGTGTCCGCATCATTATGACTGGTCTGCTCTAAAACAACATCCGTTTCTTTCCACCCATGGATAGCCGTTTCAAGCTAGGAACACAGATAAGTTGATATTTGTACATTCATGTAGTGTCGATCGTGTATTTGTTAGTCTATTTTTGTTTGTTTTTTCTGTGCTGACGAAGGCTATGGCCGCAACGTCCATTGATTTTTGTAGTTCTGCTTAGGTAAAGCTCTCAACCTACTTCTCGTTTTTCAGTGATTCATTCATTTCTTCGGGGTGCTTGGCTCAACTCAACTCCTCGGAGAACTGAGTATCAGCCATATCCTCTGATCACTCTCTGCCGTTCTATTCTCTCTAAACAATAATGGTGATTTTGTTCGCCCAGACTATACACATGACCACAAATGGCCATGACGACATCTGCCTTATCACGCACGTGAACCCCACCCAACCTTGCACATCAGCCAATTTGTCAGCCTGCTCGTTTCCCAATACACCAGTATGCCCTTGGGAAACGATCCAACGGATGCTCTCCATGTTTAAGTTTGTAATTGAAACATGCGCTTTGCACGAAGGATGCCTGTCACGATGAACTATCAATTAATGTCAACAGTTCGGTCGATCAACTAATTCAGGGATCATCTGACACATGGTTTCCAGGCCTGTGACGGCCAATTATACCAGATTTGCACAGAGAGAGCATGACAGAAGTCTTGCAAGTGGTGTTAGATTTCTGGTAAACATCATCGCATCAGCAAGTTTATATTCAGGTTGATTCATTATACGCTGTTAAGTTAAGGGCCGAATAAATCACCACCATCTTCCATTTTGCCGTCAAGCGTCGTGAGGAGGAATAGTTTAAGTTCCAGCGGCCATTTAGTGGCACTGGATATTTACATTCCGAGATGTTATACACTTATACATTCTAGTCCTGATCGTTCGGGTCCACATCGATTGACGGACGTCAGTCGCGGCGATTGGGCAATCTTGAGCATAGCCTACGATAGGTAACGTTGTAATATTCTGTTATGATAATTTGGCCGTGTCCAGCTTGTGCCGCCTGGTTACACACCCGCTTTACACGCCAGTGATCCGGGGCTTGTTTCCGGATCCGGTCAGGGATATGCACTACTGACGAGCTCAAATGAGAGCGAAACTCGAGTCTAGTGCTTCCACATTGACGTGGATAGGCCTTAGGTTCATACCAGAATATGATCAGCGTTGCCAGTAGTGGGTTGTGCTCAATATTTATATTATACACTGCCTATGTTGTCGACAAGCCATGTTCTTCTCGGACGCTCTCTTGCTCTTCGTATCGCATCTTCTTTGTTGTAGTGCCAGTACCGGTAAATGATGGTGTCGTACTATATCGAGATGGCAGAATCATGTGATATTCTGCCTTTCAATGTAAGTCTGATAACATCATGTCTTACTCGCTCGCGGATAGTTAAGTTGGCAATTCTTCTCAGGTATCTCAACTCGCAGGTGTTAGTTTCGTCTGTGTGCGATTTGTATAATGTCCAAGTTTGACATTAGTAGCTTAGTATGAATATGCTTTTTATTATCTGTCGTGTGGCCGACAAAAGGTATGTATGAATGATTCAATATGGGTGATAGCTGATATATAAGCTGAATAAATGTAATCTCGGTGTCAAACAAAACAAACAAACAAAACTTTCTTCTGGTTATACTGAATGAAAAGAATACACTCATGGTATTGACTGTTTGATTGGCTGATCGATTTAAGAATCGATATCATATAACACCAGTCATGGCAACGGTTACATGCTAACATTGGTTATATATAAAAGAACTGGCGTTGCCACAAGCAAAATGTATTGATACAACATACCAATGAAAGCAGTTGAATATGTAAGTTAGGTATAAATGCAAGTCAGGCATAGAGTTCTTGTCATAAATGCATCCAGGAAACTGTGCTACCATAATCAGTAGCTATGAAAATCTTTTCTGTTTAGTAATCTCAGAAGGACGTGTATGTGTGTTAAAATTAATTGATCATCATACAAACAGACTACTCTTCTGTAGTTTGATCTATTTCTAATCCTGCGTATACAACAGGCACATATTGTTTATTGTCAATATTTTCTCTAACATTATGCAAATATTTTCTCTAACATTATGTAAATATTTTCTCTTACAGTATGTCAATATTTTCTATAATATTATGTCAATATTTCCTTAAAAATGTTAAATATTGTCTCCAACATTATGTCAATACTTCCTTAAAAGTGTATCAATATTTTCTCTAACATTACTTATGATATTGTCATAAATAGGGTGCACAAATAAAGGGACACGCTCTATATCAAACCAATATACTTGGTAAAAGACATCACAATGTACCGCGGGAAACAAAAGAAACATGGAATATTAAATGTGTGCGGTCACTAAAGATTTCAAAATTTAGATCGTCTAGTATGTCCTCTAACCTCTATTTCCTTCCTCTAAATATGTGAGACCGCGTTCGAAACACATCTGAGGGTAATTTAACAGTAGACCGCCTTGAGATGATTTTTTTTTTTCGAAAGTGTATGGGTACCGGTCGATAAAAAAGAAATGGCAAACTATTGAACGTAAACTTGCCAAGAGATCACTAACAGCCAAACAATAATTTAGTTGACTGCTACGTCCTGTAAAGGACATGAAACTGAACTTTATACCTAACTTAAATGAATGTGTGGTCACTATAAATTTCAATGTTTAGATTGTCTAGTGTGTCCTCTAACTTCTATTTCCTTCCTCTACCTATATGAGTGCAAATTATTACATGTGAAGTTATTTCTCAAACTATTTCTATGGCCTTCAATGCTTACCCAGCAATTGATATTTCTGTTCTTTATGTAAGAAAAGCGCTTACAGTAGTCGTTTATCGGGATTATCCCATTACACCTTAAGCTGACTAGTATCTCTGATAGTCTTCTTAGAATCAATATACACATGTGTAGTATTGATAGCTGCTTAGCTTGGACTTTGCAACATAGATATATCTCATGCTATCAATTGAACACATTGCTAAAGATAGCTGGTAATCTAAAGCAGATGGGTGTGGAAGTGAAGGGATTATTGCAACATTACCATCTCCAGGAACAAAGGTATGGAGGTATCGCTATTTACTTGCTAAGTCGACATTCACACAACCTCGGGTATACTACTATACATCAAACACTGCATTTTGACATCATGGCATGGATGAACGTCGGTATCAGAAAAAAAGTGGCAGTACAAGAGACGGAAGGCTGTGGAGAGATATGATCACTAACGCCATGCAGCGCGCACTATTTTTTTTAGCATATCCTTTACAGGACCTCGCTGTCAACACCAGCATCTTTCAGCTGTATGTTGATTTCTTGGCAAGATTACGCTCAGTAGTTTGCCATTGCTTTCTGAGCGGCCGGCTCACATACCCCGTAAGTTACCGATGCGATTCGAACCATGCTGATTCTTACCGTCATCACGTTACCGACGAGAGTATACGAGATTACGTAGAAAAGTCATAACCTCTAAGCCACGAAGCCGGCAGCGTGAACTATAATAAGAATAAATCCGTACTGCTACATTTGCCTTGAGGTATTTAGGTGGCAAAAAGTGTTAACTGTTTGTGGGACGCCGAAGCCCTAGATCAGGGGTGGCCAACCTTTTCAGCAGGCGGGCCAAATTTGGGAAATAATATTTCCTGCCTTGGCCACGCACCTAATTTTTTTTTAAATTGTTGTTATTGATTAAAGTAAATAAGCAAGCGTGCTACAACTTCGACCACATAGTCGCTTCCCGGTAGGTGAGATCGTGCTCAAACGCTTGCCTGGTTTAATGTAAACCAAAAAAAAAAATATATCTTGTTAATTAATTTACCTTTCCCTTGTAGAGGAGTATTATTATTAACGTCATTTAAGTGGCTAATTATGTCGACCAGAAATGCAAAGTCGCAAACCCACTCTTTGTCTTCAAACTCTGGGATACTTTTCGACTTGCTTGCAAAGAATGATTGTATTTCGAGTTGCAAATCAAACAATCTTTTCAACAATTTGGCACGGGTCAGCCATCTTACTTCTGCATAAAATGTAACGTCATGATAATCTGAGTCCAAAGAATAGAAATTCATGGAACTGACGGTGACTCAACCCGTTCCACTTCATGAAGATCACTATTTTGACGACTGCTTTCACGACATGGTCCAATTTGAGGGGCTTCGAAAATAAATTCTCCTGATGATTAATGCAATGAAAATTTAGCATTGCAGTGTTACCTACTTTGGAGGCCTAATTTTCAATCAATTTTACTAAACCGTCGGGTTTCCCACCCATTGCTGGGGCACCATCCGTTGTTAAGCCCGATAAGTTGTTAAGTTGTAACAAAAAGCAATTCAATGTCGATGTAACTACTTCTAACAAATCTCGTAACTTAGTAGTGTCCTTAGGTGGATACAGCGCCGCTAATGCTTCTGTCTTTTTAAAATGGTTGTCAACTATTATGCTATTATCAGACAGACTGTGGGATCAACACCTTGTGCCACATTTATTGAAAGACAGAAAATCAAGTGGTTTGGCCATGTTGTTAGAATACAACACCAGCAACTACCATCACTGGCCTTACATCAAAGATCATCTGCGACGAGACCAAGAGGACGTCCAAGAAGAAAATGGATTGACGACATCAAAGACATTGTACAGCCACACGGAATGACACTATCCAGTGCCGCCCACCGGGCTCTGGAACGCAAATTATTCCTCCCAACGGCGTTTGATGGCAGAAGTGGAAGAAGATGATGATGATCAACATCCACGATAAAAATTGCCAGTTGTGCAGTATCTGCCATATCTGTGTTTTCATCCCCTGCTTGAGCATAAAATATAAACTCGGATGCTCGACTTTTCAAATTATCTTCAATTTATTTTCCAATGTAGTCCATACGCCTAGTAATAGTCTAACGAGACAGACTTATTTTTTGAGAAATCCTTCTTCTTTTCTGGACACAGAGTTTCAACGACGCTCTCCAAACATCCCTTAACCATTCCACCATCTGAATATTGCTTTGTTTTTTTTTTAATAACACATAACTAGCTTTTACAAAGCATGTTCACTCTGAACCGGCTCTAGTAATTATCCTTTGTTGTGCAGAAATGTATTTTTTTGTAAAGTCATTTACTTGGTCTTGCAGAAATTGCCCTTTGTACTTATAAAACGTATTTGCATGTTTAATCTCGTAGTGCCGTTTGATGTTATTCTCTTTCAACACAGAAACAGGTTCGTTGGATATCAAGCATATGAGCTTTGTTTTAATTTCCACGAAAAAATAGTATATAGTTCACCTGTCTTGAATACCTCTTAATTCTTCTGTGATTCTTCTCTTCTTTGGTCCAACGTCTTTACTAGCTGACGCCATAGTTACGTAATACCTCAAATACACATAATGAATATTCACATAACAAAAACCCACATCAAAATAATATTAATAATCTATATTAATCATACCTTTCTCGCTGATGTTCTCAGCCAATATCCAACCAATATTATTTCTTCCTTCAACAACATCCACTCAGAGAAATATCAGGAACAGAGAGTTTATATCTAATACCACAAGGTCTTTTCACAAACTAAACCACCATGGTTCCTACAGTCTATGGTCCATAATATTCCCTTTACGAATGTTCATGTTTAATTCACTGGAATAGAACTAGCCAGGTTAATAAGTTCCAAAGGTGCACATATTCATTCTGCTAAATGTTCCGGATTTGGGAGTATCCAGTGAAACATTCCTCAAGCGGTGAAATATACCTGATAATAAATTTCCTCAGAAGTTATGAACATCCACAGGGCAGATTAACTTCAGGAGTTATAAATGGCCATAGTTCAGATAAACTTCAGACGTTATAAATATCCACAGGGCTGGTAAACTTCAAGAGTTATAAATATCCAAATGGCATATAAACTTCAGGAGTTATACACATCCATAGGGCAGATAAACTTCAAGAGTCATAAATATCCATAATGATACCAGTCAAGGATGGAAATTATCCATACATATAAACGACGGGCAGTAATAAGTTTCAGGGGGTGAAAAATATCCACGATAATGCCGTTCAGGTTTTCAAAATGTCCTCATAGATAAAGTTCAGGTTTTAAAAATGTCCAGGTGGAAACAATCCATGTTTTGTAAATGTCCATCTGGATAACTGCCAGGTTTCGACAATGTTCACAACCCGTCTCCTGAATTTAACAACTAGCAATGAAAGAAAGACTTAGCCGGTGCATTTACTTGAGTAATAGGTACATTGGTGTTGGCCAGGCCATCCTCTTATATACATTGATCATTCACTCAATAGACTTCTGTAATGTTGAGGTTGTCGTAAACTTGGAGAGCAAATAATATTAAGGAAATTCCGCTCTTACAGCAATATAAAGGCGAATCCTTTTCATCATATGCCGATGAATCAGCCACTCCAAATGAGACCTAGAGCATTTGTACTATGCTTCAGGTTCGGCCAAGGCACAGTCCACCATCCTGGAGTCCAAAGAACCCCACTGTATGCAATACGGAAAATACAGCTGGTCGCTAGAAAAGCATTTCTCAGACTCCTTACAGTTCTCAATGTTAAAACCTTAAAAACTTCTCAATTCAATCCACACACTCGATTTCTTTTCATGTACGTATCCTAGGCGCACTTTTAGCACGAAACATGACAGCTTGATGGGAATGGTGTATCGGAAAGGGCCGGGATGAAGAAAGAGGTGTGGGGGGGGGGGGGGCAGTAGTGTTGCTATCTCCAGTCTTCTTGTCACCAACCAGATGGTCGTGTGGACGCAGTTTCCAACTCCTGTCAACTTCAAACGAAACGTACCGGCGGCTTAAGGTTGTGGTTAAAAAATTGGGCTTGGCCTCGAATTAATATTGTGACCTCTGAATACACAGTTTAATAGGGAATCCAAGTGTTGTTGATAGGCAGACAATATTTGAAATATGTCACAACGACTAATGATGTAATGTTCTTTTGGTGATATGTACAATAAAGTTAACATTTATGTTCATTTGACCTAGCTCCGCGGGCCGCAACATGACCCCCGGCTGGCCACATGTGGCCCGCGGGCCTCGTGTTGGCCACCCCTGCCCTAGATCATAGTCCACTGGGTTCTTCTCGTCACTAATGACGCAGCCAGTTGTGAACAGTAGGCTCAATACACGCAAGTGAGCTAAGCAGCTATACGCAGAATGGCATGACCCTTTGGGTGAGCCCACTACCAGATTATCGTGATAGCGGTACAGTTGTGGAAGTATCCATTACATAGATGCCGGCTGATGTTCATGTTTTTTCTCCTGCCTTCTCTTAATGGCTGACCGTCATGTATGAAACTGTTTTTGATAAGCCTGGCCAGTTGCTTTGGCAAATGTATAGATGGAATGGTGACAATGATCTCCCCACTATGAGGTATTAGAACCGTGGTTCTCAACCTTTTTTGGCCCGTGCCCCGCTTCACCATATTTTCAGAACGTCATTCCCCCCCTTCCTATCAAAAATTTGGCCCGTGCCCCCCCCCCCCCCCTTTTCACCGTATTTTCAGAACGTCATTCCCCCCTTTTATATTTCCTATCTAAAAATCCCCCCACCCCTACCACAGTATACGTAAAAATGTAAGGTAAATTTAATAGCACATACTAAAACAAGTCTAGACATCCACATAAAACATGATTTGTGGGTCTACTGACTTTATAAAATGAATTTTAGAAGGATGAGACGTACTTAACTGTAAAGTATGAAGGGAAAAACAATATCAAGTAATCGGTTCTTGTATTAATGCGATCTTGAAATGGTCTTCATTCCCCCCCCCCCCCCCTGGAAACCCTAAAATTCCCCCCTGGGGGAATTCCCCACCGGTTGAGAACCACTGTATTAGAATGTCCCATAATACTAACCTCAGACACCACATGACGAGAAGACGTAAGATGTTTGGCCATAGGCACAAACGCCGAAGCTGCTATGAACAATCAATCAATCAATCAATCATGTGCCATGCCGGAAAGCGCGGGCAGTCATGAATCGCCATTTCACTCCATCACCAGCGTCGTGGATCAACTAAGTGTTCCCGTCTCGTCCATGCCACGTGCCTAAGCCATCCAGGTATTTTCCTCTCGGTCTTCCTCTTGATCTGTTCCCCTCGATCTTGCCAGTTGTCAATAAGTTCTCCAATCCATTTCTTCTCACAACATGTCCAAAATATTTTGACTATCTTCGTCTAATTTCTCTAATCAGTCTACGATTTTCATTTGTCTCCTGTAGTACTTGGTCATTGGTTTTTCTATCTGTCCATGGTACTCTTTGCATTTTCCTCAGAAACCACATTTCTGTAGCCATCAAATGTTTTTCAGCTTGACTGCACATTGTCCAAGTTTCACATCCATACAAAAGAACAGGCTCTATGTACCCCCTCAACACTCTTTTTCTCGTTTCAATTGACATCTTTTTATTGGTCAGAATGTTTTTCATCTTGCTAAAGGCTACTTTCGCCATGGCGATTCTTGTTCTAATCTCTTCAAGGCATCTCCCATCAGATGTTATGACTGTTCCGAGATAATTGTATCGATTCACTTGTTGAAGAATATTCCCATTTACTTGTATATTACATTAGTGGTACTTCGTTCTTCCTAGTGACGACCATAACCTGTGTCTTCTTACAATTTAATTCCAACCCCAGCTGCTCACTGTGTAGAACAACCCCGTCTACTAATTGTTGCATATTCTGTGCATTGTCTGCAATCAATACTGTATCATCTGCATATCTAATGTTATTGATGTTTCTTCCTCCAATTCTGATTCCATTTATATCTTCTACATTTCTGAAAATATTTTCACTGTATAGAGGAAAAAAGATCTGGAGACATTACACATCCCTGCCTAACATCCTCTCTTAATAGGTTGATATTGTCCCACTTCATTATCAATCCTTATGGCAGCTTGTTATTTCCAATATATGTTTTTTTATAAGTCTAATGTCTTTCCCATCAATTTGTAGATATGCAAGCATATCCACCATGTTGACATGTCTAACTCTATCGAAAGCCTTTGAGTAGTCAATAAAGCAAAGATGTATATCCTTGTTTACTTCTATAGCACGCTCAATAACTGTTCGCAGCATATACACAGCATTTACTGTACCCTTTCCTTCTACAAACCCACATTGTTCTTCCCCTATTTTAGGTTGTATTTTTTTCCTCACTCTTTGCATGATAATTCGTAACAAAATCTTTGTGATGTGACTCATTATACTAATTGTTCTATGAGCATAGCCTACGATGGGTAACGTTGTAATATTCTGTTATGATAATTTGGCATGTCCAGCGTGTGCCGCGTGGTTATAAACCCGCTTCACACGCCAGTGATCCGGGGCTTGCTTCCGGATCCGGTCAGGGATATGCACTACTGACGAGCTCAAACGAGAGCGAAACTCGAGTATAGTGCTTCCATATTGACGTGGATAGGCCTTAGGTTCATACCAGAATACGATCAGCGTTGCCAGTAGTGGGTTGTGCTCAATATTTAATTGTTCTATGTTGATCACATTCCAAGGTTCCTGATTTGTTTGGGATTGCATTAAATACAGAATTACATAATTCAGAATGTTTAACTCCAGTATCATATAATGTGTTCAGCTGTCTGGTGACTTGCTCTAATCCAAATTCTTCTAAAGCTGTAATCATTTCTGTTGTGATGTTATCTGCACCGGGGCCTTGCCAGCTTTCATATGCTTAAGAACATTTTGAACCTCCATCTTTAAAATTGGTGGTCCTTCATTATCAAATCTAATATCATACTGTTCCTCTCTGTTATCATTATACAGGTTTTTCACATAATCTGTCCATACATGTAGAATCTGATCTTTTTTATTATGATTTTGCCATCTTTAGTTTTTAGACAGCCTGTTGATGTACTTGTTCTTTTATTAGTAAGTTCCTGAATTCTTTTGTGCACTAATTTGGTATTTTGACTGCTGTGTTGTTTTTTAATTTCTAAGCACTTTTCCTCAAGCCATGATTCTTTTGCCTTCCTACATAATATTCTGACTTGTCTGTGAATTTCTTCATATTTGGCAGGATTATTTTTGTTGAGTCTCCTTGTTTCCATTAGATGTAAAATTTCTTCAGTCATCCAGGCAAACATAATTACGTCCAAAACGAAACGCATATTGGGTGAATGAAAGAAGACAACGTGGAAGATATGCTTTCCATCTTGAGAAATGCTGCGACAAATAAACAGTTCACATTTAATACACATTTCAGCATAATCTTATTCACTCTGTTTGTTTCAGACAGCGGCATAACTGGGTAAAACATCCAGCATGGCAGTCAAATCAACGCTAGCCTATGGTCTACAGGCACGCATCGGAAAACTGATGAAGGGAGATTTCAGTGATTTTACTATTGTGATTGGGGACACATCCTTCCCTTGTCACCGCTGTATTCTGGGTACTTGCTCTGATTTCTTCAGAAATATGTTTTTGGGAGAATGGAATGAATCTATTACAGGCGAAGCCAATTTTCCTTTTCTGACAACGGAGACATTTGAAATAATCATCAACTCTATATATACAGGTGAAGATAGACTAACTGAGGATAATGTGTTAGATGTGTGGTCTGCTGCACATATGTTAGACATTGACTATTTAATTGAGGCGTGTAAACAGTTTCTGATACTCAGTCTGCATACTGACAATTGTTTCCTTTTCCTAAACCACGCCACGATACGTTCAAAACAAGAGGTTATTGACAGTTGTCTGGTTTTTATCAGCAAACACTTTGAGCAAGTTAGAAATGCTGAAAGTTTTCTCCAGCTTCAATATGATTATTTTTACAAAGTTATTGAAAGTGATATCCTGGCAACAAGCTCTGAAGATTATGTGGTGGATGCCATCTTGACATGGGTGGAATATCAACCAGACCCAGAACACTGTTCATGGCTTTATACAGGTAATACTGATATTTTGTTTATTTAATTAATATTACAAATGTTTTGAGGATTGTCTATTTACTATTGTTTTATCTCTAGATAGCCACGGCTGGTAAGATGGAAATCAAGGGTGGCTCAGGATGAGGACACAATGAGAGAAGTGTGTGTGCTTGAGAACACCGGGTGAGGAGAAGAGGTCAGAAAGCAAACAAACAAAAAATCAGACCTTTCAAGGTCATAATAATAATTGATTGGAAGTTCAGAGAACAACAATGTGGGGTCGTAGAAAGCGAGGATACAGTAAATGCTTTATATTTTCTGAGAACATTAAATGTGCATTCAATAGAAGTAAACAAATACCTAAGTCTTTGCTTCATTGACTACACAAAGGCTTTCGATAAAGTAAGACACGTCAACTTGATGAAGATCCTTGCAGATCTACACATGGGTGGGAAGAACCTTAGTCTTGTAAACAAACATATATTGGAAACAGCAGTCTGCTATACAGATTGATAATGAAATGGGTCAATATCAGCCTTTTACAAGAGATGTGCAACAGGGATGTGTAATATCTCCAGATCTATTGTCCTTATAAATCGAATCTATTTTTAGAAATTTAGAAGATATGAGAGGAATCACAATTGGTGGAAATAACAACAATAACATTAGATATGCGATGATACAGTATTACTTGCAGGCAATGAACATTTCTACAATATTTAGAATATATGGTCTTTGTACATAGTGAACATCTATGGTTATCATTAACTTGTAAGAAGATAGAGATTATGGACATCACTAAGAAGACAGAAATACTGCAATGCAATATACGGGTAAAAGGTAATATTCTTAAAGTGAATCGTTACACCTTTCTTGGAATAGTCATAACATCTGATGGGAGGTGCCTTGAAGAGATTATAACAAGAAGCGCTATGGCAAAGGTAGCTTTTGCAAGATGAAAAACATACTGACCAATAAAAACATGTCGACTGCAACGAGAAAAAGAGTGTTGAAGTGCTACATAGAACCCATACTTCTTTATAGATGTGAAACGTGGACAATGAGCAGAAAAGCTGAAAAACATCTAATGGCAGTTAACATATGGTTTCTGAGGAAAATGAAAAGAATATCATGGACAAACAGTAAACCCAATGAGCAAGTCCTACAAGAACCAAATGGAAACTGTAAACTGATTAGAGACATTAGACCAGACAGTCACAATATTTTGGACACGTTATGAAAAGACATAAACTTGAGAACTTGGTGACATTTGGCAAAACTGAAGTGAAAAGAACAAGAGGAATGCAGAGAAGTTTTTGAATGGCCTGCTCGCGTGGTATGATAAGAACATAGAGTTGATCCACGACACTGGTGATCGGGTGAGAAGGCGCAACATGACCGCCTACGCTCTCGGCATGGCATATGATGATGATGATGAGTGCAGGGATTGGGCACAATGCTGCACGGAAGGATACGTGCAACAATTGATTCAGAATTCGCGGCAAGGAAATTTAACGGTCTACTAAACAATGTCATAAAGTAACAGGAATTTTATTGTAAAGTGCATGGACGAATATGGACAACGGAAAATCGTATTTTGGGACAATAACGGCTTTTTAAGCAATACCACACGTAGAGATCGTGAGGATCTAGCAGTTTGAGCAAACGTAATAAAGGTTGTGAAATTGTTGCCTAATATCGGTAAGGGGTTATTCGTTTGTTTGATTTTTCTTCTTCTTTTTTTTTGTTTTTTGTCAGAGAGTGTTAAACCTTGTGAAATCAACAAAAGATTGATTGTTCAGTCGTTTGAGTCAGGGAATATGAATGGGTAGAAATATTTCAATATGAAGACAAAGCGTCACTGATGAACCGCGTAGTAGGAGACCTGAGAGTGTGCCAACTGACACAGTGAGACGGTAGATCGACAAGCTAGTCCATGACAACAGAGGGCTCACTACTGATGAAATAACTCAGAAGTTCAACATGAGTGACGGTGCTGAGTACAATATTGTTCATGGTGACTTATGTTATTGAAAAGTTTACTTTAGTTTAGTTTAGTCGCTGGATCAACATCGCGGCACACGGTTGTAACCCATAAGTGCTCCGTTATCCTCCTAACTCACACTTGAGTTTGGAGTCCTCAGCTCAGTCCACGAACTCCGTAGCACCGGCGAGGATCCGGAAATACTTTGGGTAGATTTGTAACTCGAAATTGTGCCCGGGCAGTGCCGTTATGCTACTCTTTTTCGATTTCCAACTGCCAAGGAATTTTTTACGTGCGCAACAATACACACGGGCGTCCGAGCTCACTACCCAGAGACCAGGGGAAATTATATTACTAGAATTCCACGTGAAAAATCCCGGTCCTCACCGGGGCTTGAACCTGGGACCTCCAGCACTCGAGGCGGACATCATACCTCGAGACCACGCAGCCCCATGGTTATTGAAAAGTCTAATGCAGAGGGTTCTCAGAACAACTTTCCGACGATCTCAACTGCACATAATTTTTTTTTGTTTTTTTGTGTGGAACATTTGAACCGCCTTGAGTGCTTTTCTCCACCAAATTGTGCCAGGAGACGCGTCATGTGTGCATCATTAAGAATCAGCGCGTAAGATGCAATCGATGTAGTGAAAATACCCATTATATCCGGTTAAGAAATAAATTCAAGACGCAGGAGTCTGCTGGGAAAGTCATAATAACCATCTTTTGGGATATCAAGAAACTTATATTGGTACAGTTCCAGAAAAAGGGTGAAACTGGGTCTAGTGCTCCTTATAGAGAAATGCCAGTGAACAAACTGAAGCCCGCAATACGTTCGAAAAGTCATGGACTTTTATTGTATTGTTGCTGCACGACAACACCTGCTCTCATACGACTGTGTTTACAGTGGATACACTACTTGTGAGTTCAACCCCTACATCGGTCAGCTAAACTAAAATGTTCACTTTCCGTCCTTGACTTGGGGACGTAAACTTCAAGTACCGCAGATGTGGGAGTGGATTCTCCTGATAGCGAGGGACACTGACAATAGGGAAAGCTAATCCACACGCAAAAATAAGTCCAGTGCTCTAAAAATAGTAGCTCTATGGGCTACGCTTGAGTTCAAAGCGAGTGAACGCAAAAAAAAAAAAAATCAACAAGCTAATGGACGGGTGGGCGAAGTGTTTTGTCGGACATGGGGACTATGTTGAGAAATATAACGCACATAATTTCAGTTTCGCACAATTGTAAAATGGTTAATAGATGGCATTTATTGCAGGAAAATTTGGCTTATATTATAACATCTAGTCTGAGAATGGAGGTGAAGGCAATCACTGCGGCATTTCCCTAGCTGGATGTAGCGTAGCGTATACTACTAGGATGGAAAATAGATCAAAGTAGATACAAAATAGACTTCTACGAATAGAGAATCTAACCACTGCTGAAGAAGCGATCAAACGGTTCGCAATTCTAGAAGGATGATTTTCAAAGTCCCAGAATGGATCACTACTTCTAAACAGTGCCAGGCGGAACGTTATGACGATCAACCGTACTTACAAACGTAGACAGTATGTCAATTGATTCCTGCTAACGTGTCTTGATGAATAATGATCCCCACCGTCTAATTCATTCTCACACAACAGGAGATAAGACAGATTTATAAGTATAGATGTAATTCTTTCACTGGTCACTCAATCTAATGATGATATTAATCTAATTCTATAATGACGCAGTTTGTTATAATTACAAATATAACATAGCTGTTTAATTCTAAGAACACTACGTGAGACCCACGGGGAACTCACGGACACATAAGGGATACGCAGATCCCTGATTCAGCTTAAATTACTACAAAGGTACATCAATAATACGTTAATCAGCTATTGGAGGTATTAATCATCGAACTGCATATGGGCCAATAGCGATATAAATTGGTGATTGCTGTGAACTGGCAAACGGGTTGTCAGCCACTTATCTGTTGATCCTTGGCCTCCTGGATGGTAAGTTGAAAGGTGCTGACTGGTTAGTGGTATGGACTCCACTCTCTACTGCATCAATGTGAGTGGTTCGTAGCTCAATCACCGGTCGTGACTACGGCTGCTGTTGATCAGGGTGTAGACTCTGCGAATGGCATTAGTAAGAAGGGGTGAATAATCCTTCCCGACAGAGTTGTAAATTCTTTGTCCTTGTCCTAGTCCTACATGGCCTACACGTCTCATATCAACCAAGAACCAGCATGGCTGTTTTTGCATATTATGATTCACTATACTGAGATCTACAACAGTACACTGATCACATAAAAACAGCACATAAATGATATTCTATTCTTTCTTCTTATATTAGATCAAACATGCGTAACCACTTAAACGATCTACTTCAGGGACGATAGTCCTAAATATACATATATTCTAAATCATGAGTCATAATGGAAATACACGAACCAAAATTCACATAATGAATGTACATTACATATTATCAGATGACTTAAATGGAATGAAGTAACTCATACGCCACTACTACGACGTCACCATATACATTAACAAATCATTAAATCTATGAAACAACACACGTCGTTTTCCAAGTATGGAAACACACAAACTACACTCCATACGATGAATTAACATCACATATTATTTGATGAATTAAATGGAACAAATCAAATCACACACCACAACTATAACGTCACGATGTACATGATTGAACCATTAAATCTATGAAACACCACAAGTTCACTTCCAACGTTATGAGTTGTACTTCTAGCAATAGTCTTCCTTATATTTATTAAAACATAATTAATTATCCAGAAGAATTCTTAGTTAGGTTTAAGATTACTTTCACTATACATAAGAACGATATTGGGGTTGGAAAATTCCACCAGGGTTTGAACTTTGTTAAGTGGGCCATATTGGACTACGTGGTAGTAATCTGACTATGGGCAAGATAAAGATTAATAAATAATAATTACTTGTAACTTATTTACTCTCTGAACTAATTCTTTCGACTAATATGTGTATTATCTAGAGAAATACGCTAGTTCCGAAGCTAAGCACATAATTGATATATCTTAACTCTAATCGCCTACTGAATAACTCGGGTTTCATTTCCGCACGTGGGCGCTTAATTTTTGATAATCACGCTCTGTAATTTAATAATGGTTTTAGTGCCACACGTGGCTAGCTTTGCGTTATCCCTTGTCGGCAAGCCGCATGGCACAAATATTGTACTAATTATAGTATTAATTATATACCACTAGTTTTAATTAATAGTATCTATTATCAATAAGTTTGGCCTTTAGATTTCACCAGCATATGACACACACCGAGAAATGTTCACAAAATTATTATCAACCTACCCTGCAACTTGGGTTTGACTGGGCCTATCGGGTGCGGAGACTATCACTGGCTTTTACTATGATTTAGTGGGTTGTTCAGCTTAACAAGAGCAAGAAAAAAAATGTCTAAGGCACAGACAGGTGTTCTATTTTAGCCAGCTAACGTGGTAGATCCTGCCATCTTCGAGCCGAATTGTGAAATGGCCAGATTTTAGGGATTTTACAGGAGAGTTATCTTCACGAACAGGAGAGTTCTCCTTGACTTCCTGTGGCCAAATTAAATTCCAAGCCAAACTGAATATGAAATTCAGCCTGACTGGATTTCTTAGCGTGTAAACAAACCCTACACTAATCTACTTCTAACTATTTGAATAAATCGTACCTTATATATATATATATATATATATATATATATATATATATATATATATATATATATATATATATATATATATATATATATATATATATATATATATATATATATATATCCCAATCTCATAAAACGATATGAGATTCGGGCCATCCCGTCACACTGAAAGATAAATCACACATGCATGCCGTGATTGTAACGGACTCACAGTGCGTGCTGAGAAGTGCACAGAGGTAATTCAATATTCAAAGATGCAGAGCACTCATGCGATCTTTTCTCCGGTGTGATGGCGTGTTGGAAAATGAACAGACAGACTGGCTGGGTCTACACCTCTGGGTGGGTATTGTAATATGAGGTAGATGTGGCCAGGGCCCCTTGAAATCATGTCAACAGATTTCCTACAATTGTCCAGTGATTGTTATGTTGTATTGTGAAGATTTTCTCCAAATGTGAAGTGGTTGCCTTCTTACTATAATTGTATATGTAAGCTTATGTAAACGTCTCACTTTTATAATTATTATAATCTAACATGTTTTTAATATTTGTTTGTTTTTCAAAGAGAATAGCGCCTGCCAAACAGATTCAAAAGAAGCTCATAGAAAACAACATTTTCTGAACCTGATGTCTGCATGTAGATTGTTCTTAGCAAACCCAGCTTGTCTTGAAAACCTACTGAAGAATCATATAGATTTATTAATCAGTACTGGAGCATACAACATGGTGCTTAATGCGCACATGTATACTTTAAGAGTGGACCTGCGTCACGAGGCATGGCCTGAGGCAGCTACGCACAGAGCTTCTAGCTCCTTTAAACATGTCATGGTATTTTTATCTGACTACCAGTTCAATGCCTACAGATTGGACACTGGAAGTGTTCATGAATTTGCTAAAGTTCCTGAAGATTGTATGAATTCTAATAGAATAATAGTGTTTGATAATGGCTTGTATCTTGTTCATCAACGCAGTGATGAGTTCACAATGTTACTAATGATCAAAAAGCAGAAAAGCTGGGCGCCTGTCACTGGCCTGAATATATATCATTCGCATATGTTACTGGCACATGGCAATTACATTTATGATTTAGAAGTAGGATATAGTCAATTCACACTTAGTCGCTGGTCCTATGGCCATGATCATAGTAAATGGATGACTCAGACATGTGCTAAACGAGTAACTGGAAACATTCTCGTCAGATTTCAACAGTACATAGTTGTTTTCATTACAGAGAACTGGGTTGTAAGTGCTCATTGTTTTAATACAAAAACCGACCAGGTACATGTATGCACAACTTCACTGAATCCAGCATCCGAGAGTATGATCAGTTTCAGCAGCAATGAGGATGTTTATGTCTTGGAGGGGAATGGTTCCTTATGGAAGGTATTCAGCACAGACACGACCCCTGTAGGTTTCGTGTTGGTCTCTAAACTCTTTGACTTTAACTGCGACCTTAAAGGATGTGTGCTGTACAGACAAACGCTTTATATATTTTATGGTAAGGTGGATAAAGAGAACCCAAACACCTTGCTGACATCGCTTCCTTGTATATGTACAGATATTAAAATGATCCAAATCAATAGCAGGTCACCTTGTTTGCCTATGGTTCTGCCTGGATCATGGCTTACTTCATAGCACTGTTATACGTACTAAATGTTCCTCTGGAACATACTCAGTTGAATGCCACAATAAGAAATAAAGACAGTTAGGTATGTGTAACTCCTGTGAAAAAGTGAGATATACTAAACACAGATAAAGTGTACATACCTCACAACTAACTCCACAACTGTAAACTTAAATCACCAGGGAAAATCCACCCACAAAAAATGCAAAACAAAAACAAAACAAAATAACAATACGCATACAACGATACAACGAACGACGTGTTGATTATGCTAATCTTCATCAGGAACATCACCAACAGATCTAAAGAAAATAAATGACATTAGAAAGTTTAATAATAGATTAAAACACAAATCCTAAAAACGAAGGATTTTTCTTTTAATATTATTAAGTTGTATAATTATCTGGGGGGAGGGGCGGGGTGTCCTTTTGTATCTTATAATTTTGGGCACATAATACCAAGCATGGGGATATCGATACATCGATACATGAAGCCCATAAGCGGGCACTCTCCCGCTTTTTATACTTCACCTCGACACCACAAGGTACAAGAGGAACATGATGAGATGAGATGAATACAAAGCATTAGACAATGTATAATTTTCAGCTTGATAAGACATTGTCTTCTTTAATTGCTTGTGTCCACTCACATCGCCTTCACAACCTTCCCAAGTCGTCACATTCCAATCACCCATCATTATGCCTTTGTCTGATTAATTTTTTTAAATCCGATATGTTCCTCAAATTTGCTATACAACTCTGCATCACCGTGTATTAATGTTTGCATATGTACTTACATTATTACTTTTATTTAAAGTCGTTGATTTTAGAATTGCTTTCATTAATTTACTTCTTAGATGTATAATATGGTAAACATTACGTAAGTTTCAGTGTGAAACCTTACAACGATCAATGAACAGCTGAACAAACACTGAAACTGTGGTATGTGATGTATCAGGATCAACGAAGTTGTCCAACACTATACTTATTGGAAGAGTGACAGGAAAATGAGGGAATACCAAATATCAACATATCGATCTTCCTTCTCTGTTTCCTTATCATTGACTATTGTTCAAGCAATGACAACACACGTCTCATGTTTGGGATGTATGCTGCTGTAGCTGAGAGTTCGTTGGAACTTTCAAACAGCTTTGTGTGCATGTTTGCCTTTATGGGCTAATGCCCATCTTTGTGGGCCAATGTTCAGTCATGCAATTGATAAAACATGATGCAGCTCATCTTTTTCTTTTCTTCGCTTAATATTGATTGTGTAATTGTGCAATGTTGTCTGTTGTATAAACTGCCTTGTCTTGTTTAGTTCACTCAATGGTCTGTCAAGTTTATCCTCCACTGTTGTTTCTCTAGGCCAGATAGTGTTGCCTAGATGTGTTGTATTCGGGACACATCGGGTCTTATATTATGTGATATGTTGTCTGCGGCGCCAATCCACGTGTGCACACGGCTGATTTGCCCATATTAAATGATGTATAGATGTGGCTGCGTATTAGATTGTATCCTGTTCTGAGGCGCAGAATAATGATTTGTTATGATCTGTCCATAAAATGGTAACCATCGTGTACTGCTGTTGATGAGACTACATATGGTACTCTTGAAGGATATTTCCCGCTTCTCTGTTCTGCCAGTCGACATGTTCACAGGGGTAACGGGGCAATGGTTATTATGTGTGACTGCTTCGTCTGCTGTTTCATATTCTGGTATTGAACAGGGTCGCATGATTTGCTTGACAATAATTATTGTCTCATTATTGGCCGAGATTAATGAGTGTCTTATTTTAAACGTATAGGCAATGTTCAGAACACAAACATTCCTGGCAGAAATGAAAATGCTGACAAAAGACAGCTAGGTTAGAAAGCGTAGTAGAAACTTATTCGTGACGACCTCCTGGGTAATGGAAGAAAGCAAAGGAATTTTTTCATTCGCTCGCTTTGTACTCGAGCGCAGTCCATACTGGACTGATTTGTGCATGTTGGTTGTTTTCCTATAACTAGTGTCCCTCGCCATCAGGCAAATCCACTCCGAATTTTGAGGTATTTGTAATTTACGTCCCCAAGCTAAGAACTAGAAGTCAAAGTTTAAGTCCAACTAGCAGGTATATGGAGAAATCCTTCTACCCCGTCATCAGCGCACCTGAAGTTTAAAATTGAACGATCTTAACTTCATCTACACGACTTCCACAAAGCAGTGTAAATATGACACCCGTTTCCTCCCCCTCCTACACCCAAGAAGTTGCTGGATCACAAACCTCCGGTACACTCTGTATGTTTTCTTTCCTCCTGTTTGTCTTTTATTTTTTTCCATCTGTGTCACATATTCTATCAGGATTTTAAATGTTAGAGTACAGCACTTCGAAAACCTCAATACTGTAACTGTAATATTAACAGTTACATGTTTTAATACTGTTTCCTTTACCGAGAAATTCACGTAGGTGTTGTTGTTGTTTTTTTGTTTTTTTTTTGTTCATTTACTCCTTATATGACGAGGGTGGAAATGACCATTTGTTCACATGCATCCATTGTGGACGAACATTTACCGCGTGAATTGGTCTGATCAATACATTCGCTATAGCCATGTGTTGTCGTTAATATCCCTTTTATGAAGTACAGTGTAACAGTCTATCCTTTGTCAGACAGCAAGGTGCCAGTTCTATATGACAACAATTAAACATTTTTGTTCTCTTGCAGTACCAGACATTTACTGTAATGATCACATTTTTCCAAATGTATTGTTTACGTGTTTCTTTAACTTATTCACTCCTGGCAATTAATGTAGTTATCAACGTTTTGCAAATGTGTTTCTAATTTTTGCATGTAATTGTTGCTTTAACTCCTTCAGTCCAACGGGAAACTGGTTTTGCTTTCCCAAACCCAGAGTCTGGATTATTTAGAGCTTTTCCTGAACCAGAGTATTGTTATTTAGAGCTAGCAACTTAAATGAGAAAGAAAACGTTAATTAACAAAAGTGTGTTCGAATGTCCAAAGCTGTGCTAGGTCTGTCAGTTTCACTAAAATGCCTTTAGACTGTTATTTTGTGAATAGTTTCCAACTTTGTCAAAAACCCAATCTAAATTATTAACACTACATAAATCAGAAGGGTGATTGTACAGTAATGGATGCTTTTTTAATTCGTATAAATGTGTTACGGTAAGCACGCTCGTATCTCAACAACATAATACTTATGTTAGCATTATACGTTTTATCTTAACAATATAATAGTTTTTATCATTATTGGTGTCTTTAACTATGGTGTTATATTAAGAAACTTTCTTTTAGTCGCATACGATAATATAATCGCCCAGTCAGGGCTTCCAGAAGATTGACACAGAGAGTTCAAGCAAGGATTGATTGGTTGACTGAGAACCCTCTGTAAGACTCAACTCCCAAGTTCATAACACACGCCTTCAGGTAGTTTAGTCCCTGACCAGACCTTGCGTCTATCAGAGTGACGTTGGTGTAGAGACAAACCTCTCGACCCAATACTTCAGGTAGTCTAGTCCCTGACCAGGTCTTGTGTCTATCAGGGTGAAGTTTGTGTGGAGACACTCCTCTCGACCCAATACTTCAGGTAGTCTAGTCCCTGACCAGGTCCGGCGTCTATCAGAGTCACGTTGGTGTAGAGACAAACCTCTCGACCCAATACTTCAGGTAGTCTAGTCCCTGACCAGGTCTTGTGTCTATCAGGGTGAAGTTTGTGTGGAGACACTCCTCTCGACCCAATACTTCAGGTAGTCTAGTCCCTGATAAGGTCTTGTGTCTATCAGGGTGACGTTGGTGTAGAGACTCCCTCCCGACCCAATACATAATTACCATCTTCACAGGAACTGTTTTGCATAGCTCTTCTCCCCCTCTCCAAGCTCAGAAAACAACTTAGTAGTGAACTTGATTCAGACAATGAACAGGAACTGCAAAATTTAGTAGATGCGGTTGTTGCACACAGTGAACAACTGGGGTTAGAATTGAATTGTAAGAAGACACAGATTATGGTCGTCACTGGGAAAAAGGAAATAGCACAATGTAATATACACGTAAATGGGTATATTCTTAAGCAAGTTAATCGGTACAGTTATCTTGGAACAGTCATAACATCTTATGGGAGATGCCTTGAAGAGATTAGTACAATAATTGCCATTGCGAATATAGCCTTGTGCAAGGTGAAAAACATATTGACCAATAAAAAGATATCAATTGAAACGAGGAAAAGAGTGTTGAAGTGCTACGTAGAACCTGTACTTTTATATGGATGTGAAGCTTGGACAATGAGCAGTCAAGCTGAAAAAAACATCTGATGGCTGTGGAAATGTGGTTTCTGAGGAAAATGCAAAGAATACCATGGACAGACAGAAAAATCAATGAACAAGTCCTTCAAGAAAATAATGAAGATCGTAAAATGATTAGAGACATTAGACGTAGACAGTCAAAACTTTTTGGGCTTATGAGAAGAAATGAATTGGAAAACTTGATGACGACTGGCAAGATCGAAGGGAAGAGACCAAGGGGAAGACCGAGAAGTAAATACCTGGATGGCTTGGCCACATGGCATGGTCGAGACAGGAACACGGAGCTGATCCACGACTCTGGTGATCGAGTGAGATGGCAAAACATGACCGCCCACGATTACAGGCATGGCACATGATGGACGGATGATGTGAACTTGACATGCGAAGTGGAATAGGGGCGTGAAAACGAACCATGGCGATTCAGATGATCCTATGGGGTTGAGATGATACTATGATGGTTGAAAGTAACTAAGGAGGTTGAGACGATATGGGGGTTGAGAGCAACTATGGAGGTTGAGATGATATGGGGGTTGAGAGTAACTATGGAGGTTGAGATGATATGGGGTTGAGATCATGATATGGGGATTTACATGTTGCTATAAAGGATGAGAGCAAAATTATGGGAGTGGGATGATGATATGGGTGTTGAGATGATGATATTGTTTGTTCATTTTTTTAAATTGTTTAGTACCAGACATTTACTGTAAATATCAACTGTTTCCTGTGCGTTTTCTAAGTGTTTCTTTATCTCATTCATGTGAGACAATTATTTTAATTATCAACTGTTTGCAAATTTGTTTCTAATTTTTGCTTTTACACTTTCAGTCACACAGATAATTGGGTTTGTCTTTCCTGACTCAAAGTATTGCTACTTAGAGCTTTTCCTGACCCAATGTATTGTTATTTTGACTTTTTAATGACCCAAAGTATTGTTACTTAGAACTTTTAATGACCCAAAGTATTATTATTTAGACCTTCTATTGACCCAAAGTATTGTTATTTAGAGCTTTTAATGATGCAAAGTAATTGTTATTTAGATCTTCCAATGAACCAAGGAATTGTTACTTAGAGCTTTTCGTGACCCAAAGTATTGTTATTTTCACCTTCTAATGACCCAAAGTATTGTTCTTTAGAGCTTTTAATGACCCAAAGAATTATTGTTATTTAGACCTTTTAATGAAAGAAAGTATTGTTTAGAGCTGGAATCGCCTCCACCAAAATCTAAACTATAAAAACTTCTCTGTTTAGAAATTTCAAAATTTTAAATATCATGTACTGTGACAGTTGCTTTATTAACTCATATATATTTGTTACAGTATGCACTCTCGTATATCAACAATATAATTCTTATATTAGCATTAGACGTTTTATCCTAACAATATAATCGTTATGTTATCATTATTATGTCTATAATTCATCATCATCAAGTACCCTGACTACTGGCGTAGGTGTTCATGGCTCTCCACGATCTCGGTCGTTGGTGTTCTGGATCAACTCTGCTGATGATATTTCCTCCATGCCACCGTCTCAATCTGGCCAGCATAATTTCTCTTAATCTGCCTCTGCCTCTCTTCCCCTCGATCTTTCCAGTTGTCACGATGTTCTCCAATGTCTCTCTTCTCATCACATTACCAAAGAAATCTGTTTGCCACTTTCTTATTGTTGTATAAAGTGTTCTAGTTTCATTAGCCTCTTTCAGGCAATCGTTGAATGTTACTCTGGCAATCCAAGTAATTCGCAACATTCGTCTCAAAGACCGCATCTCTGTTGCTTCTAGGTTCTTCCTAATTTGTTCATTTACATTCCAAGATTTACTGCCATACAGCAAAACTGGTTCTGTATAACATTTCGGCACTCTCTTTCTTACATTCATTGATAGTGACCTATTGCATAAGATACTCTTCATTTTCTGAAATGTGGCTTTTGCCTGCCCTATTCTCGGAACAGTAATAACATCTGATGGGAGATGCCTTGAAGAGATTAGAACAAGAATCGCCATGGCAAAAGTAACCTTTAGCAAGATGAAAAACATACTGACCAATAAAAAGATGTCAATTGAAACGAGAAAAAGAGTGTTGAGATGCTACATAGAACCTGTACTTTTATATGGATGTGAAGCTTGGACAATGAGCAGCCAGGCTGAAAAACATCTGATGGCTGTAGAAATGTGGTTTCTGAGGAAAATGCAAAGAATACCATGGACAGCCAGAAAGACCAATGAAGAAGTCCTTCAAGAAACAAATGAAGATCGTAAACTGATCAGAAACATTAGACGTAGACAGTCACAATTTTTTGGGCATGTTATGAGAAGAAATGATTTGGAGAACTTGGTGACAACTGGTAAGATCGAGGGGAACAGACCAAGGGGAAGACCTAGAAACAAGTATCTGGATGGCTTGGCCTTGTGGCATGGTCGAGACAGAAACACGGAACTGATCCTACGACTCTGTTGATCGAGTGAGATGGCAGAACATGACCGCCCACGCTTACCGGCATGGCACATGATGGATGGATTGATTCTGCTCTTAATCGCTGTTGTACATCTTCCATCTGATGTTATAAATACCCCTAGGTATTTAAAATTATCTTCTTTGTTAAGAATTTTCCCTTCTATTTCTATGTCACATTTTGGTGTCACCTTTTCCTTTGATATCACCATCGTTACTGTTTTATTGATATTCAAAGACTTTGCACTCTCTATTACTACAATGTCCAACAATTGTTGTTGGTCTGTTGCATTATCCGTCACCAATACTGTGTCATATGCGTAGCGTATACTGTTTATATTATAACCTCCGATTAGTATTCCTGGCAGTCTCTTTAATCTCTCTCATTATTACTTCGCTATAGAGGAAGAATAGATCCGGTGTCAAGACACAACCTTGTCGTACTCCTAGCTTTATCTGTTTGTAACTACTCTCTTTGTTTCCCATTTTAATTGCTGCTACTTGGTTCCAGTAACTATTCTTTATCAATCTTAAATCTTTTCCATCAATGTTGATATCTATAAACATTTTAATCAATTCATCATGTTTTACTTTATCGAATATAAATATATTGTCATATTAAGAAAGTTTCGTTTAGTAGCATACGATTATATAATTACCGAGCCGGGGACTCCAGAAGATGGCCACGTAAGGTCAAGCAAGGATTGGTTGGATGACTGCAAGATTCAACTCTTAAGGTTCAATACACTCAGGATAAGGCTTCCAGGTCTTGCGTCTGTCAGAGTGAAGTTGGTGTAGAGACTCTCCTCTAGACCCGTACACAGAATTACCAGAGAGCGCTCCTCCCAGTCTCCAAGCTCAGAAAACAGCTTAGTAGTGAACTTGACATGCGAAGAGGAGCGTTTGAGCGTTTACCAGACTTGGAACCCAGACTGTGCTTTAGTAGCACTGACATGAGGTACCCAAGAGTCTCAGTCAGTGTGAAACCTGGATTTGTGATCTTAATGGATCATCCCCAAACTAAATAACATAAGAACTGTGGTGGTTGAGATAACACTATGGTGGTTTAGAGCGAACTATTTGGATGGGGGGGATAAAACAATGGGGTTTGAGATGATTATGTGAGGGCTGAGATGAAACTATGGGGGTTGAGATGATGCTGTGGGGGTTGAGATGATACTGTGGGGGTTGAGATGAAACTATGGGGGTTGAGATGAGGCTGTTGGGGCTGAGATGGAATTATAATGGTTGAGAGCGAACTATGGAGGGTGAGAAGAAACTATAGGGGTTGAGATGATATTATGAACATTTAAATGATACTATGGATGTTTAAAGCGAATTATGGCGGTTGAGATTCAACTATAAGGGTTTAGATGATGCTGTCGGTGGTTTAGATGAAGATATGGGGGTTGGGTCAAGACTATAAAGGCTGAGACTAGACTAGGGCGGCTGAGAGAGAACTATTGAGGTTGGGATAAAACTATAGAGGTTTGGATGAAACTATAGAGGTTTGGATGAAACTATGGAGGTTGGGATGAAACTATAGATGTTGGGATGAAACTATGGATGTTGGGATGAAATTATAGAGGTTGGGATGCAACTATAGAGGTAGGGATAAAACTATAGAGGTGGGGATTAAACTATGGAGGTTGGGGTTAATCTATGGAGGTTAAGATGAAAGTGTTGAGGTTGGAATAAAACTACTGAAGTTTTAATGACAGTGTTGAGTTGTGGAAGAAACTATTGATGTTGGGAGGACAGTTTTAAGGTTGGGATGAAACTATAGAGGTTGGTATGAAACTATAGAGGTTGGGATGAAACTATGGAGGTTAGGATGAAAGTGTTGAAGTTGGGATAAAACTATAGAGGTTTGGTTGACAGTGTTGAGGTGTGGATGAAACTATTGATGTTGGAATGAAACTATAGAGGTTTGTATGCATCTATGGAGGTTGTGATGAAAGTATGGAGGTTGGGATGAAACTATTTAGGTTTGGATGATAGTGTTGAAGTTGGGATGAGTCTTTAGATGTTGAGATGAAAGTTTTGAAGTTGGGATGAAACGATTGATGTTGGGATAAACGTGTTGACGTTGGGATGAAAAAATGTGGAGGTTGGGATGAAATTATGGAAATTTGAATGACAGTGTTGAAGTTAGGATGAAACTATAGATGTTGGGATGAAGATGTTGAAGTTGGGATGAAACTATGGCGATTGGGGGGATGCACGTGTTGAAGTTGAAATGAAACTTTGGAAGCTGGGATGAAAGTTTTGAGTTTGGGATGAAATTATAGAGGTTGGAATAAAAGTGTTGAGGTTGGGATGGTACTATAGAGCATGGAATGGCGGTTTTGAGGTTTGGATGAGACTATGGAGATGGGATGAAAGTGTTGAAGTTGGGATTAAATTATGGAGCTTGGGATGACAGTTTTGTGGTTGGGATGACAGTATGGAGGCTTGGATGACACTATAGAGGCCGGGATTAAACTATGGAGGCTGGGATGATACTATGGAGATTGGTGTGCAGTTAAGGTTGTTTAGATACTTTTATGGAGGTTGATATGAAGCTGGAGTGTGTGGTCAATCTGGAATTTTACTCAACCTCTGGAGGCTGAGATGAAACTAAGCCGGCTGAGATAAAACTATGGAGGCTGAGATGAAACTGGGGAAGTTGCAATGAAACTGTGGAAGTTGCAATGAAAGTGAGGGGTGGGGGAGAGGATAAAACTTTGAAGGTTGAGTTGAAACTGTGGAAATAACATTGAAACTGTGAAATGTGAATTTAAACTGTTGAGGAACGAGAGAGAGAGAGAGAGAGAGAGAGAGAGAGAGAGAGAGAGAGAGAGAGAGAGAGAGAGAGAGAGAGAGAGAGAGAGAGAGAGTTAGAGAGGGGGAGAGAAAGAGGGTGAGAAAGAGATAGTTTGTTGCTGCCCTACCAAACATCTCTGGCGTGATAGTCATTGATACTAGAGAGAGTTGCTGCTGCCTTACCAAACATCGCTGGTGTGATAGTCATTGACTGTTTTGCTACTCCAGAACCAACGATAAGAAGACAAACACATTTAGCATTGTTTAATTGTTGAAATTATTATTATATGTTTTCATTTTTCAACTTTAGACTTGTCATTGCCTGTGTAGTAATACAGCTAACTCATAATTTGGCTTAGGTGAATAAAATTTACGCTGCTTGGTAAAATAATGATCGTGTTCAGTTGGTTTGTTGATTGTTTGTTGTCTAGCCCACCACAGGAGGATAAAGTGTTTTCTGCTCCATAGTTGATGTTAACCTTAGGAGTTTGAAAAGGACTAAACTTGCTTTCTAAAACCAGCTGTGCTGTCTTGCTTGCATCAAATCTGTATCTGATTAGAATACCCTTGATGTATATATGGACGTCTTCGTGGTCTTTCAATTATGAATTATAATTATAATTATATAATAATAATAAATTATCCTTCAATTAACTGTATTTATAAAGTTGTATACTCATAAGATGTCCCTGCAAATTTATATTAGTCTCATGGTGAAATCAGCGCTGCGACGAAGGGATTACGAAGCAGAATGTGGGAATGTTATTTTTCTCGTATCATAGTCCCTCACCCTAGCAATACATTACGTCCACTTGTCCACTAAATTGCTGATGCCTTCTAGGAAACAGATCTTGGGTGTTGCCTTACGCCAATTTTGCGTCGCTTCCAATATCGCGTTTGGTATCCGCAAACTTCGAACTCAGACACACATGCTCTTTCAAGGGTCCAAACAAGTGAAAGTCCGATGGCGCCAAATATGAACTGTAAGCTGGATGTTTCAAAGCCCTAAATTTCAGTACATGTAGTGTATCCACTATGCACAGCCGTATGAGGGCGGGCGTTGTCGTGCAAAAATACTTCTTTTTGAGAAAAGTCCCAGGCCTTTTCTCTTTAATCGAAGACTTCAGATTATTCACTAGCATGTCACTGTATCGAGCATTAATCACAGTTTCACCAATGTCCTGGAAATTCACCGTGCACGTACTATTGCTCGAGACTTATGGAGGAAATTGATTGAAAAGTGTGATTCTATCTGCGCTCACATCGGAAACACACCGATTAAGCGAACAAAAACAACTAAAGTACGAAAAAAGACAGGAAATCCAAATCACACTTATGCAAAATCAACATCTGCGAGATGAGATGCTTGACTATACCTGCCAATTTAAGTATCTGAGACCGAATACGAAATGCTGTTATCAGACAACAGTGGGATCAATACCCCGTGCCATATATTTTGAGAGGCAGATGATCAAATGGTTCGGCCATCTGGTTAGAATACATCACAATAAACTACCAGAACTGGCACTAAATCAAAGATGATCTGATACGTGGGCAAGAGGACGTCCGAGAAAAAAAAAATTAATTGACCATATTAAAGACTTCCGGTAAAAATGGCGACGACGTGACGCGTTAATCTTCGGGATGACGCTGTTTTAGTGTTTTCCTGTGGATTATATGGTGTTATTTCGTATTCGTTTATTGGAAGTGTTCAAAAGAATCCACGGAAGGCATGTGGTGAATGAAATTATGAGGGCAGCCGACAGATAGTTGTTGGTTATGGTCTCAAGTTTCGCGACGGCAGGCAGAAGATCTCTTTCACGAGACCAATGGCTGGCGACTCCGACCAGTATGGTCACTGCCATAGAAGGAAAGCAACAGCAAACTACCTTCTTTAAAAGTGCCTAGTTCACTATGATTCTCTTAAAGACAGATCATCGCAAGACAAGGACAGCGACATTAAAATAAGCAACATGGAATTTTAGGACGTTAAACGACGAACGAACGAACGAACTTTATTTTAAAAGGGTTAAGAATTGGGCACGCAGGCCCGTCTTACATTCTGCCCTTCTAACACTCTCTTTCATACATTATTTCATTCATACATCTTTCAAGGCTAACAGAGAGCAGCAACAATATAAATGGCATGCATTATAAAGGCATGGGCAAAATGCGAACATCAATACTCCACGACTCAGTAAAGATAATAGTGTGACACTTGTTATTAGCTATGTGGAATATACTGGTCGACCAAAAGGGGACTGGCTGTTATACTAGGGTTTTGTTGTTATTATTATTATTTCTATTATTAAGGGGGAAGGTAATCCGAACTGAGATAGTGTTCGAATAAATTGTGATTATATTTATAGGGATTGATGATGTCTTTGATTTCTTGTGGAAGATTGTTCCACAACTGAGCTGCAGAGTACGTTAAGCTAGTTTTGTATAAGTCGACGACGAAAAATTAGATAACATCAAACAAGAAATGGAAAGAGAGAAAATTACTATTTTAGGGATGTGCGAAACGAAATGGACAGAAGCAGGCATCGAGATAGATGAAGATTTTAAGATTATTTATTCTGGATGAGAAAATCGACAAACGGGGGTAGCAATTATTTTGGACCGGCAAACATCACAATCTGTTCAAGGATATTGGGTACGTGTCAGACAGAGTTCTATTAGTTAAATTAAGCGGCAGACGTTTTAGCATAAATGTTATTCAAGTATATGCCCCAACAGGAGAATCTAGTGAAGATAGTGTAGAAGAATTTTATAATGACATAGAGTCTGCTTTAAAGAAATGTAAAAATTCAGAAATAAACATCATAATAGGGGACTTCAATGCAAAAGTAGGAAATCAAGGTGATAGATACACAGTAGGAAACTGGTTTAGGAGAGAGAAATGAAAGAGGATACAGGCTTGTAGAGTGGGCAAAAGAGCAGGAAATGATTGTAGGAAACACCTGGTTTAAGCAACACCCTAGAAGATTATGGACATGGAGGAGTCCTGATAGCAGGATTAGAAACCAGATTGATTACATTTTGATTAGCAGAAGATTTAGAAATGCGCTAACATTAGCAAAAACAGTTCCCAGTGCTGATTGTTATAGTGACCACAGATTACTTACAGGAACATTGAGGATAAAGTTAAAGAAAGTCAAGTATAAAACAGGAAACACTAAATATGATTTGTTTACATTGAGTAACGACAAGGAAATACAAAACAAATTCAACATAGAAGTACAGAACAGATTTGATACATTGTCTGATCTAGGAGATCCTATTCCAGGATGTGGATGATCAATGGGAAATGTTGAAGTATTCATTCAGTTTGGCTGCAGAAACAACTATTCCAAAATCAAAAGAAGGTGGGTCGTAAGAAATGGATGACTGCAGAAATTTTACAACTACTGGAAACAAGAAGACTCAATTAAAATAATTCTGCCAAATATGAAGAAATTCACAGACAAGTCAGAATGTTATGTTAGGGGGCAAATGAAGCATGGCTTGAGAAAAATTGCTTAGAAATTGAAAAACAACACAACAGTCAAAATACCAAATTAGGGCACAACAGAATTCAGGAACTTACTAATAAAAGAACAAGTACATCAGCAGGCTGTCTAAAAACTAAAGATGGCAAAATCATAACAGAAAAAGATCAGATTCTACATGCATGGTCAGACTATGTGAAAAACCTTTATAATGATAACAGAGATGAACAGTATGATATTCGATTTAATAATGAAGGACCGCCAATTTTGAAGATGGAGGTTCGAAATGTTCTTAAACATATGAAAGCTGGCAAGGCCCCCGGCTGAGATAACATCATAACAGAAATGATTAAAGCTTTAGAAGAGTATGAAATAGATCAAGTCACCAGAGTGTAGAACTCATTATATGATACCAGACATATACCTTCTAAATTATGTAATTCTGAATTTATTGCAATCCCAAAGAAATCAGGAGCCTTGGAATGTGATCAACATAGAACAATAAGTATAATGAGTCAAATCATACAGATTTTGTTACGAATTATCATACAAAGAGTGAAGAAGAAAATACAACCCGAAATAGGGGAACAACAATGTGGATTTGTAGAAGGAAAGGGTACAATAAATGTTGTGTATATGCTGCGTTCAGTTATTGAACGTTCTATAAAAGTAAACAAAGATATACATCTTTGCTTTATTGACTACACAAAGGCTTTCGATAGAGTAAGACATGTCAACATGGTAGGATATGCTTGCAGATCTACAAATTGATGGGAAAGACATTAGACTTATAAAAAACATATATTGGAAACAACAAGCTGATAATGAAGTGGGACAATATCAGCCTATTAAGAGAGGTGTTAGGCAGGGATGCGTAATGTCTCCAGATCTTTTTTCCCTAAACAGTAAAAATATTTTCAGAAATGTAGAAGATATAAATGGAATCAGCATTGGAGGACGAAACATCAATAACATTAGATATGCAGATGATACAGTATTGATTGCAGACAATGAGCAGGATCTGCAACAATTAGTAGATGCGGTTGTTGCACACAGTGAACAATTGGGATTAGAATTAAATTGTAAAAGACACAGATTATGGCCGTCACTACGAAGAACGAAATATCACAATGCAATATTCAAGTAAATGGGAATATTCTTCAACAAGAGAATTGGTACAATTATCTCGGAACAGTTTTAACATCTGATGGGAGATGCCTTGAAGAGATTAGAACAAGAATCACCATGGTGAAAGTAGTCTTTAGCAAGATGAGAAACATACTGACCAATTAAAAGATGTCAATTGAAACGAGAAAAAGAGTGTTGCGATGCTACATGGAGCCTGATCTTTTGTATGGATGTGAAACTTGGACAATGACCAGTCAAGCTGAAAAACATCTGATGGCTGCAGAAATGTGGTTTCTGAGGAAAATGCCAAGAATACCGTGGACAGAGAGAAAAACCAATGACCACGTACTACAGGAGACAAATGAAAATCGTAAATTGATTAGAGAAATTAAACGTAGACAGTCAAAATTTTTTGGACATGTTTGAGAAGAAATGGATTGGAGAACTTAGTGACAACTGGCAAGATCGAAGGGAACAGACCAAGGGGAAGACCGAGAAGTAAACACTTGGATGGCTTGGCCACATGGCATGGTCGAGACAGGAACACTGAGCTGATCCACGACTCTGGTGATCGAGTGAAATGGCGATTCATGACCGCCCACGCTTTCCGACATGGCACATAATTGATTGATTGATTGATATTAAAGACATTGTACAATCACATGGAATGACACTATCCAGTGCCAGCTATCGGGCGCTGGAACGTATACTACTCCTCCCCACGTCGCTTGATGTTAATTTTGATATTCCTAAAGATAGTCACCATGACTTTCACAGTGGATTCTTGCGTCTTGAATTTTTTTCTTGACCAGAGACAACTGGTGTTCCAATGCATCACACTGGTGTTCGAACGCCCGTTCTTCCACGGTACAAACAGATAGTGAGGCAGCCATTTTCTATTCACAATTGTGTATGCGCAAACTGCTTGATCCTCACAAGCCTTACATGTGGTATTGCTTCAGAGCCAGTTTGTGTTCTGAAATAAGACTTTCGTTGTTCATACTCTTCCATGAAAATAGTAATAAAATGTATGTTGCTTAGCCTGTTCAGCGCCAACCAAAAAGTAGATTTGGACAAAACAAAAATGAATGATAGAAAATGAGAAGTAGGGGTGAGTAATAGCTGTAACTTAAAAGTTGTTAGCATGGTAGCAGACATGTTGTAATATAATGCAATGACCACATTTGGCGATATATAATCCCATGGCAGACAAAGTCGATTAATCATCCCATAGCAATTAATTAATTAATGACCACTCCTTGTACATTACACAAGCATAGAAGGACAGCCTACGGACGTAAGCTGCGCTCAACAGAGTTGCTGAGAATAAGAAATAATAAAGAGACATGATCAGACAACTTCAAAGCTCATCATCGGGCTGTTTGACCTAATGCATAATGTAGTACTTCTGAAGCTAATAGTTATTAGGATCAATATCTTATTGTAATAAATAACAAGTGCGTTATCAAGTTATTTGTAATGTAAACAGAGCCTGATCCGTCATTTTCTAAATATACGTAACAGAGTCACGCTATAACAGTGTGTAAGAAGACGAAGGCAGGTTGCTTTCTTGTTGATATAACTTTTATTTGTATAAGATGACAAAGCTTCGATGTTCTCCTCCCTCACAAGTTAAAGGCCCGATCTTAACTCCCCTTGCCAACCTAATACGTCACGATTGAGCATCTCCCACCCCTTTCAGTCTCAATGCTCAATCGTGCTGTATCTGTTTCCCGCTAGATTCTAATAATACCCCAGAACTCCCTTACTGTTACAACGCGTCCTGTAAGTGTCGTGTTATCTTTAATTTCATATCGCGAAAAAGGCTTTCGAAATACTTCTAGTAGGCCTATGACATTCATACTTACGACGAGTGTTGAGCTGGCATGCTTACAGTTTACATTTATCTGATTTATTATTGGTGGTAAAGTATTGTAACTTTGTGGGATATTTAGTATTGAATCATTTACAATAATGTGTGTGTTAGTTATGTGTGCAAATGACTATCGGACCAAGTTATGTGAGTCCATTCATAATGCAGGTGATAAGGGAAACATCAGAAGCATGTATGAAGAGATAAAGAAAGCATGTGGTCCAATGATCAAAAGATGTGCACCACTGAAAACCTTGACTGGAGAAATCATCACTGATAAGAAACAGCTGATGGATAGATGGGTAGAGTACTATTTGGAGCTTTACTCAAGTGAGACCAAACTAACGGATGATGCCCTCAAAGCCATAGAGGCTCTGCCAACTTTTAACCATCTGGACACACTTTCCACCATGACAGAAGTTAAGTGTGCTTATAAATGAACTGGCATCGGGCAAGGCTCCAGGTAAGGATAGGATTCCAATAGAGGTTATCTGGAGTGGGCAAGACACACTCACTCTACAGATCCACCAGCTAATAGAGCTATGCTGGCGAGAAGGACAAGTCCCACAGGATTTAAAAGACTCAAGCATCATAATATTGTACAAGAACAAAGGGCGATCGGAGCGACTGTAACAACTATAGGGGTATCTCACTTCTGTGTATTGTTGGGAAAGTATTTGGCAGAATTGTTTTGCGCAGACTTCAGGTCCTGGGAGATCAAGCCTACCCCGAATCACAGTGTGGCTTCCGATAGAACCGGTCCACCATTGATATGATATTCTCATTGCGACAAATGCAAGAAAAATGCCGTGAACAGAATCAGCCACTGTTTATTGCCTTCATTGACCCCACAAAGGCTTTTGATTTGGTCAGTCATTAGTGTCCTAAACCTGCGACTGGCCTAGCAAGCCGGCAGGGGATCTTCATACTGCTCGTAGAAAAACTAAGAAGTATAAACGGACTGACCCAACCGGCTATCGACCAGGCAATGTTAATGGACTACGAGATAGATCAGCGATTCAAAACATAGGCACAATGAACGTCTGTGGTTTCAATAGTAAAGAAGAAGAGCTTATAGAAACAATGGAGGAGAGGAAAATTGGACTGATGGGAATAGCAGACACCAGAACAAAGGGGAAAGGATGCAAGGAGCTCCACCGCAGTTACACGTTTGTTTACTCTGGAGTAGAACAGCAAGAAAGGGCAAGACACGGTGTGGGAATAGTCATCGAACCACGGCTAGCAAGATATATATAAAATATATATTAGAAAGAATCATAACAGTGAGAATAAAAGAACAAACAATTACAACATATGTACAGATATACGCACCATGTAATGCAAACAATAATGAGCAAGAATGCGAGGACTTCTACGAAGACATACATGACGTGCTAAATAAAATAGATAAGCAGGACAACATCATAGTTATGGGAGACTTCAATGCAAGACTAGGACATAACAGAGTGGGCATAGAAAAACATCTGGGAGCATTTGGAGATCAGCAAAATGAAAGGAATGATAACGGAAGTAGACTGATAGAGCTTTGCAGCCAACACGACCTCTATATAACAAACACATTCTATTCTATAAACATAAAGATTCACAAGTATACACCTGGTATAAATGTAACGATCTAGATACTAAAAGCCAAATTGATTTTATATTAACAAGAAATAACAGAAAGAGAAATATATTAGATGCAAGGGCAGTGCCCAATTTCAGTATAAACACAGATCATAAAGCAGTCGTTGCCACAATAAGAACCATCAGAAGAAGAAAACAAAGAGCAGGAAAATACATGCCATGCGAATCAGTAAACTTAAAAAACCTTAAAGACGAGGCAGTAAGGGAAAATTATGAGAAAGAACTAACTGAACTCTTTGTAAAATTACCTACAGAAAGAAAAACAGTGGAAGAAGAATGGGAGATGTTCAAATCAAGCATTTTAAATACTGCAAAAATAACATGCGGAACCACGAAAAAACGCAAAACACGGATAAAGAAAATAACAAGTTGGTGGAACGCAGAAGTAAAGAAAGCGGTAAAAGAAAAAAAGGAAAAATATAAAAAGTGGTTGAAGAGCAAACAGGAATGTGATTACAGAGAATATAGAATAGCGAGAAGACATGTGAGTAGAATAGTAAAGAGGGAAAAACAAAAAGACTGGGAAGAGTATGGAGAAACCCTAAATAAAAACTACAAGGAGGCAACTAGAAACTTCTACAAAAAGATAAGTGCAATGCGAACCAGAGGAGAACCCTTTGACCCAACTGGAATAATCAACAGCGAAAATGGAGAACCAATAAGTGAACAAAAACAGATCCTAATAAGATGGAAGCAGTATTTCGAACAACTTCTCAACATCCCATCAGATGTCACAGGAATTCAAGAGACCTACACAGATGTCACCGAAGAACTAGAACCAGACATACTAAAAGAAGAAATTATAGAAGCCATCAGATTAGCCCCATTGAACAAATCACCGGGACAGGATGAAATACCAAATGAACTAATTAAAGCAGCAAGAGAAGTAGGAACAGCTTGGCTACATAGACTATTCAACCATGTTTGGGTAGAACAACAGACACCACGAGACTGGGGAAACGCCATAATTATCCCAATTTGGAAAAACAAAGACAGCAAAAGAGACTGCCCACAATACAGAGGCATTTCACTGTTGAGTCATACTGGGAAAATATTTTGCAAAATTCTTGAAAAAAGATTACGAACTACTTTAGAACCCCAGCTAAGCGAAACGCAACTTGGATTTAGGAAAAACAAAGGATGCACAGACGCCATTTTTGCTCTTAGACAACTTATAGAAAAATCAATCGAATTCAATGAAACACTCTACTTAGCCTTTGTCGACCAAGAAAAGGCATTCGATAGGGTAGATAGAAACAAGCTGTGGGAAATCCTTAAACAATATGGAGTGAGTACACATCTAACAAACCTATGTAGAAGTTTATACAACAACAGTGAATGCATAGTGAGAGCAACTGGAGGACACTCAGAACCCTTCACCATAAGATCTGGAGTACGACAAGGTTGTGTCCTGTCCCCTCTCTTGTTCATAACATATATAGACAACATATGTAAAGAAACCAGCCAAGCAGAGACAGCAAGAATACCGCATGACGAGAACACAGAAGAAGAACCATCTGCAAATCTAACCATTAGAGAACTCCTGTTTGCGGACGACCAAGCACTAATAGCAAAATCAGAAGCTGAATTACAAGACCACATGAATAGTCTAAACGAAATGTGTAGGGAACATAACATGAAAATTAGCACAAGCAAAACAGAGGTAATGACTATAACTAAAGAAGAACAAACAGCAACAATTCACCTAAACGAACATCCCTTGAAACAAGTAAAGAGTTTCAAGTGCCTAGGAAGTATAATATCATCAAATGGTAGATCAGAAGACGAGATCGAAAATAGGTGCAATAAGGCAAATCAACTCATTGGACAAATGGCACCAATACTAAAGAACAAACATGTATCAATAACTACTAAGAAAGCACTTTACAACACAATCTTCCTACCAACTCTGTGCCACCAATGCCAAACCTGGACAATGACAGAAAAAGAGAAAAGAAAAATCACAACAACAGAAATGAGGTTCCTGAGAAGAATACTCAACGTATCAAGAAGAGATAAGATCAGAAATGAAGAAATCAGGACTAAAGTGGGGGTTAAAGCAGCACTAGATTTTATTAGAAAGCAGCAAGTCAAATGGTTTGGCCATGCAAGTAGGTTACCAGTCAACAGCATGCCACAACAAGCAATGATGTACAGACCAAATGGAAACAGAGGAAGAGGCCGACAACGTAAACGTTGGACGGAGGGAATAGCAGAATCCATGGGAATATCGATATACGAAGCCCATAACCGGGCACTCTCACGAAGTTTATACTTCACCTCGACACCGCAAGGTACAAGAGGAACACGATGAGATGAGATGAGTCATGAGGGTCTGTTCAAGGCACGAAAGAAGATTGGCTTACCACCAACTCTTATGTCCATTGTGGAATCGTTCCACACAGGCGTGACGGGTATAATCAAGTTTGATGGTGTAACTTCAGAAGAGTTTGAAATCAAGAGTGGAGTTAAGCAAGGTTGTGTACTAGCTCCTACCCTCTTTGGAATATACTTTTCACTCCTACTGAAATATGCCTTTCATAATCAGGATGGTGGTATATACATTCACTCACGCTCAGATGGCAGACTCTACAATGCTCAGAGATTGAAGGCCAAGACCAAAGATCAGAGAGTTGCTTTCGGCAGATGATGCTGCAATTACGAGGCACTCTGAGGAAGAATTACGTCTACTATCTGCATTCTCCAATGCTTGTTCTGAATTTGGTTTAACAGTTAGCAAAAAGAAGACACATGATTATTCCACAAGGTGCACATAGGGTACCATCAATCTTTATTGACGACGACGAACTGGGGATAGTATACCATTTTACATATCTAGGATGAGAGGTAAATAGCAAATTATCCCTAGATCAGGAAATCAACATCAGGATTGGTAAGACAGCAACAACAATGAACAGGTTAACAAAAAGAGTCTGCGAGAACAGGAAGCTTTCTGCCAAAACAAAAGTCCTCGTCTACCAAGCCTGTGTCCTTAGTACTCTTCTTTATGGCAGTGAAGCCTGGCCAACTTACTCACACCAAGAGAAACGTTTAAACAGCTTTCATATGCTGTGTCTGCGAAGAATTCTTGGTATTAAGTGGCAAGACAAAATCACAAATACTGAAGTATTGGAAAGATCAGGTTGTGACGGTTTGTTCCATGCTCAGTCTTCGTAGACTTAGATGGATAGGACATCTTAGGAGGATGGATGATGGTAGAATACCAAAAGACATCTTTTTTGGTGAATTAATGATTGGGTAAGAGATCTCAGGGTCGGCCTCTACTACGATACAAAGATGTGTGTAAGCGGGACATGATTGATACAGGCATTGATAATGCACATTGGGAGCAAGTTGCCGCTGAACGTGTTGCATGGAGGGCAAATATCAGAAATAGAATAAAGAGGAAGGAGAAAATAATTGCAAATAAGTCACACACTGAGCGTGCGAGACCTAAGATGGTACGTGATTGTGAAAATGACCATATGTTCACATGCACCCACTGTGGACGAACATTTACAGCGCGAATTGGCCTTATCAGTCACATTCGCTACCGCCGTGGGCTGTAGTTATTATGCCTTTTTGAAGTACATTGTAATCAACTATCGTCTGTCAAGACGGCAAGGTGCCAAGAAATGAAAATGTGCTAGTTATGCAATACCAGTGTCTGTGAATTAGGGATAGTGAATACTGTTTCACCAACCCTCAGCTGCAGGCGATTTGTAAGGATAACGCTTTGCTTTAATTTCACAATGGTTTGGGCGTCAATCTTTTAGAAAACAAAATGTCAGTCTGTTGAACTTAACATTGCCTAGAAAATTACAAATAGCCAAGCAACGCAGGAGTTGAATGCGACATCGTGTAACATTATAATATAATAAAATCTTGATTATGTTAATAAAGGTTACAGAAGGAAATCTTAGTGATGTTGTAGAAGTTTTAGATTGAAATCTTTGTGTTGTTATAAGGGCAATATACTGAAATTGTGGTGATATTGTATGGATCTCATCTCATCTCATCATGTTTTCTTATTCCATAAGCAAAGTTTGGATATTGCAGGAAATAAACGGTCGCCCTAGCATTTCCTGCTTGCTAGGGAAGAGGCAGGGGATGTCCCGCAGGAGTCCATACGCCTGGTGCAGCCCCACACGCCTGCCAGACGTCCAACGTTCACGACCAGTTTACCCATGTACATCCAGTTCGTCAGCACGCTGGTCCCCCTTGAACTTGGAGGTTTATATTTGGAGGTTTCCGTCTCCTAGATGGACAGTTGTCCAAAGCTAACAGGTTCCACCTACCCTGGGGAGGGGTTAGAGCGCACCTGACTCGCTTGGCAGGCACGTCTCCGATCATATGTGGCATTTTCTAAGGAACTCAGAACCCACCCTGAGATCCTGCCTCGCCCTCTGTGCCCACCGCCAGTTGGTCCGCGGCTGCTTATTGGGTATACGCAGCTAACATCTATATCTAGAGGCCGTTCCACGATCCGCCACCTGTGGACGCGCTGGGTTGGGGATGGTCGTCGCCGGAGCTACGGAGCACGTGCTCTTGCGCTTGACACATCTTTCAGAGACTAGCGAAGAGAGAGTGGGGAGGAGAAGACGAGGAAATGGTGTGAGAAGAAGACATAGAAATAGGAGGGCAGGCGCCAGGAGAACAAGACGAAAAGTGGAGAGACTGGGTTTCAACCATGTAAGAGTGGGATACTGGAATTGTCGTAGTACCAGGCAGAGAGGTCCTGTATTGGAGAGGCTTATATATGATTTTGATGTCCCCATGCTCCAGGAGCTAAATACAGACAAATACCATTGCCCTGCATAAGCCAGTTATTTCCACTTTTCACATTGGGCAGTGGGGAGCATTTTGTGTGATATTCACTGGCACAGGAACGGAGCATAATGGGGACGACCCGTTGCTGTGAAGTTGGAACTGCGACTAACTAACTAACTAACTAACGCCAGTTATATAAACCCTACTGGGCAGAAGAGACATGGGCAAGGTCTGCTGGTGATGAAAGGAGTGAAGCATGTGGTACTTGACTTGAGCCAATGGAATCATAGTGCAAGAGAGGTCCAGGGTATACAAATGGAGATTGGCGGCTTAAGTTTGAACATCATAAATGTATATGCTACAGTGGACTGTTTTGTCAGACAGGAACACTGGGACTGGCTTAAGGAATTGGAGGAATTACCAGGTGATAGGCTGCTCGTATGTGGATACTTCAATGCGAGGAACAGAGATTGGGACAGTAGGGGATAAAACCGACAGGGAATTGCCCTTGCGGATGCCATGGTGGACTCCGATGTGGTCTGTATAAATGATGGTAGGCCGACTAGAATGGCAATGAGGCCTGGCGATGCAGACACAGCTATTGACTTGGCACTTGTCTCCCAGTCATCAGTCCTTGATATAAAGTAGACTGTTTTGAATGACCATGGGAGTGATCACTTGCCATGCTCGGTCCTGATCTCTAAAGCCAGGAAAGTTAAGGCTGGGAGCGCGCGCAAGACCTTCCGGTATGAGTGGAACGATAATCTTCTTGGACGCCTCAGACAGCGGGCTTGCATCAGGAATGTTAAAACTCCTTTTTTGCAGCCCCCATGGTGGACCCCAGAAGTAGACCAGGCCTGGAAAGCAAAGAGAGCTGCAGTGAAGCAGCTAAAGAAAGTGCGACAGACACTTCGAAGCTCACGAGAGGAAGTGAACACAGCGGACAATGTCAAGAAAGACAAGGCGGAGGTTTTCAAGCGCTGTGCTGCAGAGGCCAAAAATGCAATATGGGAATGTTTCATGAAGGAGATTGGAGGTGATAAAATACTGAGAAAATTCTGGAAACTGCACAGACAAATGCAAAGAAAAGATCGGCCTATATTAGTGGGAACAATTGATAGAGATGATGGTGTGCGCGTGACAACAGACAAAGAGAAAGGCGTTTCTCCAGAGATTTTTAGAGCAGACCAATCATAATGATGCGGACACCAGAGATGCAGTTAGAGAGGAATTATCTGGCACCATGAAGAATATGCATTATGAAGACATCATACGGGTTGAAGATATTAAACATATTTTGAAAAATGCAAACGATACGGCACCAGGGCCCGATGGGGTAGGTATGGCCACATGAAGGCTTTGAGCGAAGCAGACCTGAAAGAAATGACCGACTGCTTTAACCAGAGCATTAGGACAGCATCAGTACCGGAGGATTGGGTGCACAGCTATCTCATCCCTCTCCCAAAACCATTTTTCTTCTTCTTCTTTTCGTTCATCCGGAGTGTTTTTTCAGATGTGATTGCGGTGTGTCTGTTATGCGCCCTTGGGCCGAAACCCGTAGGCCAACACATCCGACAATAGCGTGCTTTTTTGACCAGGTAGCATTCCTGGGAGACTCTCACTTTTGTGGTGCCATCTACAACCATGCTGGCCAAGGTTGAATGGTCGAAGACAACGGTCATCCCTCAAAGGAAGGCAGGAACAGTCCATAGCATTTTCCGCCATCCAAGGTTGCTTCCATGGTTGCAGGGCCGACACATAACGCCCTGGATCTGGGCTCACCGAGGGAAATCGTCACGTCCTGCTCATGGCTGCTTTAAATCCTCACTTCAATATATTGGTCATTTCGTTTTCCCCGGGCCATTCCCGCACAAACCAGACAGGTTTGCAGACGGCATCCACTCAGCGAGTTTTCGGACATGTGCTTGTCGTTGCGCCCGTCAGAGCTGTTCCAGGCACGACAGACATTCGGAAAACTACCTAGTCAGAGCTGTTCCGAACAAGAGCGGCATTCGGAAACTAGGTAGTCAGAGCTGTTCCTAGCACGAGAGACATTCGGACGAGACATTTCACTCGGACGTAATTGCGTAGTGTCAATTTTTAGTTTGCCACCCGTAGGACGACACTTCCGACTTCCGGCGGGCATTTTTTAATGAGGTTAGCCTTCCTCTGGTGTCGAGGCACGTTAGACTGTTGTGATGTCGCCAACATTTCAGCTGGTCGACTTCCACACAGCAAGCTTTTCCTTTGGTCTGCCACGTAATGGATTCGCAAGCCAGGCGTTCCATTTCGTGTCATCGAGACAATTTTTCACCTTTGACTACACTCACTCAATGAGTACAGCCAAAGACTTTCATCGGAACGTGCGACCGAGGTGTTTTTCCACCTTTTAGTATTCGCTAACGAGGTAGGCTACATGTGCTGCCGGCTCAGCACCTTACCTCCGTACAGCAGTGAGCGAGAAACGGCCAGGCCCTCTCATCCGGGGATCCCTCATATCCCCCAGCTGAGAGCCTTCGGACAAGTAACTGGACTGGGCATGTAGCGTGCCCAGTATCTCACCTCCATTTTTCGTTGGAAGCGTTAGTGTAAGTATCTGGACCAAGATTGTGGCTTCGTGCGCCGGAGCTTAAATTTTGACTGCTATCCTCAGTCTTACCTGCAGAGCAGCAGGTTGTGTCTCTCTTAGTCTGGTCCCTATCCCATATGCTGTCCGATATGTAGTTTTTTCATCCATCGGCAAGTACATGGGGTCGATGGGACACGCAAGCTCCCCCACTACGTCAAGGTGGAGACACATCGGGGGAGCCAAAACCATTCAAAGATCATTCAACGCTTAGTGGCTTTAGGATCATCACTCTTCAAAATACATTTGGGAAGGTTCTAGAGAAGATAGTCGCTGTCAAGCTGCAAGAGTTCTTGGAAAGGGGGAAGCTTCTTCCAAGAGGCCTGAGGAGCTACATGCCAGGAAAAGATACCTGGTCAAATGCAGCCACTGTTGCCTTTGATATTTATGAGGGGTTCCAGAGTCGACAGGAAACGATGGCGGTAGCGCTTGATCTCGAGGATGCATACAATAGAGTTCGATATGATATTTTGATGACCGTACTGATGGAGAAGGGGGTCAATCCCTGGTTGGTGAACTTGATACCAGCCGTCCTACATTCTCGCAGGGATGCTCTCCGTCTGGGTGCATGGACCTCAGAGCCACATATTTTAACCCGGGGACTGCCACAGGGATCAGCAATCTCACCAGTGCTCTTAAATGTGTATACGAGCAAGATGGCAAACCTAGAAGCACCAGGGGTTGGAAGGATACTAACATTTGCAGATGATATTCTTGAATATAGGCAGGGGAGAGATAGGGAGCAAACAGCCCAGGAGCTACAGGCAACAGTACACAATGTGATTGACTGGTGCACTGAAATGAGTGCTGTCATCCACTCAGAAAAGGCAGCTGTTTTGTGGTGCTCTCTGGACAACAGGATTGTGAGAGCTGATGTCCCAAGTCTCACGATAGATAGTAGAAGCGTCAACAGAGAGAACAAACTGAAGTATCTGGGAATCACATTTGACAGGAGCCTGTCCTTCAAGGATCATGTGCAGATGGTTGTGACAAGGTCTCAAAAGGGACTCAGTGCACTTAAAACTATGGCTGCAATGGACACAGAGCAGAGAATGCTTTTCACACTATACCAGCACTTGATCCTCTCAGTGATTGATTATGGACTATGACTGCTCACTGTCTCAAAGAGTCAGCTGGTAAAATTAGAGCGCATACAGAACGAAGCGATGCGAGTCATTCTGGGATGCACCAGAGACACCCCAGTTACCTCAGAGTAGCTGCAGACGCAGATCACCCGTTGCATGAGGCGCTGGACGCCGTTAAGGGTCGGCGACTGATAAGAGGGAAATCATGGATGGCTCAGGCGGAGGATACGATCAGGCAGGTGTGCCCCTTGGAGAACATTAGAAGAGGAGAAGAGTGGGTTAGAGTGTCAGCGGAGCAGTCAGACTTGTGCAGAGTTATAATCACATTGAGCCGGGAGTGCAGGGAGTGGCCAGCAGGGGCCACGGAAGTGGAAATCCAGCAACTAATTCAGGATAATGCTCGCTCAGGTGATGTGATTATTTACACAGATGGGTCGGTGTTGAGAGGTATGAGAAGTGCCTGGGGGTTCTTAGCAAAAGCCAGTGGTCGACGTTTGGTGCAGGAGAGTCTGGCATATGATACCACAACATCTAGCTTAAGAATGGAGATGGAGACGGTCAGAGCAGCTTTCCGCTGGATGGAGAATACGATACACACACACATCGTGATTGTAACTGACTCAGAAAGCATGCTGAGTAGGGTGAAGACAGGCAAGCTTCGTGCAGAGTGGCTTGCCTCGCTTCGGAAGTCACGGGTGACAAGCATCGTCTGGATCTTTTCTCCGGGGCATGCTGGTGTGCTGGGGAATGAACAGGCGTACAGATTGGTTGGCTCGGCAGAACTTGGTGGAGTATTGATGCATGACAAAGCTGATGTGGTTGCGACCTTGTGGGAGCATGTGTACACCTCGGAGGAGCAAATGGATCACCATGGTCTGGCAAGAATGCGACAGCGAGGGGTGACGAGGGAATCTGGCCGACGATCAACGCTCAGAGGAAAGGCGAGACGGACATATAATCAGATTGCTACTGGTACTATTAGTGTTGGAACTCTTCGTTGGCTGCTGAGGATGGGGACGGAGCGCTTATGGGAATGCCCCGAATGCTGTGATGTCGGTTCCTAAATCAATCAATCAATCAATCATGTTCCTCTTGTACCTTGCGGTGTCGAGGTGAAGTATAAACAGAGGGAGAGTGCCCGCTTATGGGCTTCATGTGTCAATATTGTATGGGTAATAGATTAAAATAGTGGGATGGGTTAAAGGTAATAGATTAAAATGTGGGTGAATATTTAAAGGTAATAGGTTTAATAATCTTGGTGTTATTATGCGGGTACACGTGATGTCGTAGTGGTAATATGATGTTATAATGATAATATATTGCAATTTTTGGAGATGTTATAAAGGAAATAAATTAAAATCTTGGTGAAGTTGTAAATGTAATAGTTAGAAATCTTGGCGATTTATGGTTTTCACAGGACAATTACTTCTAATTATCTTATATCACCTGGAATAGATTTTAGGAAACGTTCTATTGTTTTTCACATTAAATGGTGACTAACTTATGTTCAACTAAATCAGCTAGCTTGTAGACTGTATTATTCGTTTTAGAATACCATGCAAAGAATACCACGGATAGACAGAAAAACCAGTGAGCAAGCCCTACAAGGAACACATAAAAAAGCCGTTAACTGACTAGATGAATTTGGCGTTGAAGTTAACATTTTCAGACTCGATTATAAGAAGAAATAAATTACAGACTTTGGTGACAACTGTCGAGATTAAGGGGACAAGAACAAAGGGAAGGCAGAGAAGTAAATATATTGGATGGCTTGGCCATATGGCATGGTCGAGATAAGAACATGGAGCTGATCCACGGCTCTGATGGTCGTGTGAGATAGTGAAACATGACATCCCGCGCTTATCGGCATGGCGAATGATGATTATTATTCATTTTTACCTTATGTAAAAGATAGCAATGTCAAACTACTGAACGGAAAATTGCCAAAACAATAATACAAGGCCAATAAATGTTATTGTTGACTGCGACGCCCTGTAATATAATGGAATCTTGATGATGTCGAAAAGGCAATACCCATTGTACGGGATTGCTATCGTGATAACATTACAAAATTGCGGATTAAGCAGTGAAAGTAGTTGTCTCCTCATAAAGGGGTCTTCACTTGAAAACCTTAATCGTGTGTGTGTGTGTGTGTGCGTGTGTGCGTGCGTGCGTGCGTGCGTGCGTGCGTGCGTTCGTGTATGCGAGTGTGTGAATATGTTCTGAAAAAGTAAAGAACAAATGTATAATTTTTCGATGTAGTCACCACTACGTTCAGTGCAAAATTTCCAGCGCCGATAAAGTGCTTGGATTTCAGTTGTAAAAAAAATGTTCTTGGTCGCGAGTGTAAACACTCATGCACCGCCTGCTGTACCTCTTCATCGGACCGAAACGTATTGAAACTTCCTACTCCATTCATGGAAAACATACTTACCAACAGAAAGTTGTCAATTGCAGTGATAAAACGAGTGTTGAAGTGCTATATAGAACCTACATTGTTGTATGCGTGAGAAACATGGACAATTAACAGACAAGCTGAGAAATAACTAATGGCGGTGAACTGTTGTTGTTGAGAAAGATGCAAAGAATACCATGGACGGACAGAAATTCAAATGAGACAGTCCTTCAGAGACAAATGAAAAACGGATATTAATTGGAGAAATTAGACATAGACAGTCAAGATATTTGGACATGTTATGTGGAAAGATGGACTTAAAAATTTAGTGACAACTGGCAGGTTTTATGAGAAGAAAGCAAGAGGAAGGCAAATAATAAACACCTTGATGGTTTAGCAGCATGATATGGTTGGGAAAAGAACACCGATCTGGTTAGAGACTCTGGTGACCGTGTGAGATGGCGAACCTTGACTGCCCACGCCTTTCGGCATGGCACTTTATGACGATGATGATGATGATGATGATGATGATGATGATGATGATGATGATGATGATGATGATGATGATGATGATGATGATGATGACGACGACGACTCAACCCATATACTTGTGGACTGACAGGCATACATCATCATACTGGACCTTCATTAGCCGATGAAATTCTAAAGGTTTCAAGCTTTCACTGATCAAAAAATGGATAAAAGAACGCTGCTCCACTTTGGTGCATGTCAAAAGTAGGGTGGCCATCTTTAAACTATCCTATGACGTCACCGTGTTCCGTCTGAACACACTTGACATCCTTAACAACAATAATAACAGGTCGTCAGACAATGGCATAGTTATTGTAATTTATATCACTCTTTTGAGGTTTCCTATTGAAGTCCCTTCGTATTTGCTTTATTATTTCGTAATATGAACTGGCAGTACAAGCTACATATATCTTGATAACTGCAGCCAAAGATTTAATTCCGACCAATAAAAAGCAACTTAAGCCATGGATTACATCAGACATGTTAGAATTAATAAAACAGCGAAGGGAACTGAAACAGAAAGGAGGTCAATACGATAACAGCAGGATGAAGTATACATCTTTAACTCGAGGAAATAAGAAAGAACACAAGAAGGGACAACAATCAATATGTACAAGATTGATGTACCAGAATAGATCAATATCATAAGACTGGAAGAGATTACGAAATGTTTAAAGAAATGAAGCTATTGACAAGAAATGTTCAACTTCAATTGAATGTTATCTGTAACAAGATGGGGAATACCTTAACAGAATCTAGACAAATTCTAGAAAGATGGCAGGAGTACTGCAGTGGAATGCATGATATGAGTGACAGTGAGGATATGAATGAGATACGTGAGCCAACAGCAGCAGAGACAGAACCTTAACCCTCATTAGATGAAATTGCATGGGCAATAAAGAATCTTAAGAATGCTAAATCACCTGGATGTGATGAGATACCAGCTAAGCTAATTAAAGCGGGAGGAGAAGTAAGCATACACATCTATTACGCATTATGTAAAAAGATGTGGTATATGGCCAAAAGATTAGAAGAGAACTATCTTCATTCCAATACCAAAAATGGGCAACCTGAAATTATGCACCAACTATAGAACTGTTGCATTGATCAGTCATGCAAGTAAAATTCTACTAAAAATCATAACAGGAAGACTTCGTAAGAAAATGGAAGAAGAAATTAACGTGGTTCAAGCTGGATTTATACAAGGAAGAGGAACAAGAGATCACATTCTCAATATGCGTTTAATAATAGAGAAGTGCAGAGAATTTAATGTAAACCTATTATCATGTTTTGTGGATTATTCAAAGGCATTTGACTGTGTACAACATCAGAAACTTTAGGAAATCATGAGGAATATTGGCTTTCTAACACATGTAATACAAGTCATAAGAATGCTCTATCTAGACCAACAAGCAGAGGTTAGAATAGATAGTGAGACATCCGATTGGTTTGACATCAAGCAAGGAGTCCGTCAGGGATGTGTCCTGTCCCCTTATTTGTTTAAACTGTCGTGTCTTATTTTAAAGTGTCGTCCCTGGAGTGAGGGGAGTCAACACCCACATTATATTTTACCCCTTATCAATATCCTGGAGAATCCACTAGCTTCCGTCCAACACACTCCTTCCGTTCATGGACACCTTTCTCTCTCTCTCTCTCTCTCTCTCTCTCTCTCTCTCTCTCTCTCTCTCTCTCTCTCTCTCTCTCTCTCTCTCTCTCTCTCTCTCTCTCTCTCTCTATCTCTCTCTATCTCTATCTCTACTTGATCATGCCCCCTCTCATTCTTCCCCAACACAACATAATCAACAACTCTTGCTTCTAAAAATTAATAACGATTAATTTATTAAAGGACAAGTGTAATGTACCAGAAAAATGAATCCAGAAATTTTTTTAAAGAACTGAAGTCAATGAAACGAGGGCACCAACAAAACACATATGGTTTAAAAGACAAAGATGGGAATATGATAATTACCAATGAGGAAATGTGCAGCACATGGAAAGAATATTTTATTGAATTACTAAATTGTGAAGCTCCAAGTCACATTTTCCTACAGGAAGAGGTTCTAACATGCGAACCACAAATTGAAGAACCTACATTTGAAGAAATCCTATATGTAATCACACGACTTAAAAACAATAAGGCAACTGGGACTGATGGAATTGCTGCTGAATTTATAAAGGCAGGTGGCCATGCATTACATCTAAAGCTATACGAACTATTAATAAAAATCTGGAGGACAGAAGAATTACCCCATGACTGGAAAGAGTCATTATTGATACCTATCTTTAAGAAAGGAGACAAGTTCCAATGTGGAAATTATAGAGGAATATCACTACTGTCCACAAGCTATAAGATACTATCCGCAGTATTACTAAATAGACTAAAACCATATTCAGAAGACATATTAGGTGACTACCAGGCGGGTTTTAGACAAAACAGATCAACAATAGATCAGATATTTATCTTACGACAAATAGCCGAGAAACATTGGGAATATAAAAGAGATCTCCATAACATTTTTGTGGATTTTAAAAAGGCTTATGATAGTGTCCATAGGAATAGTCTATGGAATGCTATGCAGGAATTTGGAATACCAAGGAAGTTAATCAACATGACCAGACTATGCATGGAAGATACTTATAATATAGTAACATATAAAGGCAGGAAATCAGACCCCTTCCAAATAACATCTGGCTTGAAACAGGGTGATGCACTATCGCCGCTACTCTTCAATCTGGCTCTAGAGAAAGTTGTAAGGAAGGTAAAGGAGGAATGTGATATTGGAGGAACATCCAAGCTGCTTGGTTATGCAGATGATATAGATATTATAGGGCAAAGTGAACAAAAGACATTGGAAATATTGACTCACTTAAAGGGAAAAGCATAACAGATGGGGCTGGTTATCAACCAAGATAAGACAGAATATATGGTAATTTCAAGAGACGGAATGGCTAGAAACTCTGGCCACATACAAATAGATAATATGACCATTAAAAGAACGGAAACATACAAATACCTGGGTACAATCTTCAACTGCTCCAACATCATAAGGGAAGAAATACAAACTAGAATCAACTCTGGAAATAAGATATACTATGCACTACAACATCTACTAAAATCAAAGGCGCTATCTCGTAACACCAAAATCACAATATACAAAACACTGATCAGATCAGTATGGCTCTGAAACCTGGAGTACAACGAAAGGAGACGAAGCCTTGTTACAAACCTTTGAGAACAAAATTTTAAGACGCATCTTTGGACCCAGATACACAAAGTGGAGAGTGGAAAAGAAGAAGTAACAAAGACATTTATGATCTGTTTAAGTCCCCGCTAATCACTGGTATCATGAAGGCTAATAGACTACAATGGCTGGGGCATATAGAAAGAATGGAAGATAATAGGGAAACAAAACTCGCTTACACTCAGGAAATAAATGACCATAGACCCCGAGGTAGACCAAGAAGGCGGTGGAGAGATAATACATGTACAGACCTACAAGCACATGGAATCAACGACTGGCAAGAGAAGGTCCACCAGAGAGACGAATGGAGACGGATTGTATTTGCAGCAAAGAACCTCAATGGCTCGGAACGCTGAAGAAGAAGAAGTGTAATGTACGTGAGACGTGTATGCGAAGAAAATGTGTGTTGTGTATTCTAATGTAAATGTAGAGGTCAGACCACCACGCTCAGGATCAGAGTCCACTCATCATGGCAAGGATTACACGACATCACAAGAATCAGCACAATGGACCTCACAAAATGCTGCGTCTCTCCCGCCAGACATGTCCTCCTCCAGGAGCTTTGATAACCATGAGGTCTGATTCCCATTCAAATCTACAGTCTGGGACTGATACTATTTGTTCTTAAAAAAGAACTGTTCCTAATAGATTATAGAAACTGAGACCACACAATTCCTGCCCAGTGAAAAGCGGAACACTGTCCCATGAACATGACGTTCTTCCTCATTACGAAATGTTCTAAAGTTTTCACTTTTAAAACAGTCATTGTACTCAGACTCAAATAGATCTCTTAATTTCTCAGATAACGTCTTAATGTTCTGATTTCCTTGTTACGTGGAACAAACACTCTCCCATGTTTTGGTTTCATGTAGTGTGAAAATCAATCCATACTGTTCTTATAATAAGTAGAATGAACATCCATCACCACTGGTTTAGTTCACGAATGGTATGACAACCAAAACCCATTTCTATGTGGCTGTCCACAGGTAGTGTGAAATATTATCAATAATGTTTCAGTATTTATCCTTTGGGATACTTATACTATTCAGCTCCACCGAGCAATGTTTTATCAACCTTCTCTAGGATAGGCCCAGTGAAAAAGTTGCTGGCCAATCTTCCTGCACCAAAAAAATATCCGGGATCTGAATTTTCAATGGTTCTGTGTTCTTCATCCCAACCAGAGGGAACCTGTAAAATATATAACACAACTGGTGAGAGCCTCCCCGTCACTGATCCTTATTAGATGAGCGTGGGCCACCGGCCTCGCTCAGAAACATACAGTGAACCAGGCTCTGTCAGGGACAGATGAGCTCATCATATAGGTCTTCCTCAGGCCAAGACAAGAAAAAAAAACAGAGTGCGGAACCCCCCAAGGGAGCACCCCACTGGAAGATCCCAATATTGGACAATTTCCCCATCTCCCAATTATCCCCCATTACTCAATTCTCAACTAGTATAGCTTATCATCACTTTACTACTCTATTCTAAACTAACAGAGCTAATCATCACACTCTAGCTAGTTTCAACCATGCTACTTCCTAAATTAATTAGGCCTAATTATACAATAGTTATACCTTATACAGCACCGCAGTTCTACTAAATCACATCTACATTTGCCATGACAGGCACGTGAAAATTAATCTAATTAATCCCACACACGGTAGTTGTTATTATAATCCATAACTGCAGTGCCAGAGCGCAGCTGCCTAAGTCAACTGTCTGAGTTACACTAGCTGTTAGCAAATCATGTTTTTGGCAACCAGCCTTGAATTGGTCACGTGACGTTTTTTATGTCCACACATGTGTTCTTAGGGGCAGATCATCCATTTCAGAAATCTTCTGTCCCCTTGGTTTAATCAATGCAAGAGTTGTCTTTCCTTGTTATGACAACCAACACAAGCCCGCGTGTCACAACCACCTGTTTACAATTTTCCGACTAGTGGTGAACTTTCAAAGGACGGCCTCACCGCTTTGATCTGACTTGATTTTTTTCTGTACTGGTTAAAAACAATTGTGGCCTTGACAACATTCCGTGAATCTGACTATCTGTATTATCATCATCTGGTTAATCCACAGTGATTCCATGACATAGGCCCCCTCTTAAGAGAGTAGTCCATCTCACTCATCTCCCCTGTGAGTTCAATCCAGATGATTCATTCCTCTTCTTCAGGAGCTGGGTGTCTTGACAAGAAGTCCGCTCCAACATTTTCCTTCCCAGGAATATACTCCACGGTGAAATTGTAGGGTTGAAGTAACAACGACCACCGCATCAAACGGGCGTTGAGCTTCTGAGAAGTAGCCAGGAACATCAGGGGCTGATGATCCGACTGGACCCGAAACTGAACTCCATACAAATAGGGCTGGAATTTTTGCACGGCCCATACGAGAGACAAGCACTCTCTCTCTCGACGGTCGAATAATTCCTCTCAGCCTGGAGAAGTTTCTTGCTTGCTGTATGCCACAGGTTTCAAAACCGAAGCATCGTCTTTTCCTTCCTGTAACAAAGCTGCCCCAATCCCAATCCCACTCGCATCCGTTCTCAACACAAATGGTTTGGAAAGGTCAGGGAACTGTAACACAGGTTTGCTGATCAAGGCCTCCTTTAACTGACTATAGGCAGTCTCGCATTCTGGTGTCCAAACGATTTGGTCCGGGAATCCTTTTTTCAAGGTTTCCGTCAATGGAGCTCCCATTTCAGTAAAATGTGGGATAAATTTTTGGTAAAACCCACATAACGAGAGAAAGGATCTCACATCCTTCTTCGATTTTGGCCTTGGTGCACTTCTGATTTTTTCTAGGTTCTTTTCCTCTGGGACGATTTGTCCTGGAGTGATGGTGTGACCCAGAAATTCCTGAGTCTGGTAACCAATCATGCATTTGGTTGGACGAGCGGTAAGCCCTGCTTCCTTGAGTCTATTAAAAACTCTCTCGAAGGATTGCAAATGGTCATCCAAGCTGTCACTGGCAATCAGAATATCATCCATGAATGAGATGATGGCCGGATCCTGTAAAGGATCTAGTAAAGCCCTCATCATGCTCGTAAACACACTAGGTGCATTGCTGAGTCCAAAGGGCATGACCTTGAATTCGTAGTGTCCACTGGGTGTACTGAAAGCCAACAGTGGTCGAATCTCCGGTTTGACTGGTATCTGATAGTACCCCCGACTCAGATCCACCTTTGAAAAGTACCGAGCCTTATGGAGCCTAGCGAATAACTGAGTTGGATTCGGCAAAGGTTCCACCTGAAATTTATATGACTGTTCAGAAGTCGGTAATCTATACACAACCGGTGTTCTCCACTTGGTTTGCATAACAAAACTACCCCCGCGTTGTATGGGAATGTGGGTGATGCAATCACGTCATCCTCCAACAGTTTCTGTATTTCCTCCTCCAGGGCCTTTTCTTTAGAGAATGGCACTGGGTAAACCTTTTGGCGAACAGGTTCTTGAGTGGTCAAAGTCATCTCGAACTCCACCAACCTCGTTCGTCCTGGTTTATCAGTCAGTATCTCCTGATGAGACTCGAGAACCTGGGTTATCTTTTCCCTCTCCTGGGAAGTCAGATCAGGGTTCACTTGCACATCCCTATAGGTTTCCTGGTGTACCAAGGGATATTCCCTGCCCTCGTTGGTTCCCACTTCAGTCTCCACTGCAACTGCCATTGCCATGAGGTGAGCTGCTTTGTCTCCGGGTCTCTCCTCGTATTTCCTCAGGAGATTGATATGGAAAATCTTCGACTTTCCCCGGATCCGGATCTGATAGTTGGTTCTGGATATCACCCTTTCCACGGGAAATGGTCCTTGCCAACCTATCTCCAGTTTGTTGTTTCCCGTTGGGAGTAGCAACAAGACTTTGTCTCCCACCTCTAGAGATCTGTCTTTAGACCTACGGTTGTAGTAAGCCGCATGTCTTTTTCTGGCCTTTTTCAAGTTTTGATTTGCCAGAGTCCATCCCTTGTGAAGTTTTTCTTTCAGTTCCTCCACATATTTGTAAGAGGAGATCACTTCTTCTGACGTTCCCTCTTCAGTCCAACTCCTCAACATGGCTTCCAACGGTCCCTTGATTTGACGACCAAACAGCAACGTAGCTGGTGGTAGTCCTGTTGAGCCATGAGGAACTTCCCAATAGGCAAACAGTGCTTCTGGGATATATTCATCCCACCTATCAGGTTTTTCCTGGGCCAGTTTCCTGAGCATTGTCATCAACGTGCCGTTGAAACGCTCTACTTGTCCATTGGCTTGAGGATGGTAGGGGCTGGTATGTATGTGGTTGGGAGTGGAACACCCTAAATACTTCCTCCATGGGTTTTCCACAAAACTGGGACCCATTGTCCGTCAGAATTTGATCAGGGAAGCCTAATCTGGTAAAGGCCTCCATCAGTGCGTCCGCCACTCGTTTCGAGTCAATCGTAGTCAACGGTATGGCTTCACCCCACATTGTACAGTAATCCACCATTGTGAGTATATACATGTTCCTCTTCCTAGTCCTGGGAAGTGGACCCACGATATCGATGGCTACCCTCTCGAAAGGAGAGTTCATGACGGGCATCTCACCCAAGACCACCGGTGCTGTCCAGTGTTTTGGTGCCACCCTCTGGCACTCAGGGCATGACTTCACATACCGACGCACATCATCTGCCATTCCCGGCCAATAGTAATGGCAGGAAATTCGCTGCATGGTGGCGGCAATACCCATGTACCCACTAAAGGAAATGGTATGCCCCATATTTAGAATCTGGGACCGGTGAGCTTTCGGAACCACCAACTGACCGTATAGGTTGTCTCCCCTTCCAGCTCTCCTGTAGAGTATCCTATTCTTCATGTAGTACTGTCCCCGTTTGGGTGGATCAGCACTTTTCTGCAGCTTTTTGTAGCAAGGACGTAGAGTAGCATCCTCACTCTGGGCAGTTCGTAGCTCCCCCGGCAGTGGGTTAGTCACAATTGCTTCTGCCTCTTCCGTTCTCGTCTGAGAGCGAGTCTGTATTGCTCCCATATGGATTGGCTCCCTGGGCATTCCCAGAAAGACATACCGGCAACCGAGGATTACGGGAAAAATGGGATCGGTCAATACAGCGGCCTTGATTGTGCCGGTGACATACCTTGACCGAATCTCCACATTAGCAATGGGCAACTTCATGGCCACAGCACTCTTCTGTGCAGGCTGTATCTCCATGGTCTCACCTGTGAATTGTTCTGGATGTACCAGATCCGCAGAAATCACGGCCTCCCCGTCCAGTCCTGTGTCGTACAAACACTCCACTTGACGACCGTTAACCTCTACCAATTCCACTACAGGTGGTTTTTCCTGGTCTGGAGTCTCTTCCTCGGCCTCGACCTGTTCAGTGGGCTCCACCTTAGGTTTCCCGGGGCACACGACGAATTGAGAATCTCCTGACTTTCCCCTGCAGTCAATAGCATTGTGCGTGTTTGACTTGCATTGGTTGCACCATTTCCCTGTCCTAGATTTTCTAGTGCCGGACTTGAGTGAGCTCTCCTGGTGGCGAGCTTCCTTGTTGACCTTGGCATTTTCCGTGACAACCTCCTTGGAAGTCACTTGACATGCTGCGAAGTGAGGGCTCTTAGCCTTCGATTTGCAGTCCCTCGTATTGTGAGAGGGTGACTTACAAATTGAACACCATTTCTCCGACCACGGTCGTTTTGGTGTAGAGCTTGAAGTGCTCTTGCTTCCCTCCTTCGTCTTCTCTGAACTATCCTCTGATTTTTGCACATAAGGTTCCCCCTTTCTGGTTCCTGAGTTTTTGGCTTTCTTCTTGTCATGTTTCTCCTGACTTTTGGTGTTGGTGGAAAGGTTTTCCCCTGCCTCCCCATGTACCTCGACGAACCGTTCTGCTAATTTTGTCACGAGGTCAATACGTTCCGCTCCTTGTTCTCCCAGGAACGTCCTGAGAGGTTTCGACATTTGCTTCTTCAGCTGGTCGACCACCATGAGCTCTTCCAGACTCTCATAGTCATGTGCGAACCCAGCCAAATCCATCCACTTATGGAGATAGGATTTTAGACGCAAACTGTAGGCGGCAAACAACTCCCCCGGTTCTCGTTTCGCTGCTCGAAATTTTTTCCGGTAGGTATGTGACGTAACCTCGAATCGTTTCAGCAGAGCCGTCTTCAACTCGTCATAATTGTTCTCATGTCCTGGTGGCAGGCGAGAATAAACCTCGTAGCCGGTCCCGCGTAATCCCTGGGATAGCTTGAGATTCCATTTGTTACGCTCCAGACCCATAGCAACGGACATGGCATCGAAGCGTTGAAGGTACTGGTCAATCTTCTCTTTATCCTCCTCGTAGATCGCTAGAGGGAACTTTATAGCATGATAACTATGCCCACCTACTGGTGTTGAGCCAGGGAGAGAGGAACCTCCCACTGCTCCCTCAGTTTCTCCACCAGATTGCCTCTTAAGCTCGAGTTCCCGCATTCGGTACTCTTGCTCCCTTTTCTGAGCTTCTTGTTCCCCTTCCAATCTCTTAGCCGTCTGTTTAGCTTCCAGTTTCTTAGCAGCTTGTTCTGCTTCCAATTTCTTAGCAGCTTGTTCTGCTTCCAATTTCTTGGCCGCCTGTTCTGCTTCAAGTTTCTTAGCAGCCTGTTCTGCTTCAAGTTCCATCCTTCTAGTGGCTTGTTCAGCCTCTATCCTCTTAGTTTCTAACTCCATCTTTCTCAATTCCAGCTCGGCCTTTCGATCATCCCTTTCTGTTTGACGAAACTCTCTCTCCACCTCCTGTATGTAATCTGTTAGTGCAGAACCCGACAAACCCATTTCTTCCCCCTTTGCCCTTAGTTCTGCCGTAGTTAGTTTAGGAGTGGCCATTTTTCAGAGAGGTAAGCTAGCAGGTTGAGTACAATTTAACTGCAAACTAATATACAGATATATGAACAAGTACTATAAATCTATATATTTACCACACACAGCACACCACAACACAATCACTCAGTGACAAGAGTAGAATCAGGACCACAGACCTATGCAGACGTGTGAAGTGTGAACATGTAAGATATGTGTCTTAACGCCTATCCACATTCACTCTAGCTGGATTCTCTCTAATATGATATCTCCGTCCTGTAACTAAGGATCCCGTGTCGAGAATTCCCGTATCAAAAGATCCCCCCTTTTTTCGAGAGATCCCGCTGTCCAAGAATCACGTGTACGAGAGATCCCGCTGTCCCAAGATCACGTTTACGAGACCCCAATAATGTCGTGTCTTATTTTAAAGTGTCGTCCCTGGAGTGAGGGGAGTCAACACCCACATTATATTTTACCCCTTATCAATATCCTGGAGAATCCACTAGCTTCCGTCCAACACACTCCTTCGGTTCATGGACACCTTTCTCTCTCTCTCTCTCTCTCTCTCTCTCTCTCTCTCTCTCTCTCTCTCTCTCTCTCTCTCTCTCTCTCTCTCTATCTCTATCTCTACCTGATCATGCCCCCTCTCATTCTTCCCCAACGCAACATACTCAACAACTCTTGCTTCTAAAAATTAATAACGATTAATTTATTAAAAGAAAAGTGTAATGTACGTGAGACGTGTATGCGAAGAAAATGTGTGTTGTGTATTCTAATGTAAATGTAGAGGTCAGACCACAACGCTCAGGATCAGAGTCCACTCATCATGGCAAGGATTACACGACATCACAAGAATCAGCACAATGGACCTCACCAAATGCTGCGTCTCTCCCGCCAGACATGTCCTCCTCCAGGAGCTTTGATAACCATGAGGTCTGATTCCCATTCAAATCTACAGTCTGGGACTGATACTATTTGTTCTTTAAAAAAACTGTTCCTAATAGATTATAGAAACTGAGACCACACAATTCCTGCCCAGTGAAAAGCGGAACACTGTCCCATGAACATGACGTTCTTCCTCATTACGAAATGTTCTAAAGTTTTCACTTTTAAAACAGTCATTGTACTCAGACTCAAATAGATCTCTTAATTTCTCAGATAACGTCTTAATGTTCTGATTTCCTTGTTACGTGGAACAAACACTCTCCCACGTTTTGGTTTCATGTAGTGTGAAAATCAATCCCTACTGTTCTTAGTAATAAGTAGAATGAACATCCATCACCACTGGTTTGTTCACGAATGGTATGACAACCAAAACCCATTTCTATGTTGCTGTCCACAGGTAGTGTGAAATATTATCAATAATGTTTCAGTATTTATCCTGTGGGATACTTATACTATTCAGCTCCACCGAGCAATGTTTTATCAACCTTCTCTAGGATAGGCCCAGTGAGAAAGTTGCTGGCCAATCTTCCTGCACCAAAATATATGCAGGATCTGAATTTTCAATGGTTCTGTGTTCTTCATCCCAACCAGAGGGAACCTGTAAAATATATAACACAACTGGTGAGAGCCTCCCCGTCACTGATCCTTATTAGATGAGCGGGGGCCACCGGCCTCGCTCAGAAACATACAGTGAACCAAACTCTGTCAGGGACAGATGAGCTCATCATATAGGTCTTCCTCAGGCCAAGACAAGAAAAGACAAAAAAACAAATAGAGTGCGGAACCCCCCAGGGAGCACCCCACTGGAAGATCCAAATATTGGACAATTTCCCCATCTCCCAATTATCCCCCATTACTAAATTCTCAACTAGTAGAGCTTATCATCACTTCACTACTCTATTCTAAACTAACAGAGCTAATCATCACACTCTAGCTAGTTTCAACCATGCTACTTCCTAAATTAATTAGACCTAATTATACAATAGGTTCTACCTTATACAGCACCGCAGTTCTACTAAATCACATCTACATTTGCCATGACAGGCACGTGAAAATTAATCTAATTAATCCCGCACACGGTAGATGTTATTATAATCCATAACTGCAGTTCCAGAGCACGTCTGCCTTAAGGCAACGTTCTGCTTCACACTAACGTTAGCACAAGTCATGTTTTTGGCAACCAGCTGGAATTGGTCACGTGAAGTCTTTTATGTCACACAGGTGTCCCCAAGGGGCACTAACTATTTCCAGAAATCTTATGTCCCCTTGGTTTAATCAATGCAAAAGTTGTCTTTCCTTGTTATGACAACCAACACAAGCCCGCGTGTCACAACCACCTGTTTATAATTTTCCGACTAGTGGTGAACTTTCAAAGGACGGCCGCACCGCTTTGATCTGACTTGTTTTTTTTCTGTACTGGTTAAAAACAATTGTGGCCTTGAAAACATACCGTGAATCTGACTGTCTGTATTATCATCATCTGGTTAATCCACAGTGATTCCATGACATAAACTGTACGCCAAAGATATAATGAGAAATGTAAGAGGTGATATAAACAGGGAGCTATATGATGCCCTAAATATCGGTGGTCATGACATACCTTAGATTCAGTATGCTGATGATACAGTATTGCTATCCACAACACAGACTGGTATAGAAAACGTAATAGCCTCAACCCAATTGAATCGTGAAAATCACAACTTATATCTTAACATAGCAAAAACAATGATAATGCATACAGATAAAACCACTATGGAGAAAGAAATATGTTAATGAGGAAAAATTGGAGGTGGTGGACAATTTTGAATATCTTGGGTCATTGATTACTAACAATGGTGACACAATGAAAGATATTAAACGACGACTATCAATTGCTCTTCAAAGACTAAAACAACTTAATAAGTTATGGAATAGGACAGACAGAACTACAAAAATCAGATTTTAAGAGCATGCATCTTTCCCATTGCAACATACGCCTGTGAGACCTGGACACTTACTAAACAAGCTGAACATCGCATAAATACTTTTGAATATAAATGTTATAAACAAGTTCTACGAATATCTTGGGTAAAGAAAAGAACAAATGCATCCATGCTTCAAGAGCTGAATATTGAAGAAGGTTGGCTATTAAAGACGATAAAACAAAGAAAATTGAAATATTTTGGTCACTTGAAACGTCACGAAAGTTTGGAGAGAACAATAATGGAGGGGTATATGCCTAGAAAGAGAGGAAGACGAAGGCCAAAGAGAAGATGGGTGCAGGATTTGGCGGATGATCTCCAGATGGGTGTATCGGACGCGAGTCATCTTGTTTGTGATCTAGAAGTTTTCCGGAAGGTTATTATGGGAGCGAGGTTCTGCAAAGGACATGCTACTGAATGAATGAATGAATGAATGTGGCACTTGTTATTAGCTATGTGGAATACACATGAGGCTAGCACCATATACTCAATAGCCTATGGCGTTTAAGGGGATGCTTCAACTTTCTTTCACAAGTTTCACTGGAAACCTTCAACTGGAATTTCCGGGGACAGTCCTCTATTGTGTTCGATGCAACTTCCGTGACCACATGGTGGTCATCTCCCTGTTTGTTTAGCAACTGAACACTTTACAAATTCAAACAACTTATTTTTATTATATCTTATGACATAGTTAAAATACTGTCTTTTAAATATCACAAGAATATAATTGTTATAGTACAGGGTGGGGCAAAATGATCTGACATATTTGTAACTTTAATAAAACTAAATTAGAATAAATGAACAAAAAAGTATTTTTATTTATCAAATGTACACATGATGCCATTTTGTTTTATGTTGTTTGAATAATGAAAAAAAAAGTACTTTTATTTCCTAAATGTACATATGATGTCATTTTATTTCATTTTCTTTTTAAAATTACATCAGTCAAATGTTTGCCGTTATTGTCCACACTGTTGAAGACGTTCGTGAAAGTTGTCCATAACTCGGCGGATCATTTCATGTGGAATAGACTCAATTTCTTGATGAATTGTATCTTTCCCTTGTTCAATAGATCGGGGGCGATGAATGTATACCTTTGATTTTAGGTATCCCCAGAGAAAAAATCACACGGGTTCAAGTCAGGTGATCGGGCAGGCCAACCGAGGTCACCTCGTAATGAAATTAAATGACCGGGGAACATCTCCCTCAAAATGTCCGTTGAACGTCTAGACGTGTGGGCTGTTGCGCCATCTTGTTGGAACCAAATATTATTTCTGACGTTTCCACAATGAAAGCGCAATGCTGGCCTGTCCAATCCATATGGGTAAGCTGAAACGAAATAAAATAAAATTACATCATATGTACATTTGGAAATAAAAATACTTTGTTTTTCATTATTCAAATGACGAGGACCATTCATTCAATTCATCTTTTATTGATGAAGAACGAATGACTTGCGCTTTAGATTGGATTATAGTGAGGAAATGGTTGCGAAATGCCTTCGACCTCACTCACTCGTCAGCGTCCATCTGGTTCCAGTGGCGAGCATGGCAAGACGACTGGAGACGGACGCAGATGCAGTGGCCATTAGGCTGCCACAGGCCAGTTATCCCTGTATATATTGGCTCTCATAACAACTGGTAGCCTGGAGCCTCGTGCAAACGGCCCTTCCGTCAATTTCTTTAATTTTCAGCCTTAAGACAAGCGTAGAGACAAGCGAATGAGCGTATGATTACTGATAGGATCAACCAGATATCCATCGCCGAGACGGACTGACCGCCAGAACAGACCACATACACACGTGAGCGGGAAACTGCCCACAGAAGATATTGCTCGTCTAAGTTGCTAACAATCTCCCGATTTACGGTTGAGCCTCATCGGCTCGCAATGCATCTGGCCACTGACAGGACAGCCGTTCATGCACACGCAAGCCAAGAGTAGCATCGCTAAAGCGCGCCCTCCTGGTACAAGGTGATACATGCAAAACTACTGGACGCCTACCGACGAGCTTTCAAGCTACGCCGGCAGGACTGACCGAAAAGCTATACCATTTTACTGACTGCAGGCCCACTACTCATCGAGAGAGAGTGGGCGCTTATCGAGACTTTGTCAACGGTCGTACAAATTTGCTCTTTTGCCCGCTCAAACCACGACCCTGGCTGCACTATGCGGTTACATTCTCGAAACGCCTGCCTCGCTAACTTGCGTTGGCTGGGAAGATTCCATTTTCGTGCACCTCACACAGCCATCCCAGACAACGAACGCTAGACGTGGAACTGATCTTGCGAACCAGACCAGCCCTCACCGTGACAAGAATACAGACCTGATAAATGACGCTGGCGAAACATAACCTCTCACTCTTATAGACATAGCACATAATGATTATTTAAACACACAAAAAACTCATTGCATCCCCTTGTCACTTTAACTTCCCCATATCCAGGTACCTCCTTCAATGTAACAGTTGTCTCGGACTGAAAGTTACCTGGGTTTTATGAGGGACCGAACGTAAGTACACTCCCCTACACATCTAGTGGTCACTTGACCATACCCAACACTAGACTACACGTACTTTTTAAAAAAAAATCAATAATTGTTATCGATAAGAGCTAAAAATAGATTGCAAATTGTGGAGAAATCGATAAATAGTTTATTTATATAGTGAAATTCCTCCGCAAAAATTCGACGTCTGGAGTCCGCGTTACACTACTAATACCTGCATCAAAAGGCTGCCTGAAAACAAAAGATGGAAAAATCATAGTAGAGAAGGATCACATTTTATATGCACGGTCACGGTAAGTGAAAGAACTATATAATGATACACGTGAAGAACAGTTTGATATTTCTTATATTATGAAAGGACCACCAATATTGAAGATGAAAATTCGACATTGACATAAGCCTGTGTCATTGACAGTGAGTTGAGTGACCGGGCATGAGAAAGAATGGATGAAAGTGGGAGACAGTAAAGTGACTGACCTGGCTATGAGAAAAACAGCCAGTCCTGAGAAATAAAATAGTGAGGGTGGAGAAAAAACCCTAGGGTGGATGGGGCGAAAGACAGTGAGTGTTGTGTGAAGGCAGGAGACTGGAGGGTCAGTGAGAGCAGAGACCGACTACGGGTCAGGTCGTTTTAAGACAAGGGAGTTGAGTTTTGGACACCGAACGAGTCGGTAGTCGACGGAGAACTGTGTTGTGTGATTCTCCGAGCTGTGAATGCAGTCCTAAAACCCAGAGTGGGTTACATAGTGAGCAGAGGCTCCGACCCAGTGGGTGGGTCGTATTGTGTGAGATCCAGCCGTGGATAGTAGCTGGACTAAATGTCTATGAATTTGAGATTCAGCAGGCCTTGAGAAGGCATTGATGTGTGCGTGTAGAGTTGTGAGGAATATATATCTCTTCGGTGGATTACATTGCGTTCTGGATTTATAAACATGTTCCGTTTGTCCGTGGGTCTGTGTTTTTTCTGTATTAAAGGATTATGTGCGCCAAAATCGATCTTGTTTACTGACTGGTGAATGTGCACTGCGGGGGTGAGTCATAGTGTAAGACAGTGAGAGAGCTCAATTGACACACCAGGAGTATCGTTACCTAGACAACGACCATCACACGCCCTTATCGTTAAGAAAATCGTGTGATAGACATGCTCTCATTAAATCGAAAACTGGCAAGACCCTAGATCCAGACAACATCACCTTTGGCCTTCTGCAAAATGGAAAACATACCAACAATAAGCTGTCAATTGTTGTTGTTGTTTTTTTTTTTTTTTTTTTTTTGCATATCCTTTACAGGACATCGCTGTCAACATCAGCATCTTTCAGCTGTATGTTGATTTCTTGGCAAGATTACGCTCAGTAGTTTGCCATTGCTTTCTGAGCGGCCGGTTCACATACCCTGTAAGTTACCGATGCGGTTCCAACCACTGCTGATTCCCACCGTCATCACGTTACCTACGAGAGTATACGAGATTACGGAGAAAAGTCATAACCTCTAAGCCACGAAGCCGGCAAGCTGTCAATTACAGAGAGAAAAAGAGTGTTGAAGTGCTATATAGAACCCATAATGTTGTATGCGTGTGAAACTTGAACAATTAACAGACAAGCTGAGAATCATCTAACGGCGAGGACTATGTGGTTTTTGAGAAAAATGCAAAGAATATCATGGACAGCAGAAAATCAAATAGGACAGCCCTTCAGTCGACAAATGAAAAACGGAGATTTATTGGAGAAATTAGATTTAAACAGTCAAGAGTTTGTGTATGTGTTATGAGGAGAAATGGACTTGAAAATGAGTGACAATCGCCAAGCTTGATAGGTAGAGAGCAAGAGGAAGAAAATGGATAAATACCTAGATGGTTTGGCAGCATGGCATGGTCGGGAAAAGAACACAGACCTGAATCGAGACTGGTGAACGTGTGAGAGTGAGATGGCGAAAAATAACCGCCCACGCCTATCGCATGGCACTTGATGATGATGGGAGGGCAAAGGTGCAATAAATTATTTGTATTTGCTGAGAACACAATAATGTGGCGTTCGCTAGAAGTAAACAAAGACCTTGTTTGCTTCACCGATTATGCAAAGGCTTCGATAAAGGAGTACAGGATATTAATTATACAGATGCGTGCAAAACTACAAATTTACCGGAAAGACCTTAGACTTGCTAAAAACATATTGGAAACATGAAGCTGTCAAGAACGTAATAAAGTAAGCCAATATCAGCTTATCAAGAGAGGTTTGCGACATAGATGCGAATTGTTTCCAGACGTTATAATATATATATATATATATATATATATATATATATATATATATATATATATATATATATATATATATATATATATATATAGAGAGAGAGAGAGAGAGAGAGAGAGAGAGAGAGAGAGAGAGAGAGAGAGAGAGAGAGAGAGAGAGAGTTAAAATATGAGAAATGTCGAGTACCGACATAAATCATCATCAGTGGACATAACATCAAGAAGATACGATATCCGATTGATACAGTATTTATTGCATACAATAGAACATGATCTGCAGAATTTAGTATCTTCTTCTTTTCGTTCTTCATCTTTATCATCTCTTCTTCTTCTTCTTCTCCTCCCCCTCCGTTCTTAACAATTTGCAATGTAAATGTGTATGTCGTGTTTCAAGGAAATAATACTGAGGGTGGCGATGTCAGGCATGACGAACAATCAAATGATGATCCTTCAACATACATCTTGTCCGCCATTGGCAACTTGGAGAACACATACGACATATAATATTCGTATAGTTTTATCAGTTGATACTACAACTGACCAAACTGACCAGGCTACTGGGTGCAAAAGATTATTATCATTGAAAGTAGGAACTTGGAATGTTAGAATAATGAGTGTACATATTTTGGACATGCTATGAGAAGAAATGAATTGGAGAACTTGGTGACGTCTGGCAAGATCGAAGGGAAGAGACCAAGGGGTAGACCGAGAAGTAAATTCCTGGATGGCTTGGCCACGTAGCATGGTAGAGACAGAAACACGGAGCTGATCCACGACTCTGGTGATCGAGTGAGTTGGCAAAACATGACCGTCCACGCTTACTGGCATGGCACATGATGGATGGATGGTACATTGTAACAGTAGCCTCTCCAGAATAGATGTTGGTATACCTAGTTTTAGTTGCTTGTCTCTAATGCGGCACTTGTTATTTTAGCTGTCTCATCAAATGGAACGTTGGTGAATATGGAGGCTATATCCATGGATGTCACGTGTTTATTATTTATATCCATAGATCCAATAATTCCACCAGTTCGAATGTATCTCGGAATGTTTTTGGATCAAACAACTGTCGTACTGGCTTTAAAATTTCAGCTAGCCATCTCGCCATCCTATTGTTGTGCAGAGTTAACCATGGACAGGATCGGTCTTAGCGGGATTCCGCACTTGTGAAGTTTGGGTAGACTGTACATTTTAGGAGTTTGGGAGCGACGTGGTGTGAGCGTTTTTGAAGTGGCCTCATTGATAAGTCCCTCATTCACAAGTGACTGGATCTCTTTTCTCATTTTTGAATCCAGGTCCTCCGACTTGTTTACTTTTTGATCTAACCTTAATTTAGATTCATTCGATAATATCTCTTTCAGTTTACTCTGGTAGTCTGACATGAACATCAATACTGCACCACTTCCTTTATCTGGTTTCAGCAATACGAGAGTTTTGTTAGCCTTTAATGCTTTTAATGTCGGTTCTTAGCTCAACTCAACTCAACCCAACTAATGCTTTAAATGCAGTAAGATGTTCGTTGGTCAGCGGACATGTCTGTTTAGAGGGTGTTGTGCGATACTGGTGTTCTAAATCTACCAATTTGGCCTTCAGCCACCCGACCGACTCAGCAGAAGTAGGTGTTAACTTAGAGACTTGGTCAAACAACATTTCACGCTATGCCTGCGACTCAATACGGTTGATGTGTTTGGACTTTATGCAGAATTTTAATCCGCATGCAATGGCCTCAGTTTCAATATGTCAAAATTGGAGAACTTGGTGACAACTGGTAAGATCGTGTCGAAGAGAGCGGGGGGGGGGGGGAGAGCAGAGAAGTAAATACCTGGATGGCTTGGCCATGTTGTATGGTCGCGACAAGAACACTGAGATGATCCACGACTCTGGTGATTGAGTGAGATGGCAAAACGCTTATCGGCATCGCACATGATGATGATGATGATGATGATGATGATGATGATGATGATGATGATGATGATGATGATGATGATGTCATAATTGTACAATGCTACAGATGCAGGGCAAATTAATATATGCACAATAGTCGACAGTGAGTGGAACGTCCCAGGACATGGCCAGTTTCAGACACAGACAGGAATTTTACATCCTACAGAGGAACGGCACCTTGTGGAAGGTGTTCAGCACAGAGACGACCCCAGTAGACTTCGAGCTGGTCTCCAAACTGTGGGACTTTTATTACAACATCAAAGGATGTGTGCTCTATAAACAGACACTCTTCACATTTTGTAATCACGAACAGTTCAGGTCAACGCTGGTGTCACTTCCGTTAATTTGTACAAACATTCAAATAATAAGTATGAACAGTTCTTCTTCTTCTTCTCTTCTTCTTCTTCTCCTTCTTCTTCTTCTTCTTCTTCTTCTTCTTCTTCTTCTTCTTCTTCTTCTTCTTCTTCTTCTTCTTCTTCTTCTTCTTCTTCTTCTTCTTCTTCCTCTCCTCCTCCTCCTTCTCCTTCTTCTTCTTCTTCTTCTTCTTCTTCTTCTTCTTCTTCTTCTTCTTCTTCTTCTTCTTCTTCTTCTTCTTCTTCTTCTTCTTCAGCATTCCGAGCCATTGAGTTTCTTTGGTGCAGATATATTTTCCATTCGTCTCTATGGTTGACCTTTTCTTGCCAGTCGTTGATTCCAAGTGCTTGTAGGTCTGTATGTATATTATCTCTTCACCGTCTTCTTGGTCTACCTCGGGGTCTACGGTCATATATTTCCTGAGTGTAAGCGAGTTTTGTTTCCCTATTATCTTCCATTCTTTCAATATGCCCCAGCCATTGTAGTCTATTAGCCTTCATGATACCAGTGATTAGCGGGGACTTAAACAGATCATAAATGTCTTTGTTGCTTCTTCTTTTCCACTCTTCACTTTGTGTATCCCTAATAGGCCCAAAGATGCGTCTTAAGACATTGTTTTCAAAGGTTTGTAACAAGGCAACAACAGTGAAACGTCATATTTGTCTATGATTCTAGAAAAATTGTAGGAGTTTACTTTATAAACTACTGTCTTTATAATGTTACTTTTGTGTGAGAAGTTGTCCAACCATTTGAAGATTCTTTCGCAGTGATTTATTAGAACTGTTTTTACTATAATTCAGTTGTCGTAAAGCGGCAATGTAATAGGAGCGGCTGCCCGAGTGGCTAGAATGCCGGATTCTCCTTCGGGAGACCCGGGTTCGAATCCTCTGTAAAGTGTGTAGTTCTTTTTCTGTCGGAGGCAAAAAGAAAACTCTAGACTTTAGCCTGCACAGTTCGCGGCGACTGCACTAGCCAGGCGGCTTTAATTCCCCAGGCTCAAGCACCCCCCCCCCCTCCCCATACACCACAATCAAAGTACAATACTGGCAGTAGATGACAGTTTGACGGCCGCGATCGGGAATTCGCGGTCAAGATCACGTGACCCAGCATCCAATTTGCTTTTGTGTCCGAAATTCGGCCAAATTCCGACTGTGGTCGTTTTTTTTTTAAAATCCGAAAACAGTGCAATTATGACTGGCTATAAATAGACCAGTACTGTGAAGTCATGCTTGTAGTTTAGTTGCTCATGTGCTCTAAGAGCTATAATGCTATATTTTTATTATTCCGAACGACGTTGGTGACTATCGATATCAATTCAATATCATTGCTGTGTATTTTGTTGTTGTTTAAATATTGAGGTAAGTTCACGTATGTACCGATTGTTGCTATAAAGTCATTATTAGTAATATTTGATTAATATTAGTAATAATATTGAATTCTTCATCCACTTTTAGTTTTACATCTTTGCTTAAAATATCATTGTTACTTAAACGATCGGAGGAATTTACAGTAGCTGTTGTGTTGTTTGAAGCCAAGCTGAAAAACATCTGATAGCTGTGTGGAAATGTGGTTTCTGAGGAAAATGCAGAGAATACCACATTACCATGGACAGACAGAAAAAACAATGAACCTTCAAGAAACAAATGAAGATCGTAAACTGATTAGAGTCATTAGACGTAGACAGTCAACATTTTGTGGACATGTGAGAAGAAATGACTTGGAGAACTTGGTGACAACTGGCCGCAAGATCGAAGGGAAGAGACCAAGCCGGTCTCAAGCGAAAAGATCCCCAGCCATTGTTGTTCCATCCATCCATCATGTGCCATGCCGATAAGCGTGAGCGGTCATGTTTTGTCATCTCACTCGATCACCAGAGCCGTGGATCAGTCTGTGTTCCTGTCTTGACCATGCCACGTGGTCAAGCCATCCAGGTATTTACTTCTCGGTCTTCCCCTTTGTCTCTTCCCTTCGATCTTGCCAGTTATCACCAAGTTCTCAAAGTCATTTTTACTCCCATATCACATTGATTGTTGTATTTCTTTCTTCCCAGTGACGATCATAATCTGTGTCTTCTTACTATTCAATTCTAACCCTAGTTGTTCACTGTGTGCAACAACCGCATCTACTAAATGTTGCAGGACCTGTTCATTGTCTGCAATCAAGACTGTATCATCTGCTATCTAATGTTATTGATGTATCTTCCCCCAATGCTGATTCCTTCCATATCTTCTATATTTCTGAAAATATTTTCACTGTACAGAGAAAAAAGATCTGGTGACATTACACATCCCTGCTTCACACCTCTTTTAATAGGCAGATTTGACCTACTTCATTATCAATTCTGATACTGATGGCAGCTTGTTGTTTCAAATATATGTTTTTTACAAGTCTAAGGTCTTTTCCATCAATTTGTAGATCTTCAAGCATCCTTATCATGTTGACATGTCTCACTTTATTTAAATCCTTTGTGTAGTAAATAAAGCAAAGATATAGATTTTTGTTTACTTCTATAGAACGTTCAATTACTGTTCTCAGTATATACACAGCATGTACTGTACCCTTGCCTTCTACAAACCCACATAGTTCTTCTCCTATTTCGGGTTGTATTTTCTTCATAACTCTTTGCATGATAATTCTCAGCAAAATCTTCGTGATGTGGCTTATTATACTAATTGTTTGATGTTGATCACATTCCAAGACTCCTAATTTCTTTGGGATTGCAAGAAATATAGAATTACATAATTCAGGAGGTATATCTCCAGTATCGTATATTGTGTTTAGCAGTCTGGTGACTTGTTCTATTCCATGTTCTTCTAAGGCATTGATCATTTCTACTGTGATGTTATCTGTACCTGGGGGTCTTGCCAGTTTTCATGTGGTTAAGAGCATTCTGAACTTCCCTCTTCAAAATTAATGGTCCTTCATTATTATTCTGATGATCATATTGTTCTTCTCTTGTATCATCATAAAGGTCTTTCACATAATCTGACCACGCATGTAAAATCTGATCTTTTTCTATTATGATTTTGCCATCTTTGGTTTTTAGGCAACCCGTTGATGTGTGTGTTCTTTTGTTTGTGATGTCATTAATTCTTTTGTGCATTAATTTGGTATTCCGGGTGTTGTGTTGGTTTTCAATTTCCTTGCAATTTTCCTAAGGCCATGTTTCTTTTGCCTCTTTGCATAGCTTCCTAATTTTCCTGTGAATCTCTCAATACTTTTCCTTGTTATCTTTGTTATTTCTTCTTATTTTCATGAGTTTTAAGATGTCTACCATCATCCATTTTTTGCGTCCTATTATCTTTATTTTTGGGATGGTTGTTTCTACAGCTTGGTTGACTGATTTCTTTAATATTTCCCATTGGTCGTTGACGTCTTGAAATAATATTTCCATATCAGACAATGCATCAAATCTGTTCTTTACCTGTACGTTGAATTTATCTTTTATCTCCTCGCTCTTCAGTGCCCATAGATCAAATTTCGTGCTTCTTGGTGTATATTTGACTTTCTTTAATTTTATATGTTCATTGCTTAAGATTAATCTATGGTTGCTGTAGCAGTCTGCGCTTGGTATAGGTTTTGCTACTTTTAAGGCATTCTGAAATCGTCTATTGATGAGTATGTAATCAATCTGATTTTTTATCTTATGATCAGGATTCCCCCATGTCCATAATCTCCATGGGTGCTGTTTATACCAGGTGTTTCCAACAATCACATCATGCTCTTTTGCCCACTGTACAAATCTTCAACCTCTCTAATTCTGTCCCCCCAGTCCATACTTGCCTACTATGCATCCGTCCTTTTTTTTTTATTATTTAGTGAACAGTTTGGTGCTAAAGTTATTATTAGATTAATGTTAATAATGTCCATCCACTTTTATATCTTTGTTTACAATTTCCTTACTTGAAATGATCAGAGGGATTTACAGTAGCTGTTTGAAGTGAATCACGTCTGCCGGTCTCAAGCGAAAATAACCGGCAGCCATCTTTGCCTATACTTATATTAGCATATATAGAGAATGTTTATAAATTGGTTTTTTACTTATGGAACCACCACAGTTGGATACATCTTGACAAGACAAATCCAACGGTAACTCAATGAAGACTGTCCGTTAATTCTAAGTGGAGTTATTAATATTTTTGTGTTGTGATCTACAATCAGGAAGTGCAAAGGGATCTGAAGAAATGGGAGAGTTTTTATCGCGGCTCAATAAATTGGGAGCTGAGAAATTCTGCCTTCTATTACTGTGGCTTGTTTAATTTTAAACGGACAACATAGTACCATATATCATTGCGTCCGGGGTGGTGAGGCCTAACTTGACATATATAATTATCGATAGGATGTGCCGTGACCTAATTAATAATTATAAATAGCCGCAAATTGATTAATATTAATTAAATATCATGTGCATTGCTAATTATTGGCAAACAAACCTGGCAAGATGTATATTTTAGTATGGGGACTGGTAAAAGGAAAGTGGCTGCCATATTACTGTTTTGATAGGAAGTGCCGTGACCTAATTAACAATTAAAAATGGCCGCCAATTGATTATTATTACTTAAATGTCTGTTGCATTGCTAACAAGCCTAGAAAGATGCATATTTTATTGTGCGTTTTAGTAAAAAAAAAGTAAAGGTCACATTCCGCTTTTGATAGGATGAGCCGTGACCTAATTAACAATCAAAAATGGCCACCAATTTTTTTTTTTTTAAATTTTTGCATATCCTTTACAGAACATCGCTGTCAACACCAGCATCTTTCAGCTGTATGTTGATTTCTTGGCAAGATTACGCTCAGTAGTTTGCCATTGCTTTCTGAGCGGCCGGCTCACATACCCCGTAAGTTACCGATGCGATTTGAACCACTGCTGATTCTCACCGTCATCACGTTACCGATGAGAGTATACGAGATTACGGAGAAAAGTCATAACCTCTAAGCCACGAAGCCGGCGGCCGCCAATTGATTATTATTAATTAAATATCTGTTGCATTGCTAACAAGCCTAGTAAGATGTATACTTTATTGTGCGTTTTGGTAAAACAAAAGTAAATGTCACATTTCTCTTTCGATAGAATGAGCCGTGATCTAATTAACAATCAAAAATGCCCGCCAATTTATTAGTATTCATGAAATGACCCTCCCAAAAAAAAACAAATGTACTTACATTTCCTTTATCTGTTCACTATACACTGCATCAGCTTTCTTTTGTTGATACCATTTTCTGCAATATATAGAATAAGTTAGTAACTTGCATAAATTAAGCCATGACAAATGATTTATTTTTACTTTTTTGCTCTATAATTACATTATTCTGTAACTAAAAGTGAACAAGTAATGATTAAATAAATACATTACACACATATGTGTTGTATAGTTAAATATGTAGTTGTTAAATTAATAGTATAAAAATATAACACATGCAAACAGTGTGACACAGAAATCCTAGAATCAATGAGCAAGATAGCATTAGATTAACATCATTTACAATCAACTCTATTATTAAATAGTTCAGTCAACCTGAAAATATGCATAAACATAATTAATAAATGCAAATACACTGTTGTAAACTAACACCTGCTTACTAAATTAATTACTGCACAGAATAATCTGAGAAAAGAGAAAGAAATAATATATGTGCAAAAAACATTTTTCTGTAAATTATATAGTTTAATTGTACAATATGTAAGTTACACAAGTTTTCAAATATAAAAACTCAACTCACTGTAGAAATATGTCCACAATTAAATAAATACTACCACAGCTGGCGATTAAGCCAGACCACTGTCTTGGCTGCCAAGTGCTCTGCTGTCTTTACTCCAACTCTGAAAAATAATAAATATATTGACATTTTAACATTATTTAGAAAGCAAGTATGTAAACAATTTGTACAGAATTTCTAGAATCAATGAGCAAGATAGCGTCAGACAAACATGATTTCAATCAGCTGTATAATTAATTAAACCATTCTGCCAGCCCGTGAAGATAAATTTTAAAAAATTACATTAAATGTTGACTCTTTTGTAACAAATATCTGCATGCAAAATTCATAACTGAAAAATGTAAATCATAAACAAAAGAACTTAGAAATAGATAGCACAATAGTCTAGTTTATAAATGTTATAACAAAAATATAAACAATATAAAATAACACAACGTAATCCAGCTTTACAGAACAAAATTACAAAACATACAGGACGTTGCTGCGACTAGCCTTTATCAGCAAACAAATACATACACAAAACACAATATATAACCATGGAGAAGACCCTCCGGTGACTACATTAAGGCATAAGGATGGGATGAGAAGAGTAGAAAGATGAAAAAAAAACTGAAAACAATGAAGAGAGAATGAAAATTTGAAAAAAAAAGTGTTGCTACTATCAACAGCTGAGCAATGTAGCCTTTCTGAATAGGATATCCAGCTTCAAACACATTAATGCATAAGGATGGGATGAGAAGATTAGAAAGATGAAAAAAAACTGAAAACAATGAAGAGAGAATGAAAATTTGAAAAAAAAAGTGTTGCTACTATCAACAGCTGAGCAATGTAGCCTTTCTGAATAGGATATCCAGCTTCAAACACTGACAGGTGTTCTCTGAAATGCATGGCAGTCCTCTTTGCCATGTTCAGTAGTCTAATTCTAAAGAAAAACAATACATAATGTATTACATTCATGAATAAGTATGTTACTGAAATTGATTTAACATCTGTGCAACATTTACCATCATCAAGTTATTCTAAACGTTCAAGAAATGTGGCCATGATTGTCAAAAGTAAAAGTAAAATTGATTCTGATTCTATCATCTATTTTGGGGTTAGATAAAAATGTCTCCAACAGACTATCATAATGTAAAACAGAAAATGAAAGATGCAAAAATAGAAGTTACATTAGTTGCGGATTTTAAAAAAACAAACTTGTCTCACAGTATTTTATTTAAATCGGATTATTTATGTACTGCTCTACCTGAAAAAAAAAAACAGTATTAAAGTAACCCTCACAGGTTTATATAGATGCTTCTGAAAACTGACTTTCAAAATAATTTGTCCATAGGTAATCTACTACCATGTGGTGCATTCCCTGCCAGCTTATCAGCCTGTTCATTCCCCCACACTCCCATATGGCCAGGACAAAATATCCATACAATTCTCACAATCTGTGACCTTTGAGCGAGGTGAGCCATTCCACACGAAGCATTCCTTTCTCCACCTTACTAAGCATGCTCCTTGAGTCCGTAATGAAGACAATGTGTGTTGCAGTAGTCTCCTAACCAATAGAATGGCACTGTAACTGCTTCCACCTCCACTCTCATGCTGAAAGTCGTAGTCTCACATGCCAGACTCCATTTTTAAGAATTGTCGATTAGCCTTCGCAATGAAACCCCAACCATTCTGTTTATTTCTGACCACTGAACCATTGATATAGATCACTTTGTCACCTTGGTGTTTGTTACTCTGGATCAGATGTTGCACTTCAAACTGTGCAGCCCGCTGCCTATACTATGCACGCACGACCAAGTGTGACTATTACATTGCGCCAGTCCGTCATGTCTGCCAGTACATCAACACACTCTTTTTCATGATTGATGGTCTCTACATCACACACTTGGCGTATAGATATTTCCACCTGTGCCATACAGGACCTGCCCCTTCTTCGTCTATAAACAGTTTTTGGGTGTGGCCTTATGCCAGTTTTGTGCCGCCTTCATTATCTCGTTGTTATCCACAAACCTCCAACTCACCCAATGCCCTTGGGTCGAAACAAGTGAAAGTCTGATGGTGTCAAGTCTGAACTGTATGCTGGATGTTTCAAACCCCTACATTTCAGAACATGCAGTGTATCCACTATGCGCAGTCGTATGAGTGTGACTGTTGTGTGCAAGAACAATACTCTTCTTTTGAGAGATGTACCGGTCTTTTCAGTTGAATCACAGGCTTCATATTATTCACTAACATGTCACAGTATCGAGCACTAATCACAGTGTCACCCTTTTCCTGGAAATACTCCGTTCATATCCTATTCTTCAAGAATTATGGAGGAAATTTGAAAAAAAAAAGCATGTTTCTATCAGTTCTCACATGGGAAACACACCAAACAAGTGAACAGCAACAGCTATAGTACAAAACAAACATGAGATCCCCATCACATTTATACAAAATCAAAATCTGCGAACTGAGATGCTTGCAGATAGCTGCCAACTTAACCATCCAAGACCAATAAGCAATGATGTTATCAGACAGACAGTAGGATCAATATATCGTTGCACATACTTTGAAAGGCAGAAGAGCAAATGGTTCAGCCATCTCATTAGAATGCAACACCATCAACTACCAGCACTGGCACTACATCAAAGAAGATCTGACATGAAAGCAAGAGGATGCCCAAGACAAAATGGATTAGCTATACCAAACACATTGTACAATCACATGGAATTAAACAATACAGTTCCACAATCGGGTGCTGGAAAGTCAACTCTCAATCCCAACGACTCTTGGTGACAACAGTGGAATATGATGATGATATTCATGTAAAAATGGACTACAGTTTAGGATTTTGAAATACTTAGTAACCAAGCCAATGTTGTGTCGGATGGCGTGATCAATGTTTGGGTTTTTATTTGACTTCTTCAGTACAATATGCATTCTATGACTCAGAAAATCAAAGCCAAAGTTTCTCATATCTTTGCTATCTGCATATTCAGAATGCATATTACATACCCAGATTAGTGTTAGTTGCATATCCTTTACAGGACATCGAAGTCAACCCCAGCATTTTTTTGGACAGTTTTGATTTCTTGGCAAGTTTACTTTCAGTAGTTTGCCATTGCTTTATGAATGACTGCGTTTATACCTTAGTATGAAAACCAACGCAATGCAGGCTACTTCTGAATTGTCCACAGTTATGTTTCTAACACTGGTATGCACGAGTTGCGTCTATAGCCCCTTCGCCATGTAGAAAGTTTAAATATATTACTACCTCCCATTATCTGCAATCAGTTGTCCTTGTTATTTTTCAGAGAGCTTCACCAGATAACAAATAACCATGGCATTCAGCAAATCTCTAGCCCGTGGCCTACAGAAGTGTGTCGCGAACAAGTGGAAGGGCAGTGATACCAGCGATTAGTGACTTCACCGTTGTTGTGGAGGACACATCATTCAAGTGTCATCGCTTCATTCTCAGCGCATGCTCGGGCTTCTTCCAGGGACTCTTTAATTCAAACATGAAGGAGCAGCTAGAGAGTCGTGTGTATCTTGTTGCAATTACTGCAAGCACATTTGATACCATCATCAATGCTTTGTATACAGGTAAAAAAGGACTCAGCGATGAGAATCTTTTCGATGTGTGGTCTGCCACAGAAATGCTGCAGATTGACTACTTAAAAGAAGAATGTCAGAAATTTGCGATGGAAAACATGTCTGTTGACAACTGTTGCGGTATCCTCGACCAAGCAACTTTGTTTGCTGCACAAAATGTGATAGATCATTCACTGGATTTTATTGTCAGACATTTTAAAAATGTACGGGAGCAAGACAATTTTCTTCAATTATCCTTTGACAATTTCTACAAAGTAATAGCACATGATTCTTTAGCAACAGATTGTGAGGAGCTGGTAGTGGATGCAGTCTTGGACTGGGTGAAATACACCCCACGATCTGCACAAGGTACAGTGTTGCATTGTGGTAATTGTTACACTAAGTGTTGTTTGTTGAACAGAAATGTTTGCATGCAGTATGTATGTATGTGTGTGTGTTATAGATGCATGTGCGTGTGTATAGATGAATAGATGGAAAGGACATCAGACTTATTAGTAACTTGTACCGGGAACAAGTGGCATCTATTAGATGCAGAAATAATTATTTGTTGATGATAGAGATAAAAAGAGGAGTACAGCAGGGATGTGTGTTGTCCCCAAGCCTATTCAACATATACACAGACATAATTTTTAAACAAGTCAAACTACCTGGACTTAACATCAATGGAAGAATCATAAACAATCTTAGATATGCAGACGATACCGTGTTGCTAGCAGAAAGTGAGCAAGAGGCAACAAAATCTAGTGGAATGCGACTTAGATATTATCATCAAAAAATAAAAAACTGTGATAATTAGCAGTGGAAAGGAAAGGTCGTCAATGAACATCACAGTAAATAGGGAAGTACCAGAACAAGTAACAAGTTTCTCATTTCTTGGACATCTAGAGAGATTAACAACGCATTAAATCTGAGAATTGTCTTATATTACATATATTCAACACTACTGTATGGCGCTGATGCCTGGACATTGAACAAGCAACTAGAAAGTTTTATACAGGCCCAGGAGATGTGGATATACAGATGAATATGTTGTATTTCATGGAAAGAAAAGCAATCAAATACAGAGGTTCTAGAAAAACTGGGAATGAAAAGAGAGTTGATGAAAGAAATAAAACGGAGGCATTTGAAATATTTTGGCCCTGTTAAAAGACATAACACTCTTATAAAAACCATACTGGGGGGGGGGGGGGGGGCATGGTTGAGGGCTAGAAAGCAAGAGATAGACAATGATACAATGGGAAGATAACATCAAGAGATGGACGAATATTAATCTGACAGAATGTACAGTCAGGGCAAGAGACAGACTGTTGGAGATCCATTGCAGCCAACCTTCATTGTGGAGACAGCAATTGATTGATTGAATATGTGAGATAAAGCAGAGGAGCAGGATAAATGTACTCGGACAAATATAGAATAACTTAACTCAAGAGGGCATAAACATGAAAGGAATGGGTATAATATTGGTCAGGGAATGAACGAAGACAGTAAAAGAATATATACCTATATCAGAACGAGTTATGTTAGGTTAAGGGGCAAATAGTAGACATTTACATAATACAAGTCTTTACACCAACTGTAGACAGCACAGAAGAAGAAGAAAGTGATAACTTGTATGAACATATCCCCGGGAAGGTTAACCCGGTCAACAAATGCCAGCAGAAGTCGGATGTGTCGGCCTAACGGCGCAAGAACGCAGCTCGCTGTAAACAGGCACAACACAACCACGTCCGAAAAAAAACTCTGGATGAATGCAGAAGAAGAAGTATGAACATATCATGGATATATCACATTGTAAAAACTATGCAACAACTTTAGCACATGGAGATTTCAATGCAAAACTTGGAGAAGAAAGGGATGAAGATGCTATTGGTGGATATAGTCTTGGAGAGAAACATGAAGGACAGGAAAAAAACTGGTTGACTTGCACATATATGATAGTTATGACAAGATGTCTACAGGATATTTGTAAGCATACAACAGGTAGTTGTTTGAAGAAAAAAAAAAGAAGGTAAAATAGTAATTGAAGAAGAAAGATAATTGAAAGATGGACAGAATATACAAAAGATTGGTATGATGATGATCAGGAAAAAAATATGATCAATGTGAAGGACTACCAATATTAAAAGCAGAAGTCGAGGATACTATACAAGACATAAGGAAAGGTAAATCGTTGGTACCAAGTAACCACATTGTCAAAGAAATGGATCTCTTGACATCTATTTTCATAGGTCTACAAAAGAAATTGTGTGCAACTGATTGTGGAAAAATTAGTTTAATGAGTCTTGTGACTAAAATACTATTGCGAATTATGAGATGAATAGGAAATAAATTAAAACCATAAATTGGAGATGAGCAGTGTGGATGTGTGAAAGGTAAAGGAACACAAATACCATATACATCTTCATAACTTTAACAGAAAGAATGATGTGAATAGAGATCTATAGTTGTGCTTTACTGACTATATTAAGGAATTTGATATTGTTAAATACGAAGAAATGATTAGGATGTTGGGAATTTTATATTGATGGTAAAGATCTCAGAACAATAAAGAACATATACTGGCAACAAAAAGAAACCACAAGAATTCATAATCAATTGGTAACTTTTCAACACATTAAACAAGATGTTAGGCAGAGTTGTGAACTATCACCCGATCTGTTCAATTTGTATAGAAAAATAATAGTGAGATCCATACAAGACATACCAGGAATAGCGGTTGGTGGACATAATGTAAACAACTTGTGTTATGCTGATGATATGGTTTTGGTCACTGAAAATGAAATGCAGTTACAAGAATTGATAGATATAATTGCAATAGAGAGGCAAAACTTAGCCTGAATAACAGAAAACAACAGAAGTCATGGTTACTACAAAGATAAATTGTATACCCACAAGCAACATCAAAGTGAGTGGAAGATATTTGAAACAAGACAATGCATTTAAATATTTAAGTACTTCAGTTGAGGCAGACTGAAGATGTATTAACTTATAAGTGCCATGGAATGATTAGTCTTTGTTTATTATGTTGATAGATGGATGGAATATCAGGGAGAATCTCTGTATAGGAGACCAGATGTAAATATTCTAAACAATGGCAAAGGTCCACCAATATTTACAGTGGAAGTTGAACATGCACTAAACTCTATGAACAAAGTAAAGGCACTTGGTCCTGCCAAATTTACATTGAGTCTTTAGGAGATGTTGGAAGTGGAATATTAACATTTCTAAATGACACCTACACTAGTGGGTACACTCCTAGTGGCCTAATTAAAATCCATCTTTATAGCTTTTCTAGAAACAAGGCGCTTTAGAATGTGAAGATTATTGCACAATAAGTCAAAGCTGTTACTGAGAATAATGATGAGAAGAATAAGAAACAAGATTAAACCAGAAATTAGTGAGGGACAGTGTGGGTTTGTAGAGGTAAAGGGCACACAAAGCTATCTATATATTCTCAGGAAACTATTAAAAAGAGCTGTAGAATTAAAATCTGATCTGTACTTATACTTCACAGATTACACAAAAGCATTAGGCGATGTGAAACATGAGGAAATAATCAAACTACTAGAGCAAATAAACGCAGATGACAAAACTCTATGAATAATAAGGAAATATTTTGGCAGTAAACTGCAGCCATAAGAATCAACAATCTTTTAGGAACATTTCAGTGTTTAAAGAAAGTCATCAGACAAGGTTGTGTAATGTTTCCTGATGTTTTTCCATTGTACACTGAACATATATTGAGATCTATAGAACATATGTCAGGGATCCTGGTTGGTTGATATAATATAAATAACTTGCATTATGCTGATGACACCATCTTGACAGCAACAAGGCAGACGGAACTACAGCAGATGATAAATACAGTGGTTGTAGAAAGTGAACAAATGGGCCTTAACTTGAATAACAGGAAGACAGAAGTCACGGTGATACCAAAGAAACAGTTTGTACCTAAATGTACAATTAAATTAAATTATGTTATTTTGAGGCGACTGCAAACATTCAAATATCTAGACATATGGATAACATCAGATGGAAGATGCAAAGCAGAAATAACAGTATAGGGCAAACAAAACCTGCAATCTATCAAGTGAAGAGTATTTTATGCACTAAATACTTGTCATTGGCAGATAGAAATATAATTATTGCATGTTACATAGAACCAGTTTTAACATATGGCTGAAAATCCTGGACAATTAGTAAACGAGAAAACAAAACCCTGGAAGCCTTTGAAAATTCCCTGGACAGCCAAACCAAAAATAATCTGGACATTTAAAAAATGAGAACTTATCACAAACACAAATAAGAGGCAGGCATCAATTTTTGGTCATATTATGGGAAGACAAAAACTGGAACATGTTATGACAACCAGAATGATTTGTGGATAGAGGAAGACAGTGAGAGAAAATTCTTGACAGTCTTGTGTCATGACACTGTAGGGAGTCAACACATGCTGTTGGAGATCACAATCTGTGGAGACGCATGATCACCCATGCCAGATGGCAAGGCATTAATTGATGATGTTTACAGCAATCCAGAAGAAATCAGAAGCCTTGGAATGTGATGAGTATCAAATAATTCACATAAGTTCCCACCTCAAAAAGATTTTGCTAAGAATCGCCAATCAAAAGGGTAGAAAATACAACTTGAAATAGGGTAAAGAATAATATGGCTTTGTGGAAGGCAAATGTACAACAATTGCTATTTATTTGCTGAGAACATTAATGTGGTGTTACATAGAAGTAAACACAGACCTACATATTAGCTTCACTGGTTACACAGAGGTTTTGATAAAGGAGTACATGATATGGTAAAGATGCGAGCAGATCTACAAATTCATGGGTAGGACCTGAGACTAGTCAAAAAGACATTGGAAACAAGAAGCTGTCAAAGCATATAATAAAGTACGTCAATTGCAGCCTATCAAGAGAGGCATGTGACATGGATGCATACTGTCTCCAGGCTTTTTACTATCATCATCATCATCATCTTCCACTTCTGCCGTCAAGCGTCGTGGGGAGGAATAATTTGCGTTCCAGCGCCCGGTGGACGGCACTGGATAGTGTACTTTTTACTATATATAGATAAAATATGAGAAATTTAGATGATGTTAGTGGACATAACCTTAAGAAGATATGTTATGTGATTGATACAGTATTTGTTGCATACAATGAACATAATGTGCAGAATTTACACTTCTTCTTCTTCTTCTTATCCTCCTCTTTTCTTAACTATTGCAATATAAATGTGTTTGTCATGTTTTTAGGAAAAAATACTGAGGGTGATGATGAAAGGAATGATGAACAATCAGATGGTGATCTTTCAACATACAACTTGTCCGCCATTGGCAATCCAGAGAACGCACACGATGCTCAGATGCTTTTATCACTTGATATTACAACTAACCAAAGAAATAAATGTCCACAAAGCAAAGAGATCAAAGATGAAGCTGACACACATACAAGGGGGCCTTTACAATGCAATAATGCCAACACAGCTGTTGGCAAACATGTGAGTAATAGAAAATATCGAAAACGGCATCTCGTTCAACTGATGTCTGCTTGTCGGCTTTATACGATAAAACCAAGCTATCTTGACAACATAATCAAGAATCATGCACACCTATTGCTTGATACTGGAGCATATACGCTGATGCTCAAAGCTTTCACATATACCATAGATGTCAGCCAACGTCATGATGCATGGCCAGAGGCAGCGGTGCACAGAGCTTCCAGTTCTTACAAACATGCCATAGTGTTTTTCTCTGATAACACGCTCAAGGCATATGATTTGAATACTGGCCTTGTTACCATACTTAGTCAACTACCTGAGATATGTAAACCCATTAATTGTGCCATTACTATTTTTGACAATATTTTGTATTTAGTATTCAAAAACAGGATGGATGTATCTGCCAAATTTTATATGCTTTCAAGAAAGAAAACTTGGGTGCAAGTAAATAGTATAAATAATGCTGAATCGATTATTTTGCTACCCCATGGTAACTATATTTACTACAGTTGCCTATGTGACACTAGTGATGAAGATGAAGAATATGACCCCAATCACGGTGTTCATCGTTTCTACTGTCTTCATGGACGTGACCGAGAATGGTCAAAGTGTCTGCGAGATTGCGGAGACTGCCTTGTCAGATTTCAAAAGTACGTACTTGTTTTTTTGACAACTGATGTCGTAAGTGCACAATGCTATAATACTGATACAGAGCAAATTCATACATGTACCACACCAATGAGGGGGACGTCCCAGGACATGGTCAGTTTCAAACACAGAGAGGAAGTTTACATCCTACAGAGGAATGGCACCTTGTGGAAAGTGTTCAGCACAGACACGACTCCAGTAGACTTCGAGCTGGTCTCCAAACTTTGGGACTTTGACTACAGCATCAAAGGATGTGTGCTGTACAAACAGACACTCTTCATATTTTGTAATCACGAACAGTTCAGGACAACGCTGGTGTCACTTCCGGGGATTTGTACAAACATTCAGATAATAAATATCAACAGTGAAACGGCATGTGTACCTATGATTATTTAGTTTGCTTTATAAATTAATCATCATCAAGTGCCATGCTGAAAGGTATGTCTCGTGGAGGACTGCCTTATTTGATTTTCTGACCGTCCATGGTATTCTTTGCAATTTTTTTAACAAACCACATTTCCATCGCCATTAGATGTTTCTTATGTTGTCTGTTACTTGTCCATGTTTCACATGCATACAACAATATGGATTCTATATAGCACTTCAACACTCTTTTTCTCACTGCAGTTGACAGCTTTTTGTTGGTATTTTTTCCATTTTGCAGAAGGCCACCTTTGCCATGGCAATTCTTTTTCTAATCTCTGCAAGGCATCTTCCATCAGATGTTATGGCTGTTCCGAGATAGTTATAACGATTCACCTGTTTAAGAATATTTTCATTCACTTATGTTACAATGTGGTATGTCCTTCTTCTTGGAGATGACCATGCTCTCTGTTTTCTTACAATTCAATTCCACACCTAGTTTTTCACTGTGTATAATAACCGCATCCACCAAATGTTGTGGATCCTTTTCGCTGTCAGCAATGAATACTGTATCATCCACATATCTTATATTGATGTTTCGTCACCTGATTGCAATTCCTTTCATGTCCGCTATATTTCTTATATTTTCACTATGAAGGGAGAAAAGATCTGGAGACATTACACATCCCTGCATGCCTATCCTAATAGGCTGGAACTGACCAACTTCATTATCAATTTTAATGGCAGCTGCTTATTTCCAGTAGATGTTCTTTACAACTCTAAGATCTTTTCCATGCAATGTGAGGTCTGCCAACATTTTTATCATGGCAATATGTCTTACTCTTTATGTCTTTATAAACTACTGTCATTATAATGTTACTCTGGTGTGAGAAGTTGTCGAACTTTTGAAGATTCTTTCGCAATGATTAATTATAAGAACTGTTTAAACTGGAATTCAGTTTTTACAAAGCAGCAATATAAGTTTCAATTTAAGTTTCATTATAAAATTAGAACCGATGATAACTTTCTGTGATGTTAAACTATATATTAAATGTTCACTCACATAGACCACGGATTGTTCAAATGAAAAACATTTAGATGTTATGTACAGTTAAAATTCTTATTTACCCAAATGCGTTTGTCCTCAACCTTAGACTAACTGTAATGTGATTTAATATTAATTATTGATTCCCAGTTTTCCACAGCTGATATTGTTGCTGCCCTACCAAACATCTCTGGGTGTGATAGTCATTGATTGTTTTGCTATTCAAGAACAAATGACAAGTAGACAAACACATTTGACACAACTTATTGTTTCTTCTTCTTCTTTTCGTTCATCCCGAGTGATTTTTCAGATGTGATTGCGGTGTGCGTTAGGCACCCTTGGGTTGAAAACCCTTAGGTCACACATCCGGCTTTCGCGTGCATTTTTGACCAGGTTAGCAATCCTGGGAGACTCTCACTTTTGTGGTACCGTCCACATCCCAGCTGGTCAAGTTCGAACAGTCGAGGACTTCGGTCATCCCTCAAGAGAAGGAAGGCACAGTCCATAGCATTTTCCGCCATCCTAGGTTGCTTCCATAGTTGCAGGGCCGACACATAGCGCCCTGATACTGGGCTCACCGAGGGAATGGTCACGTCATGCTCATGGCTGCTTTAATTCCTCACTTCAATATATTGGGCTTTTCGTTCGCCCCGGGCCGTTCCCGCACAAACCAGACAGGTCTGCAGAAGGTATTCACTCAGCGAGTTTTCGCACATGTGCTTGTCGTTGCGCCCGTCAGAGCTGTTCCAGGCACGACAGACATTCGGAAAACTACCTAGTCAGAGCTGTTCCGAACAAGAGCGGCATTCGGAAACTAGGTAGTCAGAGCTGTTCCTAGCACGGGAGACATTCGGACGAGACATTTCACTCAGGACGTAAATGCGTAGTGTCAATTTTTAGTTTGCCACCCGTAGGACGACACTTCCGACTTCCGGCGGGCATTTTTTAGTGAGGTTAGCCTTCCTCTGGTTTCGAGACACGTTAGACTGTTGTAATGTCACCCACATCTCAGCTGGTCAAGATAGAACGATCAACGATATCGTGGTCTGCCCTCAAGGGAAGGCAGGGGCAGACCATGGGCATTATCTCGCTATCCAAGGAGGCTTCCATAATTGCAGAGCCGGCACATATTGCTCTGAGACTGGGCTCACCCAAGGAGTTTCCACGTCCTGCTCATGGCTGCTTTAGTTCCTCACTTCCATGTGTTGGGCATCCCACTTGCCACTGATCGCTCAATCACACACCAGGAGCGGTCAGACTGCGAGTGACATCCACTCGGTAAGCTTTTGCTTGTGACTTCAGACCACGCAATAGGTTCGCTCACCGTGCGTTCCATTTCGCGTTGATGAGACATTCTTCCACTTTTGTCTACACTCTCTATGAGTTAGATACAGACAGTTTCCGTAACCCTTCGACTGGGGCACTTTCTGACTTTTTTGTACTCGCTCACGAGGTAGGCTACATGTGCTGCCGGCTCAGCACCTTACCTTCGTGCAGCAGTGAACGGGAAACGGCCAGGCCCCTTCATCCGGGAATCTCTCATATCCCCCAGCTGAGAGCCTTCGAACATGTATCAGACCTGAGCATGTAGCTTGCTCAGTATCATGTTTCTATTTTCCGGTAGACGGGTATCGGCCTGGCTCTCAGATCCGAGGGTTTGTGGCTTAGAGGCGTTCAGCCACAGCCCTCGACAGGGAGCCTTAAGAGTTTTGTCCGGACCAAAAACATCTGCCTTCGTGCACCTTTTAAACTTTTGACTGTTATCCTCAGTCTATACCTGCAGAGCAGCAGGTTGTGTCTCTCTTAGTCTGGTCCCTATCCCATAAGCTGTCCGATATGTAGTTTTTCATCCATTGGTAAGCAAATGGGGTCGATGGGACACGCAAGCTCCCCCACCACGTCAAGGTGGAGACACATCGGGGGAGACTTATTGTTTAATTATTACAATTATGTTTGCATTTTTCAACTGTTGACTTGTCATTGCCAATGTACATCTAACTAATAATTTGGTTTTGGTGAATAAAATACATGCTGCTTGTTAAAATGATGTTCGTGTTCAGTTCTCTGTTTTGATTGTCTAGAGCCAGGGGCTGAGGTGTGTTTATCTACTCCATAGTTGTTGTTAACAGTAGGAGTTTGAGAAGCTTTGTGGGACCAGCTGTATTCCTTTGCTTGCATCGAATCTGTGTCTGTTTAGGATACCCTTGACGTCTATCTTAATGTCTTCTTGGTCTTCCAATGGCTCTAGATCCAGATCTGTTTTCTTATGTATACTTATCGGTATACGCTTTTATGCTCATCAGATATCCCAACAAACTTATATTAGTTGTGAAGCCCCCCCCCCCCTCTTTACACTCCTTAGGCTATCTGGTATATGGTGCCTCATGTGTATAGACCAATCGACACTTGGCTGGTGGCGTGGTCAATATCACGCCGGTTGCTTTTATTTGCTAAGACATTTCCTAGTACCCATTTTAGGCTTTTGTCGACCTGAACCTCCAGGTAACTTAAACCCCAAAAAAGTCACTTAAAAGTCGACAGGGTCGACTTCATTGCACCGGGTTTTATCCCATATGGCTCGGTCTCTTTCCGCAGCACGGAAAGCGTCGCACAAAGCACGAACTCCGTAGCTTTTAGCGACGACTGTCGTGGGACAACACCGGCCTGGTTCTCGGTGGTTGCCCATATATTTTAATTTGGGTTCTTTATTACCCTCTGTCCACCCTTTACACCGATTGTCCCCTGGATGGTTCACGGATGACACTACCCATATGAAGACTGTTGCAACATGAAGACACCTAACTGACTATAAGAGAACAACCTTATAAAAGGCAAATCTAGAATCTTTATTGCAGATTCAGACTCTGCCCAACCGACAGACAACAGACGGACTAACAGACATGGAACAATTAGCTGGGTGAGAGTAGTCTGCTGGATATTCTCATCATCCCACTCGACAGAGGTCAATGTCTTTTGTGTCTGTATGTAAACAAGGTGATAAGAGTACTTTGACCTGCACCCGTATGATGCAGCCTGGAATCTTGGGACTTGAGCCTGGCAAGTTCCACCGTCACTTGACACTGGGCTTCAGCACCATATAGCTTCGCAGCAAACAGTCACTCGCCCATAGCCACCAGAAAAGGGTGCCACATCACACAACAAAAGTCCACAGCACCCAGCAAACAGGAATCAGCAGCAGCAAAGGGCAGTCGCCCACCACCCCCAGTTAACAGCACAGAGGCTCCTGTAAGCAAGAACAGGCGAGGTGTACATATCCATCACACCCTTGCATAATACATACTACACCAAAATTCCACACCGACTCCATCGATATCTTGTGGTCAGGCCCTTGAGCTCAGACCGCATCGTATGTCTGAACTCCCAGACATATCTCACGGACATATTAGGTTACAGCTCCTAGTAATCCTAACTTAAGTCCAGTAGATTTTCAGCCACGCGTCTCATCCATAGTAAATAGGATGACACATTCCCTACCATCTAAGATCTAATGGATAATAGATATAGTGACAGGTCCATCCCATAAGGATGGCAAAGTTCAATACCTCCTACAGAGATCATCAAGTGTTATGGTCTGGATCATCCTTCCTAATCACCATTTTGTCCCATCAGGAAAGTAGATAAGCCTATCAGGATACCTCAGGTCAGTACTCCATTACACCTCAAAGGTTAATGGATGATACTCAAGCTACATTGATAACTAACCTGAAATACTGAATTAAAGACCAGACAAACAACAGAAGAGTTTGGTGTTCTTGTGTTTGTCCCTTTCCACCCTTCTGCATCGGATAACTGGATTTCTGCTGTGTGTGGGTGTATGAATATATAGACACTCATCACCTGAATAAATTCCTTTGACTGCCTAGGAATTGTGTCGACTCAAACATCCCATACAATCTGGTTCCGATGAAAGTATAGAGACAATAGAAAGATAGACCCGCATGACAAAGTATTCCCTTCTCAGTAAGGGAAGTATATAGTCAGACAACACTGATGAAATATCCACGCGATACATGAGTGGGTGTTTCCCCCACCGCTATACTGGCCCACGGTTCAATCCCTAGAAGGTGTGAAGATATCTTTCCCCCTTCTGACTAAGCCCAGTTAAATAACAACAGGCCCATAGGTCGATAACAACTTCCCAGCTTATAGCCTCCTACATATTTGGGTTTCACCGTAATGAGAAACGTATATGGTTCTCGCTCGTCACCTGAGTGCTTGACAAGTATTAGTTTCAACCACGCCACATGATGATGATCGAAACATACTAATGTCAACATATTCATTAAGGGAATCAAATTAAAGCTCTGTTCAAGAGAAATTCTTCTGTCAGAATCCTAATTCCCTCAGGTACTCCATTATTGAGATAGGGCATCGAATGCATAGTTAATTTGCTTCAACCAGACTGATCCACTACTGGCTAGCAAAATACATTCTGCCATGTCTGTTGAACACTCAATCTAGGTCATAACACACACACAGGCTTTCTACACAGTTATCATGCCTGTTTAACTATCAGCTGGTGTCTGCTGACGCTAGGTCAACGTGTAAATATCGGTCAGAGCACAGGATACGGCGCAACTGGCCGACCTGGTCAAGAATTGACTCACAACTGTAATACAACCTTTAGTTAAGCGACGCCAAATATACAAGTGTTTTACCTTTAAGACAACTATGCAACAGATATCGATCCGATAGATTCATCAAGCTCTGGGCTGTAGATTCCCTCTGGAGCCCCAAAAGTACAACTTGATACAGCTGGTCAAAGACACGGCCCCTCGTCTCAAGGACAACAATGCCACCACTGCAGATCAATCTCTATAAGAGCTGCACAGATTACAGCTGGCTGACACGGCCGTGAAAGGATAGCCTCAACAACAACATTAACTGTGGAACATTCTCCGTCTCCCCGTGATGTCAGTTACACAGCTGGCCATAGAAGCGGCCTCCTTTCTTGATGACTGTCTACCGAATGGCCTCTTCGTGTCAACTCCGGAAGAACACACTCACCGGAGTCTGCCGAACTTCTGAGCATTACCTCACGAAAGTGAAGGCAACCCAGCATTCCCCGAGTTTTAGCAGAGTGTGCGATTTACAACAGAAAAGATCAAAGCACACTCAAAGAATTGAGTTATGATTCTCGGGACCCGTGAAGTTCATGACAATCCCGATACACAACATCTCAAGGACACAGAAGACGGTCCCAACTCTTTCACTCTGAAATCCCCCTCTCACCCGCCTTAAAATGTGGCCTAGCTACCTAGACGGTGTGGGGTAGAGTTGGTACTGTTGTCCCGTATGAGACGCACTTGCGTTTCATGACAACGACCCACAGGAGTCTCCGAAACATTTAACTCGTAAACCGAAGGACAAGTCCCGGAATCGAACCCACAACCTTCGGAGCACGAGTCAAACGGCTTGACCACTTCGCCACAGAGGCTCCCGTAACAACAAACAAAAATCAACAAAAACAAAAATCCGCCTTGATGTGAATTTGAACCCATGACTACAGTGCCGACAGACGAGTGTGCTACTTACTGCACTACGGTGTCTCCTAAATACTAAAAACAAAACAGCATATTAGCTCAGAAAGTGAAATTCTTTGGCCATGTTAAAAGTTAAAAGTCGCACTGGCTGACAGAACACAGCCATAGAAGGCATGGTTTCTGAAAGAAGAGGTCGGGGTTGTCGCCAAGGAGGCTTTGACAGTAAAGATACTCTAGCCATGAAGATTTATCCGGATTGGGAACTTGCGAACGATCACGAGTCTTCATGGTGGATCTTCATGAGGGCGACGTGCTGCAAAAAATCTCATCATGATGTGTCATATCAATAATCTTGGGCGGTCATGTTTTGCCATCTCGCACGATTACTATAGATAGTCGTTGATTAGCTCCGTGTTCTTGTCTCGACCATGCCACATGGCTAAGCTATCTAGATATTTTCTTCTCTGGTCTCCCCTTGTTCTATTCCTCTAAATCTTGCCAGTTGTCACCAAGTTCTCCAATACATTTCTCTTCATAACGTGTAAACAATGTTGACTATTTAAAGATTGGGCACAAACCACAACGCTGATCGTATTCCGATACGAACCTAAGGCCTTGTCCACGTCAATTTGGAAGCACTATACTTATACTCGAGTTTCGCTCTCGTTTGAGCTCGTCAGTAGTGCACATCCTTGATCGAACCTGGAAACAAACCCCGGATCACTGGCGTGTGACGCGGGTGTGTAACCACTAGACCATGCGGTACACGCTAGACGCAACCAAATTCTCACACTAGAATATCACAGCGTCACCCATCGTAGGTTACAGCTCAAAATTTGCCCGATCGCCGCGATTGACACACACACGCCAATGATCCGGGGTTTGTTTCCGGGTTCGATCAAGGATATGCATTACTGACGGGCCCAAACGAGAGCGAAACTCGAGTATAGTGCTTCCAAACTGACGTGGACAAGGCCTTAGATTCGTACCGGAATACGATAAGCGTTGCAAGTTGTGGGTTGTTCTTAAATCTGATTGCCTGCCAGGTGCCACTTGATAGCCCAAGTAACCCAAATTTCACACCCAAATGCCACTTTAATGCCACTCTTATGTATAGTGGTTTAATGTATCCGTGTTTCCTTTCCAGTCCACCTTTTTAGTGTCTCACGGAATTAATCTCTAAAGCGAAAGAATTCGCTTCCGGCATTGTGATACAAAAGCATTGGAATCCATGATTTGTGTTAGAAAGGCCTTTTTCAAAGTTTTGTTTTGAATTTTCTTACAAATGGCAACGCCTCCTTCTAGTTTGCGGCCTCGTAGACTCACATCAGACCAAGCTAGATTACTTTTTGAGGGTTTTAGACGATAGTGATTCCGATTTGAATGAAGATTCTGATAGTTTTAGTTCTGATGTTGAGTCTAAAGTTTTAGCACGTGGTGATAGGGAAACCTACAACAGTGGAAGTTTGTCATCAACTAATGGGTCTGACAATGAATATCAGCAAGTCAGAATTACTACTAAGCGCAAACGAATGCAAACAATACCAAAAAAGATTACATCTGGAGGTAAAAACTCTTTAATTTTACCAGACACTTTAGAGCCTGAACCTCGACCATCTTCTTCAACAGCATCGACATGGCATGATGTGTCAGAAGGAAAAACAAAACCTAAGTTTGAGATTCGTCCTCGGAGGATTCACGTCAATCCTGAACTTTATAAACTTCAAACACCAATGGATTTTCTCAATGTGTTTTTTGACGATCACATAGTAGACTGTATAATTACAAATGTAAATGAGTATGCAGAAAAGATATTGAAACAGAACACTCCTAAGCGAAAACATTCTCGTCTGCAATCCTGGACCCCACTCACGAAGCACGAATGGTTGAAGTTTACGTCTGTCATTATTTCTATGGGACTTGATCGAAGACCATGGATCAAGGACTACTGGAGTTCTGCTTCACATTTCTATACTCCTTGGTATGCCACAATGTTTTCCAGAAATAGATTTGAATCTATTTATCACACCATGCTTCACGTATGTAAACCAGACGCAGTGGGTGCAACTAAAATTGAACCTCTTGTTGACATGATTCTCAAGAAATTCCAGGCAGCATATTACCCATTTGAAAATGTGTCCATTGATGAAATGGTTATTGGGTGGCAGGGCAGATTTCAGCACAAACAATACAATGCAACAAAGCCTCACAAGTACCACATCAAAACATTTGGCCTTTGTGATTCTGCGACTGGCTATGTGATGAATTTAAAAATTTATTATGGAAGAAACACCGCGTACAATCCGGAGTTAGACCCCACATCTGCTCATGCAGTGAAAGTGTTTGCCACACTACTGAATGTTCTCGGACCTGGTCATCACATCTTTGCTGACAGATTCTACACTTCGAAAGCTCTGATTGACTATCTGCATTCCAACAATTTCAATTATACAGGCACACTGAATATCAACCGAGTAGGCTTTCCTCCAGAGTTGAAGTGTTTGCGACTTCAGCATCAAGAGATGAAATGGTTTCTTGAAGGAGATAGAATATTGTGTGTGGCATGGAGAGATAAAAAAGCTAAAAAACCATGCATTGTTGTCTCTACCAAGTCTGAAGTTGGAACTGTTTTGACGGTAATGAGGAAACTGGTCAGCAAGCCGAAGATGATTCATGAATATAACATGGCGATGAATGGCTGCGACAGAATGGACCAAATGGTTGGCTACTATAATATGCATGATAGGAAAACTATTAAGTGGTGGAAGAAGATCTACTACTGGATCTTTGAAATTGCACAGATAAATGCACACATCCGCCACTCCATCTGCCAAACAGAGAATGGAGACAAAAAACTGTCATTGAAGGATTTCAAGCAAAGTTTACTGGAAAGTGCACACCGCGAAGCAGCGCTGAGTATTCCTGAAAGTGCCACACTCTGCATGCCCAAGAATCACAAAAAGTCTACAGCAGGAAATTTTGTTGACAGAGTTACAGGAGCCAAGCATTTGATAGAGTTTGTTGGTGATCAGAGAAACTGTGCTTTGTGCAGCATTCCAGCTAAACGACGCAGATCATCGTTTGTTTGCTCCGGCTGCGTTAATACTCAGATAGACCACATTTGTGCCCCAAAGTTTGCTTCGCAGCCTATCACAAATAGACTGCCATATATTGTAAATAACAATAAACTGACATGTGTAAATAGTAATTTTTTATCTATGTACAAAAAAATCTGCCAAGTGTTTTCCTGATTTCCTAAATCTTGTGTTAAAAAGACATGCTTCAGAATCTGCAACAAAACTTATTTTTGGATATTTGTTAGGAATAATTCTGTTCCTAACGTTGGACAAGTGGTGTTTGTGTAATAATTCAGTAAATTCAACAGGATTAGCTGCAGAGGAGTACACTAAACCCCTTGGTGAGTGCAATTTTTTTATTAATTTTTATCTATTTATATATTATTTTTATTATACTTCTAAACTACATAGAAACAACACTAACATGTTCCTTATGCAATCCCCTTTACTTTCATATATAATACAACATTTCTGCTACAATTTTAACCATTTTCATAACATTATTGTGACAGACCCTAACTTGAAGGTTGCGGCCATTATTTGTTGTCATTTTTTGTGAAAAAGACATGGTTCAGAATATGCACCAAAATTTCCTTTTGGTGTATTTTATGGAGCAATACTGTTTATATTCTTGAAGACAAGTGGTGTTTGTTTGATTATTCAGTAAATTAAACATGATTAGTAGTATAGGAATGTAGAAAAGAACTTATAAGTGCAATGTTTACATTAATTTTACCTATTTTTGTCAAATTATTTGACAAATTATATTATTATTTTTATTATATCTCTAAACTACAGCAATAAATCCATTACCATCACATTCCTTGTGCAATCCCCTTTATTTTGATATATAATACAACATTTCTGCTACAATTTTAACCATTTTCATAACATTATTGTGACAGACCCTAACTTGAAGGTTGCGGCCATTATTTGTTGTCATTTTTTGTGAAAAAGACATGGTTCAGAATATGCACCAAAATTTCCTTTTGGTGTATTTTATGGAGCAATACTGTTTATATTCTTGAAGACAAGTGGTGTTTGTTTGATTATTCAGTAAATTAAACATGATTACCAGTATAGGAGTGTAGAAAAGACCTTATAAGTGCAATTTTTTAAATAATTTTTACCTCTTTAATTTCAGTTGTTATTATTAAACCTGTCATTATTGTCCTAATATTTGTAACCTATCAATTTATTACTAACACTGTCATGTTCCTTGTGCAATCCTCTTTAATTTGATATGTAATACAATAGATCTGCTACAATTTTAACCATTTTAAAAGCAAAATTGTGGCATACCCCTAGTTCAAATTTTCTGCCTTGAATCTCTGTTTGGGTATGACCACTTTTTTGTTTGGCAGGCAATCTTTAAATCTCAAATCCCGAAACACCCAAATAAATTAATGATGACTATGTAATCAGTTTACAGTTCTCATTTGCTTCTTGTGGGACTTGCTCATGGTTTTTCTGTCTGTCCGTGGTATTGTTTACATGTTCCTCAGAAGCCAAATCTCAATTACCATTAGATGGGTTTCAGCGCACAGGATCTGCTAGATGAAGATGGATTTCTACTGCGGTTTGCTATAGAGAAATTATGAATTCTCTTGTTAAGTTAATTATCTGATGGTATGTGGCAAAGGGCTTAAGAATGCAATTCGTAATCCCGCATACAGCGTTCGAAACACACATGCGGGTGATTTGGAAGCAGGCCGCTTTGCGTTGGTTTCTCTACAACGGCATTATTGTCGGTCGTTCAGAAAGCAATGGCAAACTACCGAATGTAAACTTACCAAGAAATCACAAAGAGCCAAATAGAAAAAAATGCTGGGATTGACTGCGACGTCATGTAAAGGATATGCATCTAAATAGCACGGCACAAAGTCGGCGTCAGTGGTTTAGAGGTTAGTGAACGCTGTTTCATAATCCCGACATACAGAGCTCGAAGTCCACCGCGGGCGATCTAGGAGCAGGTCGCTTTGTGTTGATGTTCACAATGGCGTGTGCTTGATATCATTGTAATATCAAAGAAACAGATTGTGCCAAACGTACAATTAAAGTAAATGACGTTATTTTCGAACACGTGCAGAAATTCAGATATATGTGCACGTGGAAAACATCAGATGGAAGATGCATCACAGAAATAAAGAACCGAATTGGACATGCGAAAACTGCATTCTATCAAATGGAACATTTTATGCAATAGCTCCTTGTCCATGGAAGTTAGAAAAACAGCTCTTGCATGTTACATAGATCCAGTTGTAACATGCGGGTGCGAATTCTGGACAATTAGTAAACCAAAAAAATTACTTACATATTCTCCACAGGACGTGGTAGTCAACCGCAGCTTTATTTTTTTTTTTTTTTTATGTGAGATTTCTTGGCAAGCTTACGTTCATTAGTTTGCCATTGCTTTCTAAATTGCTTCAGAAAGCAATTAATTCATCTTATCTCATCATGCTCCTCTTGTACCTTGAGGTGTCGAAGTGAAGTATAAACAGCGAGAGAGTACCCTCTTAAGGGTTTCATGTATCGATATTCCCTAGGACTCTGTTACTTCCTGCATCCATCGTTTACGTGGTCGGCCTCTTCCTTTGCTTCCATCTGGTCTGTACATCATTGCTTAGCAATTAGTTATTAAACGAAAAAAAAAAACCCATAGATGCCGTGGAGATGTGGTTTTATAGAAGAATGCTGAATGAAGATAAAAACTGTAACATGTTGTTCCAAACCGGACAGGCTCGTGAACAGACAGATAGAGGGAGACAACGTGCGCACATTCTTGAGTCTTGTCTCATGGTACGGAAGGGAATCACACATGAATTGACCTATGCCGTCGGAGATCTAATGTTTTGGAGAAGCATGGTCGCCAACGCCAGCCGGCAAGACACTGGGTAATGGTCATGGTGATGATGTGCCTGTTTCGGATTTTAAAACTGAAAACTACAATGAGATCTGATTTTATAGAATGTGTTTTAGATGTTATGTTCGTGTGTATAGTTCACGCCTACAGATGAGAAGAGAAAACCTTTCGAAACGTTGATACATTTGTTGGTCGATTGTAAGTATTGCCCAGCATTGACCACAACATATGTGTCAGTTGCAGAGCTTTCGTGCACACCGCCATGGAGTCAGCCAAGATTTGTGGTCAGCATGGCCGAACTGATAAGAGCCTGATGGCGATTGGCACTGGTGATACGGAATGCTAGTCAACAGGCAAACATCAGTCCAGCAGGGACTACGCTCGAGTTCATAGCGAGCTAGGGGGAAAAAAGCCAAGATGTATGCAGAACCAACGGCAAATAGTGTGTCCTACAATTGATATGTATTATTTAAAAGCTTTTGCAAATCCCAGAAAGTGATGTTCGCACTGAATGACAACGTTGATTTTTGAGTTGATCTAACTCACCACATCACAAAATATAACGAGTTTCTTTCTGTAAAGCACACATCCGCTGAGGCTGCAGGAAAAACTCCCTGTTTGAAGACTAGCTTAATCCACAAGGGTTGTGTCGGTGCTGCACATCTTCCACAAGGAACTATTCCACTGTACGATCATCATCGTGAGTCTGAAGACGATCATATCCAGAGATATTCACTGATGTTGTACGTCCATGCTTGCGCTGTTTCTGTGATATAGCAAACATGTCACCGTGGTCAAATGGTTAAGCTGTCTGCCCCTCGCTTTGAAGGTCGTGGGTTTGTTTTCAACCCGTATCGCTCAGACCATGAATGCGACTTCTCCGCTGTCCCTGGGGGATCAACGCTGAAGTTATTGAGTGTGATATGTGAAGCTCTGGGCAGATGGCTCGCCCTTCTGTGGAGAGAGACCAAGCCAAATTAAGGGAAACCGGATACAGTGAAGTAGATCTTCGGACCTTTAATTTTAATTTTTCTGTAACATTTGGGTTCAAAGCTGCGATTTCCATCTTCAGTAATTGCGAAATGGTCCCTATCTCACATCCATGGTCTTGTCCTCACAGCCATTTGTTGCATCTGTTGCCACAGGAATGGTGCATGTTTTCAACAGCTTTCTTTGATTTTTTTTTCTGGTGTAGATTTCTCCTCATTGTTGTGCAATATACTTTTAATACTGTTTAATCTCTGCATTGCTATGGCCAGTCTAATTTTGACCTTTTTAACAGTTCTCAATGTTGCCGTGAAACCTATAAATTAAATGTATGTCATTTCCAATTGCTTGACTGTGATTTTTGATTGACATGTAGTTTCGTTCCTTGACATTTTTTTTCGTTATTAAGTTAAGAAAATGATGTTTATCTTCATTATGTCTTTTCTAAACAGCAAGAAATAAATAACACCTATTCGTTAGAAATAAACCCACACTTACATATTAGAAATATATTTCATTAAAATTAGGAATAAACCAACAATTAAATGTTAGGAGTATATTTCACTAAAATTAGGAATAAACCAACAATTAAATGTTAGAAATATATCTCACTAAAATGAGAAATAAACCCACACTTAAATGTTGGAAATATATCTCATAGATAGAAATAAAACTAAATTAAAAAATTAGGTATAAACAAACATTAGACATAAACCAATACTTAACTGACAGTGACAAACAAAAAGCAGGTTTCGACCAAACAAAAATGGATGGCAGAAAAGAAGAAGTAGGGGGAATGGGGGTGGGGGGGGGGGGGTGTCACAGTTCTGACTTAAAAGTATTTAATATGGCAGCAGACATGTTACATTATATATATATATATATATATATATATATATATATATATATATATATATATATATATATATATATATATATATATATATATATATATATATATATTAAAAGGGGGTTGTATGGGGAAAACTACTGTTTTGATATTTTAACTATAGTTTAATTTATAAGCGTGTGGCAGTTATGGGAAGTTTGAATAAGACGATTTATCATACCATGATACTAAATCAGTTAAATGGTAGAAATAAAACCACAGTTAAGCAGTAGGGGTAAACCCGCATTTAAACGGTAGGAATAAACTTGCATTTTAACGTTAGACAAAAACCCACAAGTAAGCTTGGCAAAGTCTCCAGATGCCAACAGACAAACAGCAGTGGTTTATCATTTGTCACCTCTACTCAAACATCCAAAGATTACAATGCTAGTCAAGCGGCAAAAGTACACATTTTCTTCTGTCACTTTGCTATCAATATCAAACCTTGGCCCTATCAACATCCCAACAGAACAATCATCACATGTAAGGTGACATGCTAGAGAACAGACAGACATAATCAGGCTGCAACTGGCACCATTAGTAATGGAACTCTTTGCTGGCTGTTGAAGATAAGGACAGAGTACGTATGGGAATGGCCCGAATGATGTGCTTCTGGTTCTTGACTCTTCTTCTTCTTCTTCTTTCGTTCGCTTGAAATATGTCTATATCTGCAATGTTGTCTCTTGCATGAATTGAACTGTATTTTTCAGTTCACACAGTGGTCCATAGAGTTTATCTTCCACTGTCGTCTCTCTAGGCCAGAAGGTTTGCCTAGATATGTTATATTTTGGGCAGTCTTGGAGTATGTGCTCTGCTGTCTGCGACGCCAATCCACATGTGCACATGGTTTTTTTCACCAATCTTGAATTTTGTATACATGTGGTTGCGTAATCTATTGTGTCCTGTTCTGAGGCGCAGAATAATGACTTGTTCTGGTCTGTCCATAACGTGGTAGTCATCTTGAGCAGGTTTTGGTGGCTTTCTGACTGATTTGATCATTATTTTCTTTTGGTGGTATGTAACGGGCACAACAGGCTGTTCTTCTTTGGCTCCTCCCTTAGCCAATTGATCAGCTCTGTCGTTTCCGGGTACTCCACAGTGGGATGGTATCCACTGTATGGTGACCTTATGCTGACTGCTAAGTTCAGAAAGTAGTGTCCTTAGTATTGGCAATTTCCCAGACAGGAGCGCCTCGAGTACTGATTTTGCATCTGTCAGTAGCACCACAGGTTGTGTACCATTGCTGTTATTTAGTAATTTCTCTGTTGCTATCTTGATTGCCTCAATTTCGGCATCATAGTTATGGCAGTACTTTCCTGTCGGTACTCTGGCTGTGTCTCTAGTATTATTTGGGTATTCTATGTACACTCCCGCTCCTCCATTTCGAAAAGCATTTTGTGCCGACCCATCTGTATAGACTCGGATCCAGAGGTCCTGTGGGTATTCTTCATCAAGGAAGCTGAGAGTGGTTGTTCTGCGCTGCACACTGTTCTGTTCTTCCTTGTCAAATATTCCTCTCACTTTTGTCTGGATTTGTAACGATAGTCTATGCTCATCTTTCCATGGAGTTCGCTCTGGAATAGTTGTTAGGGGGATACCAACTGTGGGCAGATCGGTGGTTTCTCTGCAGAGTCGTTTGGCCTGGTGGATAAAACTACTTCTTTTCAACCGCCCCATAGCTAGGTTTTCAAATCTGTTCTTCATAGGGTGGCCTGGCAAGCTGAGGAACTTTTCTGCTTGTATTAGCGTTTTCGTATCTCTGCGCTCACTCAGTGCTTGTGTCCTCCCCATATTCTCCATTTCCACTATAGGGGTTGATCTCATCCCTCCTGTGGTGACTATAAGTGCTTGATTTTTCACCTTGTCCAGCTCTTGTAGTGTGGTTTTTGATGCTGAACACCACGCAGTTGACCCATATTCTAGGTGTGGTCGTATGCTCTGTTGGTAAACTTTGCTAAGTATTTTCCCACTGGCTCCCCATGTGGTTCCACTTAGCTTTCTCAGAATGGCTATTTTCCTTCTGGCTTTTGCTACTGATTTGTTGATGTGCTTTCTCCATGTCAGCCTGCCATCAAATGTTACTCCAAGGTATGTTGGTTCTTTATCTTCTCTTAGGGGTGTTCCATTTATCTGGATGATCCCTGCCTTTTGTTTTGGAGAGAGGGTAAATAGGGTGGTGCTGCACTTGTCAGTGTTTATGCTGACACACCATCTATTTGCCCATGCAGCAAATGTATCTACAGCTCTTTGTAGCAATCTGGTGGCCACTGATGCATATTCATTTGTGCTCCATAGAACCAGGTCATCGGCGTACATTGCCGCTTTAATTCCTTGCGGTAGGTGAGCAACAAGATCATTGATGAAGATTAGAAAAAGTGTGGGGGAAAAGACTCCGCCCTGGGGAACACCGTGACGCAGTAGTACTTTCTTGCTCTTGAGTCCGTCTATCTGTACTCGGGCTCTTCTGTTGTGCAAGTATGCTTTCACCCATTTGTACATTCTTCCATTGACTTTGCAGTTTCTCCATCAAACCTTCTTTCCAGACTTTGTCAAAGGCTTTCTTCAGATCTATCCATGCCGCAAGCACCAGCTTCTTCTCTTGGAATGCATCCTCAATTTCTTGAGAGAGGTAGGTTGTCTGATCTTCCGTAGAGTAGCACTGCCTAAAGCCAGCCTGCTGTGGCACAAGGATGTTTTTACTTTCAATGTACCACTGCAGTCTGTGATTGATGATGCGCTCCAGTGTTTTGCAGAGACAGCTGGTGAGGCTAATTGGTCTGTAGCTAGAGGCAATGGAACCATCTTTCCCTGATTTTAGGAGGGGTATCATGATTGCTTCTCTCCAGGCTTGTGGAACACTGCCTAAGGTCCAGCTGTTACTGAAGATCTGCAACAGCTTTGCTTTGGCCTCTGTTCCTAGGTTCCTGATCATTTCATTGGAGATACCATCAGCTCCTGGTGACTTTCTCATTTTCAGTTTTGATATGGCTAGCCCCAGTTCGCTGATTGTGATGGGTGCCTCCAGAACCTCATGGACTATTTCCTTCTGTCCTGTATGTTGTCGTTTCTCTCGAATCTCTTGTTGTTTCTCTGGACTAATTTTGATATTGTTATCTTGTGCGAATGAGTCCGCAAAATGGTCAGCTGCTTGCTATCTTGTTAAGATGTTTCCATCTTTATGTAGCGCAATTTTTGAGTTTCTCCCTGTGCCCTCGTCATTAAGTTGTTTTATTAGCTTCCACAATTTCCCTGTGTCTCTTTCAAAGTTCAGAGACTCCGTTTTCTCCTGCCAGCTTTTCCGTCTAGCCTGCAGCTTGGCCCTTTGAAATTTGGCTTTTGCATGTTGGAATTTATTGTGGTGCTCTTGGCTGGGTGTGGCCTCTGCTCGCTTTCTACACACTTCCACATCGTTATGCAACTGTTCCAGTTCACTACTCCAGTAGGGTTTATATTGTTTACGGGCTCCTCTTGGTACTGTTTCTCGCGCTGCCTGTAGTATGCATTTCCCAAACTCTTCAACTACTTTATTTATGTCTTTCTCAGTGTTCAGGTTTCTAACCAGTATGCTGGTGCGATGCTTGTACTTTGCCTAGTCTGCTTTCTGTTGTTCCACCTCGAGAGGGTGCTGCTTTCACTTACAAGCTCATTTTCTACGGTTAGAAAGACTGGCTGATGGTCATTGCCACCAAGTTGTTTCCCAACAATTCGTGTAATGTTCCACTCCAGGTCTGGTGAATGAAAAGCCAGGTCAGGTGTAGTTGTAGTGTGCCATGATCTCGAGTAGAAAGTATGTGGGTCGGACGGCTTGATAATCAAGATGAATCTATTCTCATCCTGCCAGTCTTCCAGTCTCTCTCCTCTCTGGTCCATGTGATCATAGCCCCAGCTCTGCGAGTGGCTGTTGAAATCGCCACACACAATCATTTTTTCTTTTAGTGGTAGTGTCCAGTGCCTGTGGGCGGTCACTTGGACAGTAGTAATTGATCAGATGTAGACCTGTATTACCTGTCTTAAGTTTAAGTGTCTGATACTCAGCCCCTTGCATGTAGACTTCGATTTGTGAAGCCATGATGTTATTTTTTTTACAAGGGTCAGTATCCCACCTTTTCGCCTGTCCTTTCGGTCAGATCGGTAACACTGGTATCCTCTGATTTTGAAGACTATATTTTCGTTGAGGTGAGTTTCTTGCAAGCAACATATGCTTACTTTTTCTTGGTCCAAGATTTTTTCTAATTCTATTTTTTTTTTTGCTGACTCCCTCCGCATTCCAGTGCATTATTTTAAGTCTTCGTTTAGTATGGCCAGTCGTCCTATTCTCATGTCCCCTGGCTCCACAGGACATCTGAGAAGGACCTCCAGTAGTTGGGGTTGGACCCTTTCGAGACATAGGGCCCGGCACTGCACCTGCCTGGGGGTCCAAAGCAGGGCGAGCACCATAACATTTAGCAGTAGTCGACATATTCCATTTTGCGTGATTGCGTGGCATCCTGATTTCTGTGGTGCGCCTCTTGGTTGGTTGCCTCCGTCTTCAGCACCTTTCTTTGCTAGAGCAGACTGTGGTCTCACTCGAGTGTAGATGTGTACGCGCGCACACACCTGTCTGCGCATGTATGTACTTGCATACACATCTAGAGCATACTGGTTATTTTCCGGCGCCAGAGACTCGCCGTCGCCCCTTCTCCTGTTAGTTTAAACAGTTCCGCCACGTGAAGGCCAGGAGTTGGACTTTTGCTGCATAGGTTATGTATTCACGAGCCATTGAGGTGTATTTAAGCAATGTTGGGCGCTCACCCCAACACTGCGCCTCGGCTACATACAGCAACATTTGGAACCGGTTCTTGACTCAATTCATGTTTGATCAAGACTACTGGAGCTGTCAGAAGTGGCAGTGTGTGAAACAGCATCAGAAATGTGACATGCATGATATAATGATGCTGTTTCATCATGTTAAGTTGGATATCCCCTACAGGAGTTCGAAATCAATCCCAGCATATTTTTATTTCTGGGCAAGTTTACGTTTGCCATTGCTTTCTAAATGACCAGCACTCACACCATTGTATAAAAACCAGTGCAAGGCGATCAGCTTCCAAATCACCCAGAGCTGTGTTTTGAACGTGGTATACGAGATTTAGAATGTCGTTCGTAACCCCTTCGCCACAACGTCGATTTCATCATGAGACAACTCATTTGTTGGGACATCTTATGGGCATACAACCTTGTTAGTACAGATAAGAGCACACAAGAAAACAGATCTGGATTTATAACCACTGGAAGACCAAGAAGACATCAAGGCTACCCTAAGCACACATGTTCAATGCAATAGAAGGCAACAGGGTTGGTCTTAGAAATCAAGCTTAGGCCTTCTCAAACTCCTATGGTTAACATCAATTTACAAGCGTTGATTTTCGAGAATTCGCTAGACGGTGACGCGGTCATCTACACAGATGGGTCGGTCGTCCGACATGTGAGAAGCTCATGGGCCTTTACAGCTCGGGCCGGAGGGAGAATTGTGAAGGAGGACTCTGGTGCTTTCACTGAAACCACAAGTAGCCTGGCCATGGAAGTCATGGCAGTAAGTAAAGCAATAACATGGCTCGAGACACAGACATTCACTAGGGCTTGTTTCCTTAGCGACTCAATGAACATGATCAAGAGGATAGAGGAGGGGTCGATCCGAAGAGAATGGTTGCTGCCTCTGAAGCGGTCTCAGCTGGCAAAGATTAGTTTCATCTTCGTGCCAGGTCATGCGGGAGTACAAGGAAATGAGCGGGCTGAAAAGCTCGCAGGTGAGGCTACTGTGGAGGGCGGACGCGCCATGGACCAGGCTGACATTCTGAATGCTCTACGAGAAGTAAGACTCTTGCGTGAGCCAAGTGATGACTGTGAATCTACAACAATGGCCAGACTGCGGGAGCAGCAAATTAAAAGAGGGGTGGCCAAACAAGAACACTACGCAGGAAGCCAAAGAAGATTGATCAACCAACACAGAACTGGCGTCGTTAGCCGCTACACGCTGCGGGATTTGCTGAGGAGGGGATCCGAGCACTTATGGACTGAATGGTTCGATGTGCAACGAGGATGATCTGTCGACTAACTAACTAACTAACTAACTATGGAGCAGAAAACACACTTCATCCTCCTGGGGGATGCCTAGACAACATACAATCAACAAGAAAACTGAATACAAACATTATTTTAAAGGGCTGCGTATATTTTATTTATCAAAGCCAAATCATGAATCAGCTGTATTACTACACAGGTTATGACAAGTCAAAAGCTGAAAAATGAATAAATAATTTCAACAAGTAAACAATAAGTTGTGACACATGTGTTTGTCTCCTTTCCTTTGTTCTTGAATAGCGAAACAATTAATGACAATCACACACAGAGGTGTTTGGTACGGCAGTAACAAACTGTCTGTAATTTGCCAGGCCAATAAGTACTCGTCAGACAGTCTGCCTCTGTCCCGAAGTTTCATTTGAGCATCCATAGATCTTACCTTGTTTACATTTGGCTTGGGCAGCAACAAATTCTCCCTCTCTCTCTTGGTTGTGAGTCAAATACTACCTGCCAATCACCGAATGTGTTTCATTTCAACCGCCACAGTTTCACTGTAACCACAACAGTTTCATTCCAACCTCCATAGTTTTGTTTCTGCCTCCATAGCATCATCTCAACCTCATAGTTTCATCTCACTCTCCATAGCATCATCTCAACCCCCATAGTTTAATCATCTCACCCTCCATAGCATCACCTCAACCACCATAAACATCACATTCCCCCATAGGATCATCTCAAGCCCCATAATATCATTCCAACCGCCCTAGCGACATCTCAATCCTATGATATCATCCCAACCCCCATAGCAACATCTCATCTCCCAAAGTATTATCTCACCACCCATAGTTCACTGTCAACCTCCAAAGTTCTTACCTTGTTTAGTATGGGCTGATCCACTTGATAGATGATAGTTTGTAACCTTGTGCTTAAAAAAAGGCAGAACAGACAGACAAATACATCCTTCAAGATTGCCATATGTAGTCATCAACAGCAGCATAAGATGATTATCATTTTATGGGCAGATCAGAACAAATAATTATTCTGTGCCTCAGAATGGGACAACAACGATTGTGCAACAACATATACCATAATTTAACACTGGAAAATCAGCCACATGCACATGTGGATTGGCGCCGCATACAGCAGATTACATAATATAAGATTGCTTCGAATACAACATATCTAGGAATACTATCTGGCCTAAAGAAACAACAGTGGAGGATAAACTTGAAGGACCATTGAGTGGACTAATAAGACAAGAAAGTTTATACAAGAGACAGCATTGCATTTACAGACAATTAGTTTCAAGCCAACAAAAGAAAACCACAAATTGCATCATGTTTCATCAATCACATGACAGAACATTGGCCCACAAATACGGACATTTTCCCACAAAGACAAACATTCACACAAAACTATTTGTCAGTCACAACAAACTCTCAGTTACAACAACATACATCCCAAACATGATAAGTGTGCTGTCACTGCTTGAGCTAGAGTGAATGCTATGGAACAGTAGAATCCGTATGGTGATAATTTGGTTTTCCTCATTTTCCTGTCACTCTTCCAATAAATATGGTGTTGGACAACTTGGTTGATCCTGAAACACCAGTTACTAAAGTTTGCGTGATTGTACAGCCGTTCAGTGATCTTCATAAGGTTCCACAATAAAACTGAAGTGAGGTTTACCATATAATACATCTAGTAAGCGAATTATGAAAGCTGTTCTAGAATCAGTAAAAACAGTAGTGTAAGCATATATGCAAATATTAACAACCAGTGTTGCAGAGATCAACGACTGGCAAGAGAAGGTCAACCAGAGAGATGAATGGAGACGGATTGTATCTGCAGCAAAGAACCTCAATGGCTCGGAACACTGAAGAAGAAGAAGAAGTGTTGCAGAGATGTATGGCAAATCTGAGGACAGTTTAGATGCAAAATCATAATCAGACAAAGATGATTGGAATGTGACAGCTTGTGAAGGCGATGTGAGTGGACACAAGCAATGAAAAAAGACAATGACTTATAAAACAAGAAAATGATACATTGTCTAATACTATGTATTACGTGCCCAAAATTATAAGATACAAAAGGGCAATCTCCCATACCTTTATAACATATTAACATACAGCAATGCAGAGATGTATAGCAAATTTGAGGACATTTCAGATGCAAAAACATAATCAGGCAAAGGCACAATGATGGGTGATTGGAATATGACAGCCAGAGAATGGTGCTAGGAGTGGACATAAGCAATGAAACAAGATGGTACATTGTATAATAATTGTATATTAAATGCCCAATTTTATAAGACACAAAAGGACAAGCCTTTCAGACAGTGCACAATTTCAAATTACATAATAGTAAATTTGTACCAACAGATTTCTTAATTGTGATATATAGTTATAATATTTCATGACAACCATCATCATCTCGTTGTATCTCTGTAATGTATAATAATTACAATAGTTGTGCTGAGTGAGTTGAGCTAAGAACCATCATCAATGCACTCAGGGCATTACCACACGTACTCCTTCCGCTTGTTCAATAACTAGCGCAGATTCACACTACTACTAATTCCAACTGCCCTCTGACTGAAAGTTCTCCTGGTCTTCCCTCTCAGTTTGGAGATTCGTCCAGAACCCCCTGTGCGTGCTCTGTGCTCGATACCTTTCACAACAATAATTACTATAATTATTTGCCTATGGCGGAGTTGTTATACGCTAAGGTCACAACATGTCGTAGGCCTGAATGCATAGAGGAAGAGGTGGCCAATCTTTCCTTTCCTTAGCAGGTGATGAGCCCTCACCCCCAGGAAGGTTAACCAGGTCAACAAATGCCTGCAGAAGTCAGATGTGTCGGCCTAACAGCGCAAAAGCGCAGCTCTGCTGTAAACAGGCACAACGCAATCACGTTCGAAATTTAAAAAAACAAAACAACTCCGGATGAACAAAGAAGAAGAAAGAAGAAGAAAGAAGAAGAAGAAGAAGAAGAAGAAGAAGAAGAAGAAGAAGAAGAAGAAGAAGAAGAAGAAGAAGAAGAAGAAGAAGAAGAAGAAGAAGAAGAAGAAGAAGAAAGCCCTCACCCGACTGCGCTCATCATCATTACAGTTCCATATCCATTTCACTAACGCACCCTCTCATCATTGAAGGTCACCTGTAATGATTCTTCGATATGGTCTGTCCTGTGTCTTCAATGTACACTTGTACAGACTTCTTCTGGTGCATCTACTCATGTGTGCCCACATGTAATATGCCTTCTTCTTGCATGCTTCCAATCTAGCTTATCCTTTAGCTGTGTCTTGTTTGACCTTGATCTCATTTAGTAATGCTTTCTACAATTCCAGGATTTGTAATACCTTATTTCTTTCTTTTATAAAATCCCTCATATCGTCTACATAAAATTACCCCTAACGTGTACATAAAATCTCTCCTATGGTCTACATAAAATTCCCCCAATCGTCTACATAATATTCCCTCATATCATCTACCAAAATTCCATCATATTGGCTACATAACCAAATATGGAAACCTTAAGTGTTACACCCACATAGTTTCTTCATTAGTCATGTCTATGCACTATAAAATAATGAAGAGGAAATACAAACATTGATCACATTATACAACAAACACAGTTATGTATTTGATTACAAACAGTACACAGTGACTACATATGCAGATTGTACATTAAGAAAATACAGGGCTATTTATTCATTAGCACTTCTGTTTATTCTTCATTCATCTACCCATTTGTTATTATGTAACAATGAAGCGGTAATCAGGTTATACATAAAGTTATATGTACATTCCTGTCACACGTCGATTTTGATGATACTATCACGAAGTTCTTACGATGATATGTTCATGATATTGTCGTGTGATGGTCGTTGTCTAGGTAACGATACTCATGGTGTGTCAATGGAGATATCTAACTGTCTTGCAATATAACTCACCCCCGCAGTGCACATTCACCAGTCATTAAACAAGATTCCGTTGGCGCACATAATCCTTTATTACAGAAATAACACGGACAAACGGAACATGTTTATACATCCAGAAACAATGTAATCCATAGAATATAAACATCCTCCTCACAATTTAACCAGCACACATCAATGCCTTCTCACGGCCTGCTTCTCATCAAATCCACAAGACAGGTAATCCAGCTACTATCCACGGCTGGATCTCCCACAATACAACCCACACATTGGGTTGGAGCCACTGCTCAACTATCCAACCCACTCTGGGTTTCGGCCTGTCTTCACAACTAGCAGAACAACACAACCCTGGAGATCTCTAACTCCGCTTCTCCTTAGAATACCAACCAGTTCGGCATCTCCACATTAACTGTCCCAAGTCCCTTGACTTCACACACAAATACACTATCTCTTGCCCCATCCCCCCTAGGGGTTCACACTCACCCTTCCCATTATTTCTCAGGACTGGCTGTTTTCTCATAGCCAGGTCAGTCACTTTACTGTCTCCCACTCTCATCTCCATTCTTCCTCATGCCCGGTCACTCAACTCAATGTCAATGACCCAGGCTTATGTCATTCCTATCAATACGTTGTAACCAACCCTGGCATGTACTGGCTCTCATACCATCAAATTTATGCTAAACGATCTGCTTACATTACCAAGGCTGATTTGGAACTCTCGACCTGATAAGTCAGGCAATTGTGAAATTGTGTGTCACTAACCCCAAAGCAACATAAATCGACATTAAGAAGGCAACAATGACATATCTGTAATGTAGCAAAAGGAGATTACATAGCACTAATTTAACAGTAAATGAATACAAAGGGATACATTTAAATTTGCCCCTTTTGTTCCAGTCAGTTGCTATTGTAAACTATATACTATTATAATACAGTAGACATGAAGTAATAACTACCTGTAGTTCAAAACCATATAAAGCAACAAATGTGACACTATTTGTGCATGAAATAACTGTCTATGGTTGAAATAGTACCGAAATAAAAGTGTTCTTTTTTCACATAATATTATAACGTTGTCTTTATACCAAAATGTAGGTTACATATAATAGTATTATACCCAATAGATTGCTGATACAATGTATGATAGCAGCACAGGATGAAGCATAAATCCATCTGCATATACACACGTGAGCTGAAGACAATAATATATTGATTTATAATCATCATCATCATCAAGTGCTCTGCCAGTTGGCGTAGGCGTTTATGTCTCTCCACAGATTTTGGTCTTTGCTGTTCTGGATCAACTCTGCTGATGATATTCCTCCATCCATCCAGCATCATTTCTTTTGGTCTGTCTCTGCCTCCCTTCCCATTTATCTTTCCAGTTGTCACAATGTTCTCCAATGCTTCTCTTCTCTTCATATGACCAAAGGAAGTTGTTTTTCTCTTTCTTCTTGTTGAATATACTGTTCTGGTTTCATTAGTGTCTTTCAGGCAATTGTCGTTAGTTACCCTGGCAGATCAAGGAATTCGCAACAGTTGTCTCAGAAACCACATCACTATTGCTTCCAATGTTTTCCTAATTTCTTCATTTGTTAATTTATAAAAACAATAACAGTTTTATCTTCTGTCTGACCCACTATCCTAAGACCTGAGACACCTGAAGTAGTTTTTGACATACACAGAATAAAGGAACAGTCGCAAGTGCAGGATAAGGTCACTGGTGATACTGGAGATGCAATTATCAGCACAAGGCCCTGAGTCCAGGGCCAGAATGTAGATGGCTTCGGAAAATGACTTCGCAGCATGAAGAAATTAAAATGAGTATGTTCAAGAGAAACATTTCATACATATAAAAGTGCTATGAAGTAAGCCATGATCCAGGCAGAACCATGGGCAAACACTGTTTGCAGCTTTTGATTTGGATCATTACAATGTCTTTACATATCCCAGGAAGTGATGTCAGTAAGGTGTTTGGGTTCTTGCCATGCAAATTATTATAAAATATATAAAGCTTGTTTCTGTATAGCACACAACCTCTGAGGCAGCAGCTAAAGTCAAAGAGTTTAGAGACCAACACAAAGTCTACAGGAGTCGAGTCTGTGCTGAACACCTTCCATAAGGAACCATTCCCCTCCAAGACATAAACATCCTCATTGCTGCTGAAACTGAGCCTATTGAAGACATTTACATTCATTGAAGTTGTACATACATGTACATTATCGGTTTCTGTATTAAAACAATAAGCAGTTACACCATCCGTTGTTATACTGAAAACAACTATGTGCAGTTGAAATCTGATGATCTCAAAATCATTTACTTTACACTTCTGAGTCATCCATTCACAACGACCATGGGCATAAGACCAGCGACCAAGTGTGAACTGATTGTAGCCTATGTCTAAATCATAAATATAATTGCCATGTGCTAGTAACTTTCGCAAATTATATATTTTCAGGCCAGTGACAGGCACCCAGCTTTTCTGCATTGAAATCATACTAACTATATTGTGACTATCAATGCTTTGATAAGCAAAATACAAGTTATTGTCAAAGACTATCATGTTTTTACCGTTTGAATAATCCCCGGGCACTTTAGCGAATTTATGAACACTGCCAGTGTCCAAACTGTAAGCCTTGAACTGGTTGCTAGATAAAAACACCATGACATGTTTATAAGAACTAGAAGCTCTGTGCACAGCTGCCTCAGGCCATGCCTCATGACGCATGTACACACTTGATGGATACTTCAGCACATTAAGCACCATGTTGTATGCTCCAGTACTGATTAATAAATCTATATGATTCTTCAGTAGATTTTCAACACAGGTTGGTTTTGCCAAGATCAATCTGCATGCAGAAATCAGTTTTAGAAAATGTTGTTTTCTGTCTGCTTCTTTTAAGTCCGTCTGACCAAGACCTACAAGAAATAAATGAAATCGTAAATTGATTAGAAAAATTAGATGTAGACAGTCAATATTTTTGGGCGTGTTATGAGAAGAAATTAATTAGAGAACTTGGTGACAACTGGCAAGATCAAAGGGAAAAGACCAAGGGGAAGACTGAGAAGTAAATACCTGGATGGCTTGGCCACATGGCATGGTCGAGACAGGAACACTGTGCTGATCCATGACTCTGGTGATCGAGTGAAATGGCGTGTCATGACCACCCATGCTTTCTGGCATGGCACATGATGGTAGTTAGTTACAATTGCTAAATTTCCCAAAGCATTCAAATGTCAGCGACCTAACCTAGAGCACAGTTGTCAGATTTGGAGATTTACTGACAACAATGGACAGAATTTTATAAAGAGCAATTTGTCCTACACAGATACAAGCAAGTGGGAACTTGCATCTATAAAGGTATGTAAGTAAATAACAAATGAGTACTTAAAGATAAAATGGAGATGCAAACTTTAACTCCATTTTATTGGACTTTTATTGTTCCCACTACATCTCAACAGTCTAAACTCAGAATAACATCTTCCCGTATTGAATTTGAATAATGAAGACACATTGCCGGGTATTTGTATGCTTCACCTCGACAGGTGCATGCTGCAGACATCACACAACATAAACTAAAGCTGAAATATACAGCTCCATATGTACCAACCTTAATTTAAATCAACTGACTATCATGTGTTAAAGTACCAAAATGTATGTTCCATCACACTCATCAGAGCTTCAAAATCTAAAGGACACAACTGTAATGTGCTCTGTTAGTGGACAGCACATGTGAAAATTACTGGGGACTCACGGAATGGGGTCAGTGTAACAGTCTCCACCTATGGAGACACCAAAGCTGAATCCCAGCATATGGCTGGAAATTTTTTAGTATTTGAACATTTATTGTCTGGTGATCACATTCTTCTCGATGCCCTGGGTAGTGAGATCAGATACTGGGTGTCTCAAATAAAGATGAGAAACAGGAGGTCCAATTTACAAGAAAGTGGACTGGGCAATATAAAAGCATAGCACCAGTGTTCTGGTTAGAAATCTTAACACGGATAAAGACAAATAAAGTATTTGAAGCATTCAAGAAATACATACTACAGGCAGCACAAGAAGCAGTACCAAACAGAGCTTGTAAACAATACAAACCATACTGGAGTAGTGAACTAGAACAGTTGCATAATGAAGTGGAAGTATGTAGAAAGCAAGCAGAGCCAAACCCAGCCAAGCGCACCACAATAAATACCAGCACGCAGAAGCCAAATTTCAAAGGGCCAAGATTCAGGCAAGATGGAAAAGCTGGCAGGAGAAAACAGAGTCTCTGAACTTTGAAAGAGAAACAAGAAAGTTGTGGAAGCTAGTAATACAACTTAATGATGAGGGCACAGGGATAATCTCAAAGATTGCACTACATAAAAAAGGAAACATCTTAACTGGAAGCTGCTGACCATTCTGTGGACGCATTTGCACAAGATAACATCGAAATTATTCCAGAGAAACAACAAGATAATCAAGAGAAGTAGCAACATATGAACAGAATGAAATAGTACATGAGGCACTGGGTGCATCTATCAAAATCAATGAACTAGAGCTAGTAATATCAAAACTGAAAATGAGAAAGTCACCAGGATCTGAGGGTACCTCCAATGATATGATTAAGAACCTAGCAACATTAGCCAAAATAAAGCCTGCTGCAGATCTTCAATAACTGCTGGATCTTAGGCAATGTTCTGCAAGTCTGGAGAGAAGCAATCATGATACCTCTCCTAAGATCAGGTATAAACAATTCCAGTCCCTCCAGCTGCAGACCAATTTGCCTCACTAGCTGTCTCTGCAAAAACAATGGAGCACATCATCAATCACAGACTGCAGTGGTACGTTGAAAGTGAAAACATTATTATGCCACAGCAAGCTATCTTTAGGCAGTGTTACTCTACAGAAGATCAGACAACCTACCTCTCTCAAGAATTGAGGATGCATTTCAAGAGAAGAAACTGGTGCTTGCGGCATGAATAAAGAAAGTCTGGAAAGAAGGTCTGATGAAGAAACTGAGAAACTATAACATCAGTGGAAGAATGTAACTAAGTTACAAAAGAAGAGCCCGAGTACAGATAGACGGATTCAAGAGCAACAAATTACTACTACGTCACGGTGTTCCCCAGGGTGGAGTCTTGTCCCCACACTTTTTTCATCAAGATTATACTCACACTCCTTTCATGTTTATGCCTTCCTGAGTAAGTTATTCTATATTCATCTGAGTACATTTATCCTGCTTCTCTCTGTCTTGTCTCACATATTCAATCAATCAACCAGGTGCCATCTCCACAATGAAGATTGGTTGCAATGGATCTCCAACACTGTCTGTCTCTCACTCTGACTGTAAATTCTGTCAGATTGATGTTCATCCATCTCTTGATGTTATCTTCCCACTTGTATTGTTGTCTACCTCTTGCCCTCAACCTTGCCCTTTAGTATGGTTTTTATAAGAGTATTATGTCTTTTAATGTGGCCGAAATATTTCACTGGCCTCTTTTTTATTTATTTCATCAACTCTCTTTTCATTCCTAGTTTTTCTAGAACCTCTGTATTTGATTGCTTTTGTTTCAATGAAATATGACATATTCATCTGTATATCCACATCTCCAAGGCCTCTATTCAAATTTCTAGTTGTTTGTTCAACGTCTAGTCTTCCGCGCCATACAGTAGGTTTTGTATATACATAATATTAGACAATTCTCATTCTTAATGTGTTGTAAATCTCCAGATGTTAATATTGATTTCATGCTGTTTAAAGCATTTTTGGCCATTCTTAATCTCTTTTTGATTTCTGTTTCACTTCTGCCATCATCTGTTATTACATGTCCAAGATAGGAGAAACGTGTTACTTCTTCTCAACATTTACTGTGATGTTTATTGATGAACTTTCCTTTCCACTGCTAATTATCATAGTTTTCATTTTTGGGATGTTAATATCTAAGCCATATTCTGCACTATGCCTGTTTACTTGTTCCACTAGGTTTTGTAACTCCTGCTCGCTTTCTGCTAGTAACACGGTATTGTCAGCATACCTAAGATTGTTTATGATTCTTCCATTGATGTTAAGGTCAGATAGTTCGACTTGATTGAAAATTCTTGCTGTGTATAGCTTGAATAGAACTGGGGACAACATACATCCCTGTCGCACGCTTCTTTTTACCTCTATCGGCAACAAATAATTATTTCCGCATCTAATAGATGCCACTTGTTCCCAGTACAAGTTACTAATAAGTCGGATGTCCTTTCTGTCTATTCCTATATCTTGAAGGCACGTAATTAGTCGCTTATGTTGTATTCTATCAAAAGCTTTCTTGTAGTCTATAAAACAAACATATTTTTTAGAACTTCTATATATGTTTCAATTACCATAAGATATTAAAATTCATTCTTTACATTTCCTTCTTGTTGTTTTCCAGCTTGCAGTGTTCTCACATCTCATGTCCCAATAACAAAAGCATTATTTCTTTTAAATTTACATAGTCAATGATAGACAGTCTGGTGTCAACTGTAGCGCATGCTGTTTTCTACTGGACGATGTGTTCTTGAACAACACATCCCCTCTCCTCCTTTCTTTCATGAACGTCATTCACGTTGAATATATTGCAAATCTAATCTGTCCGCAATATATTCAATAAGCACACACGCACACCCATACATACTCACACATACATCTATACACACACACACACACACACATCTATACACACACACACACACATCTATACACACACACACATACATCTATACACACACACACATACATACATTATTTTGCATGAAAATATTTCTGTTCAACAAACAACACTTAGTGTAAGTATTACCAGAATGCAGCGACATACTTTGTGCAGATAGTGGGGTGTATTTCACCCAGTCCAAGACTGCACCCACTACCAGCTCCTCACAATCTGCTGCAAGAAAATCATGTGCTATTACTTTGTAAAAACAGTCAAAGGATAATTGAAGAAGACTGTCTTGCTCCCTTACATTTTTAAAATGTCTGACAATAAAATCCAATGAATGATCTATCACATTTTGTGCAGCAAACAAAGTTGCTTGGTTGAGGATACAGCAACAGTTGTCAACAGATATGTTTTCTATTGCAAATTTCTGACACTCTTCTTTTAAGTACTCAATTTGCAGCATTTCTGTGGCAGACCACACATCTAAAACATTCTCATCGCTGAGTCCTGTTGTACCTGTATACAAAGCGTTGATGATGGTATCGAATGTGCTTGCAGAAATTGCAACAAGACATACACGAGCTTCTAACTGTTCCTTCATGTTTGAATTAAAGAGTCCCTGGAAGAAGCCCGAGCATGCGCTGAGAATGAAGCGATGACACTTGAATGATGTGTTTTCAGCAACAACGGTGAAGTCATAATCGCTGGTATCACTGTCCTTCCACTTGTTCGCGACACACTTCTGTAGGCCAAGGGCTAGAGATTTGCTGAATGCCATGGTTATTTGTTATCTGGTGAAGCTCTCTGAAATATAACAAGGACAGCTGATTGCAGATAATGGGAGGCAGTAATATATTTAAACTTTCTATGTGGCGAAGGGGCTATAGACACAACTCGTGCATACCGTGTTAGAAACATAACTGTGAACGATTTGGAAGTTGCCCATGTTGCGTTGGTTTTCATACTATGGTATAAATGCAGTCATTCATAAAACAATGACAAACTACTGAACGTAAACTTGCCAATAAATCACAAACTGTCAAAAATAAATGCTGGGGTTAACTTCGATGTCCTGTAAAGGATATGCAACTAACACTAATCTGGGCATGTAATATGCATTCTGAATATGCAGATAACAAAGATATGAGAAACTTTGGCTTTGATCTTCTGAGTCATAGAATGCATATTGTACTGAAGTCAAACAAAAACCCAAGCACTGACCACGCCATCCGACACAACATTGACTTGGCTACTAAGTATGCTCAAATTTCTAAACATTAGTACATTTGGAAGCAACTTAAGCCATGGATTACATCAGACACGTTAGAATTAATAAAACAATGAAGGGAGCTGAAACAGAAAGAAGATTAATCCGATAACAGCACGATGAAGTATAAATCTTTAACTCAAGAAATAAGAAATAACACAAGAAAGGATAAAAATCAATATATACAAGATTGCTGTACCAGAATAGAGCAATATCATAAGACTGGAAGAGATTATGAAATGTTCAAAGAAATGAAGTTATTGACAAGAAATGTTCAACCTCAATTGAATGTTATCTGTGACAAGATGGGAAATACCTTAACAGAATCTAGACAAATTCTAGAAAGATGGCAAGAGTACTGCAATGGAATGTATGATGTGAGTGACAGTGAGGATATGAATGAGATACATGAGCCAATGACAGCAGAGACAGAACCTGAACCCTCATTAGATGAAATTGCTTTGGCTATAAAGAACCTGAAGAATGGTAAATCACCTGGATGTGATGAGATACCAGCTGAACTAATTAAAGCGGGAGGAGAAGAAAGCATTCACATATATCATGCATTATGTACAAAGATTTGGAAATATGGTATTTGGCCAAAAGATTGGAAGAGAACTATCTTCATTCCAATACCAAAAAAGGGCAACCTGAAATTATGCACCAACTATAGAACCGTTGCCCTGATCAGTCATGCAAGTAAAATTCTACTAAAAGTCATAATGGGAAGACTTCGTAAGAAAATGGAAGAAGAGATTAACGTAGTTCAAGCTGGATTTAGACAAGGAAGAGGAACAAGAGATCAAATATTCAACATGCATTTAATAATAGAGAAGTGCAGAGAATTTAATGTAAACCTATTCTCATGTTTTGTGGATTATTCAAAGGCATTTGAATGTGTACAACATCAGAAACTTTGGGAAATCATGAGGAATATGGGCTTTCCATCACATGTAGTACAACTCATAAAAATGCTCTATCTACACCAACAAGCAGCAGTTAGAATAGATGGCGAGGCATCAGATTGGTCTGACATCAAGCAAGGAGTCCGTCAGGGCTGCGTGCTGTCACCCTATTTGTTTAACCTGTACGCCGAAAATATAATGAGAAATGTAAGAGATGATATAAATAGGGAGCTATATGATGCCCTAAATATCGGCGGTCATGACATACCAGAGATTCGATATGCTGATGATACAGTATTACTCTCCACAACACAGGATGGCATAGAAAATCTAATAGCATCAACCCAATTGAATAGTGAAAATCACAACTTACATCTTAACATAGCAAAAACAAAAATAATGCATACAGACAAAACTACTATGGAGAAAGAAATATAGATTAATGGGGAAAAATTGGAGGTGGTGGAAAATTTTGAATATCTTGGGTCATTGATTACCAACAACGGCGACACAATGAAAGAAATTAAACGGCGACTATCAATTGCTCTTCAAAGACTAAAACAGCTGAATAAATTATGGAGTGGGACAGACAGAACTACAAAAATTAGATTTTTAAGAGCATGCATCTTTCCCATTGCAACATACGCCTGTGAGACATGGACACTTACTAAACAAGCTGAACAGCGCATAAACGCCTTTGAATATAAATGTTATAGACGAGTTCTAAGAATATCTTGGGTAAAGAAAAGAACAAATGCATCCATACTTCAAGAGTTGAATACTGAAGAAGGTTGGCTATTAAAGACGATAAAACAAAGAAAATTGAAATATTTCGGTCACTTGAAACGTCATGAAAGTTTGGAGAGAACAATAATGGAAGGGTATATGCCTGGGAAGAGAGGAAGAGGAAGGCCAAAGAGAAGATGGGTGCAGGATGTGGCGGATGATCTCCAGATGGGTGTATCAGATGCGGGACATCTTGCTAATGATCAAAAAGTTTTCCAGAAGGTTGTTATGGGAGCGAGGTTCTGCAAAGGACATGCTACTGAATGAATGAATGAGTACATTTGGACATGAATATTATCATCATTAACTTTTTCATCTTATTTTTTCAAACGCAGTGGGAATGAAGAGTTGACTTTCAAGCGCCCGATGGTGGAACCGGATAATGTAATTCCATGTGATTGTACAATGTCTTTGATATCGCTAACCCATATTTTTCTTGGGCATCCTCTTGCTTTCATATCAGATCTTTGATTTAGTAGCAGTGCTGGCAGCTATTTCATGATAGTATGCAAGAGTCCAGGAAACTGGTGAGCTGTTTGAACCCTTTCCTGTCACCAATGGAGTGAAGCAAGGCTGTGTCCTGGCACCAACACCGTTTAGCCTCATGTTTTCAGCTATGCTGACGAATGCCTTCGAGAACAACAACATTGGAACAGACATCTATTACCACACGGTTGGAAAGTTGTTCAATCTCAGAAGGCTGAAAGCTAAAACCAAACCTAACAGCGACACTGTCAGAGAGCTCCTGTTTGCTGATGATTGCGCTCTATAAGCCAACTCAGATGCAGACATGCAACACAATGTTTCAGCTTTTTCACATGCCTGTGCCAACTTTGGGCTCAACATCAACTTGGAGAAGACTGTAGTTATGTACCAGCCAGCTCCAGGGATTAATCACACTGTGCCGAATACCAAAGTGAATGGTCACAGACTAAGTGATGTGGACCAATTCACCTATCTTGGCAGCACTGTGTCACAAACTGCCAGAATTGATATGTAGTGAAGGCAAGAATCTCCAAGGCCAGCACGGCCTTTTGGCAGACTGTACAAGAATGTGCGGGACAGAAATGAAATAAGCCTGCATACAAAGCTGAAATTCTACAAAGCAGTTGTATTATCCACACTGCTATATGCTTGTGAAACCTGGACTGTTTATCAGCGACACGCTAGGAAATTAAACCACTTCCACACAGTCTGCCTTAGGAAGCTATTGAAGATTACATGGCAAGCCAAGATCCCAGACAATGAAGTCCTTGAAAGAGCTTCCAGTATCCACACTCTACTAATGAAGAATCAGATTCTCTGGGCTAGCCACTTGACTCGAATGCCAGATCACAGGCTCCCTAAGCGAATTTTTTTACAGCAAGCTGCGTTGTGGTAAATGCTCCCAAGGTGGCCAGAGGAAACGCTTTAAAGACACTGAAAATCTCTCTGAAAGCTTTTGGAATTCATCATGACACTTGGGAGACAGCTGCCAAAGATGAAAATTTGTGGCAAACATCATTACATAAAGGTGCAGTCACTTGTGAAGCAACCAGAACTGCAAGAGCTGTGAAGAAAAGGCTGGAGAGAAAAACCACTGCAGGAGATCCTCCTCATGGAACGTCAAGCATTCTTTGCCTACATTGTCAAAGAACATTTCAAGCCAAAATAGGTCTTATCAACCATCTTAGAACTCACGGCTCCATACTTTCAACCCCACTGGATGAAATGAATGGTTATCATCATTCTTGATGGACAAACAACAACAAACAATAGTTGATGGTGTTGCATTCTAACCAGATAGCCAAACCATTTGATCTTCTGCCTTTCAAAATATTTGGCATGACATATTGATCCCACTGTCTGTCTGATAACACCATTTCTTATTCTGTCTCCGATAGTTAAGTTGGTAGCTATCTGCAAGCATCTCATCTCGCAAGTGTTGATTTTGCATAAATGTGATGGGGGATCTCGTGTTTGTTTCGTACTATAGCTGTTGTTGTTCGGTGTGTTTCCCATGTATGTGCTGATAGAAACACGCTTTTCTTTCAATTTCCTCCATAATTCTTCAACAATAGTACATCAACGGGTGTATTTCCAGGAAAAGGGTGACATTGTGATTAGTGCTCGGTACAGTGACACGCTAGTGAATAATATGAAGCCTGCGATTCAACTGAAAAGGCTGAGGACTTCTCTCAAAAAAGATTATTGGTCTTGCCTCTTGCACAACACACATATGGCTGCGCATAGTAATTACACTACATTTTCTGATATTTAGGGGTTTGGAACATCCAGCATACAGTCCAGACTTGGCACCATCAGACTTTCACTTGTCTGGACCCTTGTAAGGGCATTTGTTGAGTTGGAGGTTTGTGGATAACAACGAGATAATGGAGGCGGCACAAAATGGGCGCAAGGTCACACCCAAAAACTGTTTATACAACTAAGAAGGGGCAGGTCCTGGATGGCACAGGCGGAAATATTTATACATTAAGTGTGTGATGTAGAGACCATCAATCGTGAAAAAGAGATGAAGTACCGGCAGACATGACGGACTGGCACAATATAATTGTCACACTGGGTCGTGAGTGCTGAGCATAGGTAGCAGGCTGCACAGTTTGAGATGCAACAACTGATCTAGGGTCACACACATCAAGGTGACATAGTGATCTATACAGATGGGACAGTGGTGAGAAACAGAATTTGGGGCTTCATTGTGAAGGCTTATGGACAATTCTTAAAAATGGGACTACGACCTCCGGCATGAGAGTGGAGGTAGTGACATTCTGTTGGTTAGAGGAGACCACTGCAACACACACTGTATTCATTAGGGACTCAAGGAGTATGCTTAGTAAGGTGGAGAAAGGAATGTTTCTTGTGGAATGACTCACATCACTTAAGAGCTCACAGATTGTGAGAATTGTGTGGATTTTTTGCTCTGACCATGCGGGAGAATGAACAGGCTGTTAGGCTGGCAGGGAATCCATCTCTTGGTGGTAGATTACCTACTGGACAAGAGAAAGATGGTCATGTGCCTGTAGGACCATGTGGAGAATGTGGGGGGATAGTTTTAGAACTCGTATGTGGAAAGGAAGAAGATTGCGAGGGATTGGCAGGGGTTCTGGTAGAATCTCAAAACAGAGGGAAGACCAGGAGAACTTTCAATCAGAAAGTGGTGGGAACGATGAGTAGTGTGGCTCTTTGCTGGCGGTTGAAGGGGGGGACAGAGCATGTATGGGAATGTCCTGAGTACAGTGATGTCAGTTCTTAGCTCAACTCAACTCAACGGAAAGATCAGGTTACAGGCCATGTTTCTGGGAGAAGAGGCAGGAACGAAGATGGAAACAGGGCATGTCAGACACCTTGGACATGAGGGTGCATGAGGCCAGAGAAATGGAGAGGGATCAAGATACTTTTCAGCGCACAGTGATGAGACCGACATTCTACACGGAGTTGCGCAACCACTACCTCACTATAATCCAAACTAAAGCGCAAGTCATTCGTTCTTCATCAAATCAAAAGATGCAATGAATGAATGGTCCTCATCTTTCGTAATGGACGAACATCCACAAAGGAACTGCATAAGAATATCAGTTGGATTTACAGAACAAAGAAAAACCATGTGTTTAAGATGAAGAACATACATCTTTGGAGATTACAAATAAAAGAGAATTATAGCATGTTAAATGGAACCAATTTTAACATTGCCCTATTCACCAAAGTTCCAACGGTGAACACATTAATAAAGATAAACGACTAAAACATCATTTGAACAATCCATGGTCTGTGTGAGTGGACATGTAATAACTAATATATAGTTTAACAACAGTATGGAAAGTAGACAACATTGTAGTTATAGACACATTTCAAGCAAACGAAAGACGAAGGACTGAAATCTATCACTGTCACTGTTCTAATTTCATAATTAAACTGAAACTAACTCACTGAATGGCTCCCCCCCCCCCCCCCCCCCCCCAATCATTTCAAATAATGACATTTTACAATTTTACAGAGATATAAAAGTGGATAAAGAATTCAATTATTACTAATATTAATCTAATAATAACTTTAGTGTGTCCTCAATAGCATAGTGGCAAGTGTCTCCACCTGTCATGCGGGAGCTCGAGGTTCGATTCCCCACCTGGGAAGCAATATATATTTTGCCAGTCTCAGTGGCCAAAGACTTGCGAACGCGGTTCGTGAGCTGGGTACCAGGCATTTGAAACTCAGCTGTGACAGATTTGTGCAGACCGTGTCGCGTTGTGTTATAATGTGTTGGTATGGGAGCCGGTCGTTCAGAAAGCAATGGCAAACTACTGAACGTAACACTTGCCTAGTACATCAACAGCAGCTGAAAAATGCTGGTGATGACTGCAACGTTCTGTAATGGATATGCAACATTTAGAAAAATAAATAACTTTAGCAACAAGCTGTTCAATAAATCATGGGTGTAAACAATGGCTGCCGATTGTTTCGCTTGAGACTGGCTGACTTGATCCACTTCAAACATCTATTGTAAATTCCCCCAATTGTTTCAAGTAATGGCATTTTATAGAGAGATATAGAAGTGGATGGAGAATTCAATTATTACTAAAATTAATCTAATAATGACTTTAGCAATGAACTGTTAAATAAACAACCAGTGTAAACAATGACAAGTCCTATCTGCATATAAGTATAAGGCAAGATCCATTCATCATGTGCCATGCCGGTAAGCATGGGCGGTCATGACTCGCCATTTCACTCGATCACCAGAGTCGTGGATCAGCTCAGTGTTCCTGTCTCGACCATGCCACCTGGTCAAGCCATCCAGGTATTTACTTCTCCATCTTCCCCTTGTTATCCCCTCGATCTTGCAAGTTGTCACCAAGTTCTCCAATTTATTTCTTCTCATAACATGTCCAAAAAATGTTAACTGTCTACGTCTAATTTCTCTGTTTTCAATATATGTTTTTTTATAAGTCTAATGTCTTTCCCATCAATTTGTAGGCCTGCAAGCAACTCTACCATGTTGACATGTCGAAAGCCTTGTGTAGTCAATAAAGCAAAGATGTATATCTTTGTTCGAAGTGATTATTAACGAACGTTTGTGAATAATGTACAAGACATTACTCACAAACGGCTGGTCACATGAATACGTATGACTACATTATTAATGTTTGTGGAAATATTATTGTGTCCTTGGTAGTATAGTGGTTAGTATCTCTGCCTGTCATGCAGGAGACTGGAGTTCGACTCCCCACCGGGGAGGAAATTTAAAAAAAATTTTTTAAATAAAAACTATTAGACATTACGAACTAAAATATAGAATTGTGAAACTCAAAGCTTGTGAATAAAGTGTGTTCTATGGATCTGCAGAAAGCGACGGAGTGATTAAGTGTCAGAATCGATGGATCCAATAGATGTCTTTGTTTAATGTGAATTTTATTTGCCAAATAAAATATCACTGTATGCAGAGTGTGTCCTTGTCGACAAATATCGTCTTTGTGAGGTTTGAAGAAACAGAAACTTGCAAAAAAAGACAAGACAAGAAGAGAGAATAATAGAGTCTTCTGAAGCCAATCGACGGCGGTAGTAAACGTCATGTGACCAGCCATTTGTGAATAATGTACAGGACATTATTAACAAACGTTTGTTAATAAAGTCTCCCTTAAACCCATCTTTGTTTACTTCTATAGGACGTTCAATTACTGATCGCAGCCAGCATTTAATGTACCCTTTCCTTCCACAAACCCACATTGTTATTCTATTTCAGGTTGTATCTTCTTCCTCACTCTTTGCATGATAATTTGTAGCAAAATCTTTGTGATGTGACTCATTATACTAATTGTTCTAGTTGATCACATTCCAAGGGTCCTGATTTCTTTGGGATTACAATAAATAACAAATACCAACTTTGTCGACTTTCAAAAAGCCTTCGACAGTATCCACCGTCCTTCACTTTGGAATAGTACAAGCCGCTATACACAAAAATGTGTGGTTGGTCACGTGATTATTAGGCTGGTCACATGATGTCTACTTCCTTTTGACTACATTATTAATGTTTGCGGATGTTGTGTTAAAAATTGCCATTACCATGAAGACACCATTCAAAGAAGCAATGCAGAGGTGCGAGACAGCCACGGGTATATCACAAGCTGAAAGAGATCAACTGCAAAAACAGATAGACGAGTTGAAGAAACAAGTCAAGGCATGCTGACGCCGACCAGCGACAATGAAAAACTACTGGCGGAAATGAAGGAGATCCAGCAAAACATCAAGCAAGAAGTGGAACATATGGCACTGTTAAAGAAGGAGAATGAAGAAATCCTACAAACCATTAAATCAGAGCGAGAACTACAGAAAGCTGAAATGGAACTTTTCTGAAACAAAACAACAGAAGCCATATAAGAAATCACAGAGAAACCATAAGCCTGACCGAGCCTGAACCGCAAGCAAAAGCCAGTAACCCAACCACAATGCCCAAGACATTCAAAGTGAAGCCAATATCCCGCCAGACATTCGTAGAAAAGCTCCTACAGAAAACACACAAAAAGGAGACAAAAATACCAAATGAAAAGTCCTTTTAAGGACTGCAACCAGTCAAGCCAGACGAGCCAGGAGCCTTCACTAAATAAAGATACCACAAAAGTAGACGAGCACAAAGGACAGCCGCTGACCGATCCCCCAGCTGACGTCACAGACACAAACAAACAGAACCAGTCCGGATCAGGACTAACTCATAAGAGTGCGCAAGACAAGAATTAGGGTGAATGAACCCACAAAAACCATGGATCTCAACAATAACCACAGCTGAAAGACGCAGGTTGAACGAGGCCGAATTTGAAATTTTTGTTTTGGGAATTGGAATTGGAGTGTTCTAGGTAGTGTAGTGGTTAGTATCTCCGCCTGTCACGTGGGAGACTGGGGTTCGGCTCCCCGTCAGCATTTTTTATTTGTTTTTTACTTTTATTTTTAAAAATTTTTAATCAACCAATGAGGTGTCGTCTCCACAATGAAGGTTGACTGCAATGGATATCCAACACTGTCTGTCTCTTGCCTTGACTGTACATTGTCAGGCTGATGTTCGTTCATCTCTTGATGTTATCTTCCCACTTGTGTCATTGTCTACCTCTTGTTCGCTTGCCCTCAACCTTGCCCTCCAGTATGGTTTTTATAAGAGTATCATGTCTTTTAACATGGTCGAAATATTTCACTTGTCTCCTCTTTATTTCTTTCATCAACTCTTTCTTCATTCCCAGTTTTTCTAGAACCTCTGCATTTGATTGTTTTTGTTTCCATGAAATATGACCTATTCGGCTGTATATCCACATCTCCAGGGCTTCTAAGCAACTTTCTAGTTGCTTGTTTTAGGAACTAAAATATATATCACTGTATGTAGAGTGTGTCATTGTTGACAAATAATGTCTTTGTGAGGTCTGAAGAAAAAGAACTGCAAAAAAAGACAGACAAGAAGAGAGAATAATAGTCTTCTTCAAATTTTTGTGTATAGCGGCTCGTACTATTCACAAAATTTTGTTAATAGCGACTCCCTTCAGAACCACCATAATATTCAAAACTGGCGGTCCCTCACTATTAATTCGAATATCAAACAAATAATACTGTTCATCTCTGTTATCATCAGAAAAGAAAGGTTTCTCACATAATCTGACCGTAATACATGTTGTCATGTAGAATCTGATCTTTTTCTATTATGATGTTTCAATTGTTTCCATCTTTTGTTTTTTAGACAGCCTGCTGATGTACAGTACTTGTTCTTTTACTTTTATTAGTAAGTTCCTGAATTCTTTTGTGCACTGATTTGGTATTTTGACTATTGTGTTGCTTTTCAATTTCTATGCAATTTTGTTAAGATGACTGCCGATTTCTTCGCTTGAGACTGGTCAACGTGATTTACTTCAAACACAGCTACTGCAAATTCCCCTCGATCGTTTCAAGTAATGCAATTTTAAACAAAGATATGGGACGCAGGGGTGTTTCCAAGGCACCAAGGCCGGGTTATATACTGGCCAAGACCTATTGACGCGTCCTCGTCGAGCGTCCTGGGCAACAGGTCCCTTCGGGGTCCTGGCTAAAGTCAATAGGATCGCCGATTCCTCCGAAGTCGGAGAGTGTCTGCCTGTACGGCGAGGAACCACCAGTCTGCACACCAATAAGCCAGACATGGGACAACGGATACTCACGCAAACTTCAGGTCCTGTATGACATCACACTGATGTTGGACAACAGGATGCCTTCATCCGACATACAGGACTTCGCGTTGGAGCTCAAGCCAACGAACACAAGCAACCAAACAAACAAAGATATATAAAAGGAAGTGTCTATACCGCGATATCTCGGAATAGACAGAGTAGTTTATTCCGCGATAGCTCGGAAGGAAACCCCGGTTGGCGATAATTTCCTGCCTTCTTCCTGCGAGGCGCACTTTCCGGTCCTGCTTTCTGTGAACGATACTGAGCGCACTTTCCTGTCCTGCTTTCTTTTAAATGCAATTTTTAAATGTTCGATTATATAATTCACCTTTAATTCCTTTAATCAAATTAGATATATTTATAGATTATATGACTGTCATATGGCAATAACTACGATCCATGGCGGTGGCGAGTGTGGCTGGTAAGGCCAATTCTTGCTGCAAATGTTTGCAAATGGTCTTTATATGATCTCCAATTCGGCGTCGTCAATAAAGATTGATGGTACACCATGTGCACCTTGTGACATAATCTGTGTCTTCTTTTTGTTAATTGTTAAACCAAATTCAGAACAAGCATAACAAGAACTGTAATAAAACCGAGAAAAATTATACCAAAACCCAAAACTAATAGTAATTAAATTTTTTTCTATATTCTCTACTGTAGCCTCCTGAACTCGAATAAAACCGAGAAAACTAATAGTAATTTAACTTTTAAAAATCAAATTAGATATATTCACTCATGTAGCCTCCTGAACTAGAATAAAACCGAGAAAACTAATAGTACCCAAAACTAATAGTAATTAAATTTTTTTCTATATTCTCTACTGTAGCCTCCTGAACTCGAATAAAACCGAGAAAACTAATAGTAATTTAACTTTTAAAAATCAAATTAGATATATTCACTCATGTAGCCTCCTGAACTAGAATAAAACCGAGAAAACTAATAGTACCCAAAACTAATAGTAATTAAATTTTTTTCTATATTCTCTACTGTAGCCTCCTGAACTGGAATAAAACCGAGAAAACTAATAGTAATTTAATTTTTAAAAATCAAATTAGATATATTCACTCATGTAGCCTCCTGAACTGGAATAAAACCGAGAAAACTAATAGTAATTTAATTTTTAAAAATCAAATTAGATATATTCACTCATGTAGCCTCCTGAACTGGAATAAAACCGAGACAACTAATAGTAATTTAATTTTAAAAAATCAAATTAGATATATTCTATATTCTGTTCTACCCACTTTGTCTGAACAATCTTCCTCTGTGTCTTCTGATAGTGTTGGTACTTCTGTCCTACCCACTTTGTCTGAACCATCTTCCTCTGCGTCTTCTGATAGTGCTGGTACTTCTGTCCTACCCACTTTGTCTGAACCATCTTCCTCTGCGTCTTCTGATAGTGTTGGTGCTGATTTCTCAATTCCGGCTTCTTCCTCTGCTGTATCATCCTGTGGATTTTCTAACGTTAAATTGTCCCTGGTAAAAACAAAAGGTCGACCGAGACAGGTACAAGCTTTTACCAGGAGGTACAAAAAAAGAAAAACGTGTCCACAGGATTTTCATTCCAGATCATATGAGGTGAAGAAGCAGATGCTTCTATCTGGCTGTCTGCTCGATTCGTCTGTCCTTCCACCTTACTCTGTTTCTAATCTAAAGTCAGCAGAGAACATACTATCCATCTTTACTAATGAAAGCATTTCTTTGTCATCAATTGAAAGTCTCTTTGTTCAAGAGGCATGGGTAACCTTGCAGGCCAGAATTGAAGGAAAAAAAAACAAATGTACTTTTCAACTGCAATTCTTGCGCATGTTAGGGACGATGGGGGGGGGGGGGGGGGGGGGTAAAGATGATTGAGTGTGACGGCTGTTTTGAGTGGTATCACTTCGATTGTGTTGGTGTGCGTACTGCTTCTAAACCTAAGAAATGGTTTTGTACTGATTGCTGGGGGTAGATAATAATTTTATATATGATACCCTTTAATGTTAGTAAAATATGTAAAAGTTTTTAAAATGTATAATGTTATATTTTGTGGTATATTTGTTTTGTCAGATTATGTTTATATATATATATAACTATAAATATAGCAGCTAATTGTCATAGTTTGTTAGTGTACAAAGAACAGCAAAGAGGTGCAGCTGCTTCATAAGAGATGTTGAATGAAAGAATGTATGAGAGGAAATGGAGAAGAAGGCAGATTGATAGATATATCGATCGATAGATCCCCGCCAGGGGCTGGGCGAAGCCGGGCTGTGTCAGCTAGTTAAATCATAAAACTGAGGTCGTGTCATTTACTGGGTGATGCAGCTGATAAGCAAGCTGAAGGCAAATATTACCTGGAAGAAGTTCCACGAAACAGAATAGGTAACACTCGCATACCCAGTTTCAGACTTAACCTACCCCAAGGGAAGATGGATAGTCACTACAAATGGAACTGGTCTATCAGTGATGTAAATAACTGAAAGGTCAAAGCATCAAGGTCATAGATAGTTATAATGTAATATGTATATGTCCTTTGTTGTAAAGTGGATTGTTATTTTATGACATGTACATGTATAACCAATATCATCATTTATGTATAATAAATTTTGAAAATAATGGTATTTTCTTTTTGAGAGTTTTCTTGTTGTAGTAAAATTGTTTTAATTAACAACGCTTGATTAATTATTTTGTTGGTAGCGGAGAGGTATCTCCTGTGTGTGTTGTCCTGTGATATTTCAAAATGCCAATCTGAATGCAGCTCCACAATCATTGCACTTAAAAAATATCTCACCGGTGTTCACACCCATTGTTGCTTCTTCATTAATGTCCACAGTCATTGCTGCTTCTATATTATTGTTGACAACCATTGCTGATTCTATGTTACTGCTTATAGACATTGCTGATTCTATGATAATGTTAACAACCATTTTGCAACAATCTGCCTTGTCCAACATTGTGCTGGATCCCTGACTGTGGTCCTCCCACAATTAATCTGACAGCTCTTATTTGAATGTCTGTTCTTGTGTGTATGGATGTGAAACTTGGACTATGAGCAGTAAAGCTGAAAAACATCTGATGGCTGCAGAAATGTGGTTTCTGAGGAAAATGCAAAGAATACCATGGACAGACAGAAAAACCAATGACCAAGTACTACAAGAGACAAATGAACATCAGTCATTAGACGTAGACAGTCAAAATTTTTTGGAGATGTTATGAGAAGAAATGGATTGGAGAACTTGGTGACAACTGGCAAGATTGAAGGGAACAGACCAAGAGGAAAATACCTGGATGGCATGGACGAGGCAGGAACACTGAGCTGATCCATGACATTGGTGATCGAATGAAATGGCGAGTCATGACCGCCCCACGCTTTCCGGCATGGCACATGATTGAGTGATTGTGTGTTGGGTTTGATATGTGTTGTGTTTAAAGTTAGTGTTAGTTAGTTAGTCTGTCCTCTTGAGCCCAAGGCGGCCGTCGTGTGTGTAAAGAATGAATGTCGTAGTAGTTCCTTGTTCTTCTTTACCACTTTAGTGTCGTCCCTGGAGCGTGAGGAGAATACCACACGGTGAAGTTACTCTGTTTCCTAATGTTTTTTTTTTGAACGGATAATCTTCCAATTAACTGAAATGTCACTTGGGGAAAGTTTTAATGTTCATAAGTCTCTGATTATAACATGTCCCCTCTTTTAGAACACAACCTTTTAATGTTTGTTAGGTAGATGTGTATATATATAATATATATATATATATATATATATATATATATATATATATATATATATATATATATATATATATATATATATATATGTCCTTAGTATGCGAGTTATTAATCTTCGGTGATGAAGCTTATCACTCATTAAACACAACACTTCTGTTCATACAATTCTACTCAGCAGAAGCCAGGTTTCTGCGGAACAACTAGGTTCTGAGCCCCGTGTAAAACCTCTCAGCAACCTCTGTCTTCTTTCCATGAGTCATCATTGTATAAAACTTGGAACTGCTTCTTCGTAATAAATCATCTCACACTGACGTGGAACACTCAAGGGGAACTGGAAATGGAACCTGTAGAGTAGATAACATCATGGTGAGGGCAACTCAGTCCTGACCGTAATTAGGTGATTGTAGGCCAATAACAGCACTCAGATCTATAACAGAGATCCGATCTCTGTCATACGCGCATCACAATGGTCTTATACATGGCAACACCAGGAAAGAATAAAGGAACGGGTAGAAAACCCAGCAGATGCCCTACTGGAAGATCCTACCATTACACATACCTCTTCTCCCTCTCAACCATCCTTAATCAAGAGCGAAGAGTAATCATAACTGAATGCTTCGCGGTCTCCTATAGCCCTGACTGTTAGTTAGTAACTGAGCGTTGAGCGTCGGCCAGATCACCTCGTCACTCCTCGCTGTTTCATTCTTGCCAGACCATGGTAATCCATTTGCTCCTCCGAGGTGTACATGTGCTCCCACAAGGCCGCAACCACGTCTGCCTTGTCATGCATCAATACTCCACCAAGTTTTGCCGAGCCAGCCAATCTGTCCTCTGCAGATACTCTGAGGTATGCCTTCGCTTGCATCACCTTGTGCCTACCAGCAACAGTAGGCAGATGTAGTATGTAACGCATACACACTTTGGTCATTGGTTTTTCTGTCTGTCTATTTGGAGCATTCATGCACAAATAATCCCATATCCCAGAATGGCCCGCATAGCTTCATTCTGTATGCGCTCTAATTTCACATCTGCAGATGTTATAATCCTTCCAACCCCTGGTGCTTCTAGGTATGCAATCTTGCTCGTATACACATTAAATAGCACCGGTGAGATTGCAGATCCCTGTGGCAGTCCCGGGGTTAAAATATGTGACTCTCAGGTCCATGCGCCCAGACGGAGAGCAACCTGACGAGAATGCAGGACTACTGCTATCCAGTTCACCAACCAGGGATTGACCCCCTTCTCCATAAGTGCAGTCATCAAAATATCATAGCGAACTCTATTGTACGCATCCTCGAGATCAAGCGCTGCCGCCATCGTTTCCTGTCTACTCTGGAAGCCATCATAAACGTCAAAGTTACCAGAAAGTCACCAGAAAGACCTCCTTGACCCGGGTTTTCTCACATGGCTTGGTCTATTAGCCCTGACTGTACTGGGCTTAGGTACCAGTACAGAGCGGGGCAGGTGGTTGCTTCTATAATCCCCAAGGACACCGAGTGTCGCGTTTTCAATGAAAAATGGGGAGTAAAGTACTTCTTTGTGGAAACAAAGGACCAGAAAACCAGTTGTGTAATATGCAGCGAAAAGTATTGCCGTTTTGAAAAAGTACAATCTTCGGCGACACTACGAAACAAAACATCTATAAGTTTTCTGGAAAGGTACGTTCTTCTTCTTCTTCTTCTTCTTCTTCTTCTTCTTCTTCTTCTTCTTCTTCTTCTTCTTCTTCTTTCGTTCGTATGATGGAAGCAGCAAATGACTTGTGTCCTGAGTAAACCGATTTGTTTGGAACTATCAGCCTTTCGACAAGCTCAGTTGTGCGAAGAATAGAACAACTTGGAGAGAACACAGTGCTACAGATACGCCAGCAAACTAGGAACTTGTTGTATTCTCTGGCGCTGGATGAGTCTACTGATCTCTCGAGTACGTCACAACTTCTCTGGCGCTGGATGAGTCGACTGATCTCTCGAGTGTGTCACAACTTCTCGTGTTCATTCGTTGCGTCAATTTGGACTTTCAGATAACGGAAGAGTTGGCATCCGTTTGCAGCTTGCATGGATCAATAACTAGAGGACAACTTGTTGAATTTTACCGCTACTTACCTGATGTTGAGTTTCTGAAACGGAAGAAATTTGCCGCTTGTATGTCACCAGTGTTTGGAACAACTTATGTCTGTGAGCAAACATTTTTTTAAAAATGAAGTATATGAAGTCAACACATCCAACGAGATTGACTGATGAACATTTGAAAGCAATTCTCTTGATTGGATGCAGCAATTCCAACCCAAACATTGATGATATCTTGAAAGCCAAATATCAGCTGCCAAATCGCGCTCAGCTGTGTTTTGAACGCGGGTATACGGGATTATGAACCTTCGCCACGGAGGCGGCGCAAGTATTGTACAGAATGAGTAAGCGGCCCGCGCTCGTCATTATCCAGCCCGCCGTGAAAAAAGTTTGGTGACCCCTGATTTAGACAGACAACATCTGTATCAAGCGAGGCCTCAGCAAGAGCAGTGCCCGGTATGTTCTCTTCCCGACCTGTCCCATTCGCCAATTGAAGTTGCCACATAACAGATACCTGGTAAATGAAGAAAAAATGTGTTGGTATCAACCAGTACAGGTCTGATGATCGCGCTTTTGGCAGCAAGAGTGTTTCCTAGGATTTTTGTGTTTTGTGTTGGTCTTTATCTGGCTGCACAAGAACCTGCACACTTGTCTTTCTGTTCTTATCTGTCCTCTACTTTTGTTGTCTTGGGAAAGGCGCTTAGCCAACCGAACACGAGTTCTCACTCTCCTCTCTCTCTCTCTCTCTCTCTCTCTCTCTCTCTCTCTCTATATATATATATATATATATATATATATATATATCCCTCCCTCTCTCTCACTTGTCTATATCACTTTGTTATCTCTTTCAACACATCTTTCTCGTATCTCTGTCTCTCACACTATCTTCGTTATCTATCTCCCCCCTCTCTCTTTTCAACCTGCTTCACATATACCAGGTTTTCCTGCACTTTATTTGCGTAGCATTTCCTTGTTTATTTGTTAATTCATCAGGCCAGTAAGTTGGAAGCCTGGTGTTTGAATTGGCTAATCATGTCTTTCTGAAGCAACGCATATTACTGTCAGCTTGGACCGGAATTATGATGACATAAATATCAGGAAATAGTAGGTCGGTAATGTAAACAAAGATGGATGCCTGTAAACAGTAAGAGTACAGAAACGCAAGTTAAGAATTCTTGCATGGGGACACAATTATTTTTATTGGGGATACCAATCTGGAAAATTATTCTTGATATTAAAACAGCTTCATACGCCAGCTCGGTATAAACTACTCTGTCTATTCCGCGCCGGCTCGGAATAAACTACTCTGTCTATTCCGAGCTATCGCGGTATAAACTACTCTGTCTATTCCGAGATATCGCGGTATAAACTACTCTGTCTATTCCGAGATATCGCGGTATAAACTCTCCCTATATAAAATTATAAAAGTGGATGGAGAATTCAATTAATACTAATCTAATAATGACTTTAGAAACAATTTGTACATACGTGAACTTACCTCAATACTTGAAAATTTTTCAAGTTAAAATTTTAAATACACGGAATTATAGTCACCACCGGAGCACATGATGCTTGAAACTACAAACAAACATTGCCGCTTCACAGTACTGGTCTATTTATAGCCAGTCAAAAACGCACTGTTTTCGGAATTTTAAAAAGCATAACGACCACTGTCGGAATTTGGCCGAATATCGGAAACAAGCCAAAATAGTTGCCGGGTCACGTGATCTAGACCGCAAATTACCCCAACAGGTCCACCATCGATATGATTTTCTCACTCAGGCAGCTCCAGGAGAAGCGCAGAGAACAGAGGAAGCCATTGTATATTGCCTTCATCGACCTCACAAAGGCATTTCACCTCGTGAGCAGAGACGGCCTCTTTAAGATCCTTGGGAAGATGCAATTGATCATCATCATCATCATCATCTTCCACTTCTGCCGTCAAGCGCCGTGGGGAGGAATAATTTGCGTTCCAGCGCCCGATGGGCGGCACTGGAAAGTGTCATTCCGTGTGGTTGTACACTGTCTGATGTCGTCAATCCATTTTCTTCTTGGACGTCCTCGTGGTCTCGTCGCAGATTATCTTTGATGTAAGGCCAGTGATGGTAGTTGCTGGTGTTGCATTCTAACGACATGGCCAAACCACTTGATCTTCTGTCTTTCAATAAATGTGGCACAAGGTGTTGAACCCACAGTCTGTCTGATAATAGCATTTCTTACTTGGTCTCGGATTGTTAAGTTGGCAGCTCTCCTCAGGCATCTCATTTCGCAGGTGTTGATTTTTTTTTTTTGCATATCCTTTACAGGACTTCGCTGTCAACACCAGCATCTTTCAGCTGTATGTTGATTTCTTGGCAAGATTACGCTCAGTAGTTTGCCATTGCTTTCTGAGCGGCCGACTCACATACCCCGTAAGTTACCTATGCGATTCGAACCACTGCTAATTCTCACCGTCATCACGTTACCGACGAGAGTATACGAGATTATGGAGAAAAGTCGTAACCTCTAAGCCACGAAGCCGGCAAGAGCGAATTAGTCTACCAAATATTGACCTAGCACCATATACACAATGCTCCTATGACGTGTAAATGTGTCCTTTACTTTCCCGATACACTTCTGTCCCTCGAACGAACAAGCGATCGAATGAACTGCATTTTCAAATTATCACAAATTGGACACACAGGCCCGTTTTCATTCAGTCCCTCGTAAACCCCAGGCATCTATTTCAGCCGGAGACAACCGTTACAATGAAGGAATACCGAATACGGAGAAGTTACAGTGATAAGCGGGATGGATTGAGCTTTTTTATTTTAAATCAACATCATCAAATGCCATGTCGATACGTGTGGGAAGTTATGTTCCACCATTTCACGCGATCACTAGCGTCATGGATCAGGTCTGCATTCTTGTCATAATTATGCCGTGTGGCCAAGCTATCCGGGTATTTTTCTCTTTGCCTAACTCTTATTCTTTGCCCATCTATTTTGCCAGTTGTCATTAAACTTCTTTCTCATATTGTGCCCACTATTTCTCATCTTTCATTATATAAGTGTGTGTGTGTGGGGGGGGGGGGGATTTGGAAGATCTGATCCGGTGTCTTTTGAAAACACCTTATTGCATTGACTGAATCAGCGGTCATGTTTTCTCTTTGCCTAACTCATTTATAAATCCTTTGCCCATTTTTATCCATGTTCCGTCATGTACTATCTTTCTCATATTGTGCACTACTATGTCTATCATTTCTCTGTCCATTATCTAATCTGTGTGTCCATGTTTTGGTTCTGCAGTTATTCATCAAGATTCCTCGCCAAGTGTCTGTCTTTGCCATCTTCGACTCTTCATGTCCTCTCATGTTATTCATCTGTTCAGTCCTCCTCATGTTATTCATCTGTCTCATGTCTCCTCATGTTATTCATCTGTCTCATGTCCTCTCATGTTATTCATCTGTCTCATGTCCTCTCATGTTATTCTCTGTCTCATGTCCTCCTCATGTTATTCATCTGTCTCATGTCCTCCTCATGTTATTCATCTGTCTCATGCCCTCTCATGTTATTCATCTGGCTCTAATTTTTTTCTGTGTTTTAGAGCCCCCCCCCCCCTCTCCTCTCCATTTCGTTTGCTCTGTGGGTTATGTTTATACTATTATCAAATTTACTCACAGTGTGTCATCTTCAATGCCAGCATCTTTTCCTCACCTCTTACTTGGCTGGAATATGAATCCCGAAACAGCCAAATAAATTAATGATGACTATGTCTTATTTCTGTAATCAGTTTACAGTTCTCATTTGCTTCTTGTGGGACTTTCTCATGGTTTTTCTGACTGTCCTTGGTATTGTTTACATTTTCCTCAGAAGCCAAATCTCCATTAGCCATTAGATGTGTTTCAGCGCACAGGATCTGCTAGATGAAGATGGATTTCTACTGCAGTTTGCTATGGAGAAATTATGAATTCTCTTAAGTTAATTATCTGATGGTATGTGGCAAAGGGCATGTAATTCGTAATCCCGCATACCGCGTTCGAAACACACATGCGGGCGATTTGGAAGCAGACCGCTTTGCGTTGGTTTCTCTACAATGGCATTATTGCCGGTCGTTCAGAAAGCAATGGCAAACTACCGAACGTAAACTTACCAAGAAATCACAAAGAGCCAAATAAAAAAATGCTTGACTGCGAAGTCATGTAAAGGATATGCGCCTAGCTAACATGGTGCAAAGTAGGTGTCAGTGGTTTAGGGTTAGTGAACGCTGTTTCATAATCCCGACTTGCCGAGCTCGAAGTCCACCACGGGCGATTTAGGAGCAGGTCGCTTTGTGTTGATGTTCACAATGGCATGTGCTTGATATCATTGTAATATCAAAGAAACAGATTGTGCCATAGCGTACAATTAAAGTAAATGACGTTATTTTCGAACACGTGCAGAAATTCAGATATATGTGCACGTGGAAATCATCAGATGGAAGATGCATTCCAGAAATAAAGAACCGAATTGGACATGCGAAAACTGCATTCTATCAAATGGAACATTTTATGCAATAGTTCCTTGTCCTTGGAAGTTAGAAAAACAGCTCTTGCATGTTACATAGATCCAGTTGTAACATGCCGGTGCGAATTCTGGACAATTAGTAAACCAAAAAAATTACTTACATATTCTCCACAGGACGTGGTAGTCAACTGCAGCTTTATTATTTTTTTTTTTTTATGTGAGATTTCTTGGCAAGCTTACGTTCATTAGTTTGCCATTGCTTTCTAAATTGCTTCAGAAAGCAATTAATTCATCTTTATCTCATCATGCTCCTCTTGTACCTTGAGGTGTCGAAGTGAAGTATAAACAGCGAGAGAGTACCCTCTTAAGGGCTTCATGTATCGATATTCCCAAGGACTCTGTTACTTCCTGCATCCATCGTTTACGTGGTCGGCCTCTTCCTTTGCTTCCATCTGGTCTGTACATCATTGCTTAGCAATTAGTTATTAAACGGAAAAAAAAACATATAGATGCCGTGGAGATGTGGTTTTATAGAAGAATGCTGAATGAAGATAAATACTGGAACATGTTGTTACAAACCGGACAGGCTCATGAACAGACAGATAGAGGGAGACAACGTGAGCACATTCTTGAGTCTTGTCTCATGGTACGGAATGGAATCAACACATGAATTGACCTATGCAGTCGGAGATCTAAATTTTGGAGAAGCATGATCGCCAACGCCAGCCGGCAAGACACTGGGTAATGGTTATGGTGATATGTGCCTGTTTCGGATTTTAAAACTTAAAACTACAATGAGATCTGATTTTATAGAATGTGTTTTAGATGTTATGTTCGTGTGTATAGTTCACGCCTACAGATGAGAAGAGAAAACCTTTCGAAACGTTGATACTGTCACATAATAGTCCAACATGATTTAACCAGTGATGAGAATAAAAGGCGATCTGAATTAGCGGCATGTTCGAGGCCAAAGGTTGTTTCAACAAATCCAGAAAATGTAGCTGCACGTGTTTACATCTGGTCGACGGATTGGGAACATTCGGTGCTGAGTGAGAAAAATCCAGGCATCGCTTTGACAGTTTATCAACATTCGAATACAGATAGAACCCGTCGGATCCTGGTTGCAATCAGATGTCAACCTTAACAGGTCGGGCAGAATTAACAGCTGCAGATGTGTAGGGGAAGTGGGTGAGCTGAATCATACATCGCTTTGACAGTTTATAAACAGGTCGGATTGGAAGCGGAAGTACTCAGCTCGGAAGAAAACAGTCCGTCTGTCAACTTGGAGTTTCCGGACATCACGCAGATTGGCAGCTTGTTATGGAAAACTGTTGTTGGGATCATGCAGTAACTCGCTAGCTTGTTGGGGATGTCAAAACAAGTGATGACAACTCTGACAGTGACTAAGCCAGGGAAGATAGATTCTTGACAATGGGTGATATGTCCAAATAACACCTGTGTGGACAGGAAGAATACCGTCACGTGACCAATTTTAGGTTTTGCCATAAACCATGATTGGAGAGGGGAGTTGAACTAAAACCCGTTGATTGAGGCGGACGTGCTTCGGCACTGCGGTTCTGATTGGAAAATGTCTACCGTGTGCGAATTGAGTTAATTTAATTTTACACGTGCCTGTCATGGCAAGAGTGGATGTAATTTGATCAACTGTGGTGTTGCCTAAGGTAGAACCTATTATAATTAGTTCTAATTAATATAAGCTGTAGCCTTGTTAAAACTAAAGTGTGATGATTAGCACTGTTAGTGGAAAACTAGCTAGAGTAGGGAAGTGATACTTGGCTCTGTTAGTTGAAAATAGATTAGTGTAGTGTTGATAAGCTTTACTAGTTGAAAATTGAGTAATGAGGGATAATTGAGATATTCCAGTAGGTGTCCCTGGTGGGCGAGGTTTCCGCATTCTGTTTGTTGATTTTTTTTTCTTGTCTTGGCCTGATGATAACCTAATGGGTTGAGTCATCTGTCCCTGACAGAGTAGGTTCACTGTATTTTCTGAGCGAGGCCGATGGCCACGATCATCTAATAGAGATCAGTGACGGGGAGGCTATCACCAGTTGTATGATTTATTTACAGGTTTCCTCTGGTTGGAATGAAGAACACGGAACCAAGGAAAAATCCGATCCCGGATAAAGTTTGGCACAGGAAGATTGGCCAGCAACTTTATCAAAGAGCCTATGCTAGAGGAAGATGATCAACATTGCTCAGTGGAGCTGAATGGTATATGTATCCTACAGGATAAATGCCGAATGAGTTTTAGGTCATACAAGTTTTAACACACCAGTAGTGATGGATATTCAGTTCACTTAAGACTAGAACAAAAATAAAGGACTCAATGGGAGTATAGACAATAACTGTTAATAGTGAGAACTATAGAACATTTAGCAAGAGACAAAACGTCATGTTCATATGACAGTGTTCCATGTTTGTTTCACTGCACCGGAATTATGAAGCCGGAGTTTCTATAAACTATTAGGAACAGTTGTGTTAGGAACAATAATAGTATTTTTCACGGATTATATTTACATGAGATTCAGATCTCATGGTCATCAGAGCTCCTGGAGGAGGACATGTCTGGAGAGAAGGATACGACTTCGGTGAGGTCTATTGTACTGACTCGTGTGATGTCGTGTAATCCTTGCCATGATGAGTGGACTCTGATCCTGAACTTTGAAGGCTGACCTATACCTTTACATTAGAATACTCGACACATATTTTCTTCGCATACACGTCTCATATACGTTACACTTTTCTTTTAATAAATTAATCTTTATTAATTCTTTGGAAGCAAGAGTTGTTGAGTATGTTGCGTTGGGGAGGTATGAGAGGGGGCATAGTACGACAATGTTGATTTCTGAGTTGATCTAACTCACCACATCACAAAATATTAAGAGTTTCTTTCTGTAAAGCACACATCCGCTGAGGCTGCAGGAAAAACACAGTTTGAAAACTAGCTTAATCCACAAGGGTTGCGTCGGTGCTGCACATCTTCCACAAGGAACTATTCCACTGTACGATCATCATTGTGAGTCTGAAGACGATCATATCCAGAGATGTCCACTGGTGTTGTACGTCCATGATTGCTGTTTCTGTGTTATAGCAAACAGGTCACCGTGGTCAGATGGTTAAACCGTCTGTCCCTCGCTTTGATTGTCGTGGGTTTGTTTTCAACCTGTATCGCTCAGACCATGAATGCGACTTCTCCGGTGTCCCCGGGGGATCAACGCTGAAGTTATTATGTGTGATATGTGAAGCTCTGGGCAGATGGCTCCGGATACAGGTTAAGTAGATCTTCGGACCTTTAATCTTAATTTTTCTGTAATATTTGGGTTCAAAGCTGCGATTTCCATCTTCAGTAATTGCGAAATGGTCCCTATCTCACATCCATGGTCCTGTCCTCACAGCCATTTGTTGCCTCAGGAAAGGTGCATGTTTTCAACAACTTTTTTTGGTGTCGATTTCTCCTCATTGTTGTGCCATATGCTTTTAATACTGCTTAATCTCTGCATTACTATGGCCATTCTAATTTTGATCTTGTTAACAGTTCTCAATGTTGCTGTGGAATCTATAAATTAAATGTCTTTCATTTCCAATTGCTTCATGTGATTTTTGGTTGACATGTAGTTTTGTTCCTTGTCATTGTTTTTGTTATTTAAGTTCAGAAAATGATGTTAATCTTCATTATGTCTTTTCTAAAAAGCAAGAAATAAATAACACCTATTCGATAGAAATAAACTAACACTTACATATTAGAAATATATTTCATTAAAATTAGGAATAAACCAACAATTAAATGCTAGAAATATATCTGACTAAAATTAGGAATACACCAAAACTTACATGTTAGAAATATATTTCACTAAAATTAGGAATAAACCAACAATTAAATGTTAGAAATATAGCTGACTAAAATGAGGAATAAACCCACACTTAAATGTTGGAAATATATCTCATAGATAGAAGTAAAACTAAATTTAAAAATTAGGTATAAACAAACATTTCTAAGTTAGACATAAACCTACACTTAACTGATAGTGCTAAACAAAAAGCGGGTTTCGACCAAACAAAAATGGATGGCGGAAAATAAGAAGTAGGGGGGAATGGGGGGGGGGGGGGGGGGGGGGTCACAGTTCTGACTTAAAAGTGTTTAATATGGCAGCAGACATGTTACATTATATAATATATATAACATCAGAAATGGAATAAAGACAAAGGAGAAAATTATTTCAGATAAGTCACACACCGAGCGTGTGAGACGTAAGATGGTGCATGATGGTGGAAATGACCACGTGTTCGCGCGCACCCACAGCGCGAATTGGCCTTATCAGTCACATTAGCTACCACCATAGGTAAAAGTTATTATGCCGTTTTAAAGCACAAACTATCGTCTGTCAAGACGGCAAGGTGCCAATGTGTGTGTTTATATATATATATATATATATATATATATATATATATATATATATATATATATATATATATATATATATATATATATATATATATTAAAAGGGGGATGTATGGGGAAAACTACTGTTTTGATATTTTAACTATAGTTTAATTTATAAGCCAGCCCGTGGCAGTTATGGGAAGTTTGAATAAGACGATTTATCATACCATGATACTGAATTAGTTATATTATAGGAATAAAACCACAGTTAAGCGGTAAGGGTAAACCCGCATTTAAACGGTAGGAATAAACTCACACTTTAACGTTAAACAAAAACCCACAAGTAAGCTTGGCAAAGTCTCCAGATGCCAACAGACAAACAGCAGTGGTGTATCAGCTGTCACCTCTATTCAAACATCCAAAGATTACAATGCTAGTCCAGCGACAAAGGTACACTTTTTCTTCTATCACTTTGCTATCAGTATCAAACCTTGGCCCTATCAGCATCCCAAAAGAGCAATCATCACATGTAAGATGACATGCTCGAGAACAGACAGACATAATCAGACTGCAACTGGTACTATTAGTATTGGAACTCTTTGCTGGCTGTTGAAGATAAGGACAGAGTACGTATGAGAATGGCCCGAATGATGTGATTATGGTTCTTGTCTCAATTCATGTTTGATCAAGACTGCTGGAGTTGTCAGATGTGGCATGTGTGAAATAGCATCAGAAATGTGACATGCATGATATAATGATGTTTCATCATGTTAAGTTAGTTGGATATCCCATACAGAAGGTCGAAATCAATCCCAGCATTTTATGGCTGTTTTTGATTTCTGGGCAAGTTTACATCCAGTAGTTTGGCATTGCTTTCTAAATGACCGGCTATCGCGAGACGCCGCATTGTCATCCCAGAATACTCTCTGGTACACATATATGATGGACCACTCAGAGAAATCAACAAAAGAACAAACTGTTTCCTCTATATGCAAGGCTATATAGTCTTGATGTAAGTTTGCAAAGCCGGCAGTAAATGTATTATTCATCTGTCTACTGGCTATGTGGGAAATGGAATATGACCCTGACCAGACTAGAAACGAGTGTGATTTGACACCAGGGCTCATCTGTCAGAATACAGGTGAAAGTGTCTGCTTAATAAAACCGCCCAGGCGTGACCAACGTCTGGCCCAAGTGGAGATAATAGGCCTAGGGCTGTAAACAAGCCAAGTCCAGCCGACCACTCAGACTGGCAGACTCAGTAGAGTGTGAAACAGACCTTGTAAAACCAGTCAGCTGTGAAGTGTCAAGAACTGGCCACACAGAGTAAATGTTGGCAATTGAAACTTAATCAGGAATGCCAGAGGGGTGTGAGGTGCCTGGGGGAAATTAAACAGGACTGGGGGAATTGAAATAAACACATAATGAACCAGACAGGGTGGAGCCAAAGAGATTAATGGCCTGTGTGGTATTTAGTTTAAATAAGCTAGGCTTGTAGGTTTCAAGTCAGAATAAGTCTGACTTGAGAACAGGTAGGCACCCAGTTCAATGTTCTGTAGTCATATGTCTGCTATACTTCACTAGTAATGTTAGTTCTCAGTAACCATTCCAGTCTTTTTTAGATGTATGTACTGATTTTCAGTCTACATCTGACCTAGGGTATTTCAAGAAATATCATTGTCTCAGGCTACTTGAGTGTGCACTATTCTTTCTCAGCTCTGTGTTACAATATCATAGTGCTTTAAGTGTTACTCTTCTGAAAAGTAGGAACCTTATGTAAGGCAGATCTTGGCTATTCTAGGTATACTTTATGTGTCTTAGCAGATGCTTGTCATTTCTTTGTAAACTAGCCTAGTCGCCTTTTGTTGTGTGCATTTGGTGTACAGAATATAGTCAACTGACTATATTGCTTTTATTCTTACCACGACAGTGGCTAAGAGGTGACTAAACCAGGCAGACCAGCAATGCAGCTGTCCTGGGTGGTTACTTCAAGGAGACTTGTTTATATGTCTCATATTTATGTAAACAATATTGTTACTAACTTTGCATAATGCTATTATGTTAAAGTATCATTATATGTCCATTTTGAAGTAATATAATGTATGTGTATTGGATGTTTGATATATTTGAATTGTCATATGCATAATTTTTGTTATACTTTGGACATGCACTCGGCAGACTTTTATTTGGTCTGTAACGTATATGGAAACTATGTTTCCCAGTTTGTTGTAGATAAGGATATTACTTCCTTTTTGCATTCATACTACGCATGTAGGAATAACCTTATATGCCATTTTGAATTCGCATACCTTAGATTTAGTTGATGTTGATTTGTTATATGGTAACTCACTAAGAAGAATTTGGTGTTATGCTATTGTGTGCGCATTGGCACATTGGCCATCGATTGCGTTGGAAGCAGAGGTGTAATGGTACAGACATTACCCACAATTGGTATAGGGTATATGGTGCTTAACCCTTTCAGTGTATGGTGGACGAGCGTTCACTGTAATTCACTGGAAGCATGGCACAGATACTGGTCACGGCTTGTAAGCCCGGATGATCAGGTACTATTATAATACCATTACCGACCCTGTGAGCGGCTAAACCAACTTTGGACAGGAGCGGCTGTACGACCCAGAATGTCTGTATTAGCGACATGGACATAGGACGGCAGAAATGTAATAATTACAGGCGTGTGAGACGATTGAAAAGCCCGTCCCAGACTAAGACAGTAGGACAGAGATATGGAGGGAGAAGGAGGATAGTGAACGCAGTAGAGCTGGAAGATAAACTTGGCCAGACTGGTCATTGTATAGGGGTGTGATAGGATGTATGTATTACTTAGGATTGTACTGATGTAGAACTAGATATAACACATTCTTGACTATTTCTTCCAAGCTCTCAATAAGAGCGCCTGAGTATAGATCTCAAGAACGAGTGACAACCAGGTAGTGCCAGGACTGGCAGATGTCAGAAAACCGGCAAGCTGTTTTCTACTGGATAGTGGAGACTGACCATAGCTGCTTATCTGATCTGGACCACAGATCCAGCTAGGAGACAAGTAACATTGAAGTTATGTAATGTTTGTCATCACTGTCAATATGTAATATGAATTCACCATCACGATAATCATCCATGACTAATGATAGACAATAAATGTTGTAGTTTGTTTAACTCATAGTTCAAGTGTTATACTTTTAATTCCAATTGTGCGTACGTGTTGTGTGTGTACATTGGTGGGGGATTAATTAATTACCAGGGAGGGGAAAGCAGTCGGAGGGGATAATTTGCACTGGCTAGAAATCCTTCTGGAAATGTAAACCTAGTCACCTAACTTTCCCTTTTCCCACTACCTGGCGAAGATTTAGATCAGCTAATTACGAGCCACTTGTAGCTGTACTCTTGATATTCATGGGCTTAATCTTTAGTTCAGCCATATAGATTCTGTCCTTAGTAAATTTCTGACTATTTGGAGCTGCTCGCCAGCGAATAATACATTCAACTAAGTGGAGGCGCACCACCACTTCCAACAATTGTGGTCCAGTCCGGTATCAACAATTGCCACTTCCGACATGGCACTCACATCATTGTATAAAACCAGTGCAAGGCGATCAGTTTCCAAAGTACCCAGAGCTGTGTTATGAACATGGTATGCGAGATTTAGAATGTCATTTTTAACCCCTTCGCCACTTCACTGATTTCATCATGAGACAACTAATTTGTTGGGACATCTTATGAGCATAAAACCTTGTTAATACAGATAAGCACACAAGAAAACAGATCTGGATTTAGACCCACTGAAAGACCAAGAAGACATCAAGATAGACATGAAGGCTACCCTAAGCAGACACATATTCAATGCATTAAGGGCAACATGCTGGTCTTAGAAATCAAGCTTAGGCCTTCTCAAACTCCTATAGTTAACATCAACTATGGAGCAGAAAACACATTTCATCGCCTTGGGGCTGGCTAGACAACACACAATCAACAAGAAAACTGAATACAAACATTATTTTAAAAGGCTGTGTATATTTTATTTATCAAAGCCAAATTATGAGTCAGCTGTATTACTACACAGGCTATGACAAGTCAAAAGTTGAAAGATGAATAGATAATTTAAACAAGTAAACAATAAGTTGTGACACATGTGTTTGTCTCCTTTCCTTTGTTATTGGATAGAAAAATAATGAATGACAATCACACACAGAGATGTTTGGTAGGGCAGTAATAACTCTCTCCAGTTTGTGTGGCCAATAAGTACTCGTCAGTCAGCCTGTCACTGTCCCGAAGATTCATTTCAGCGTTCAAAGATCTTACCTTGTTTACATTTGGCATGGGCAGCAACAAACTCCCCCCCCCCCCCCTCTCTCTCTCTTGGTTGTGAGTAAAATACTACCTGCCAATTACCCAAAGTGTTTCATTTCAACCGCCACAGTTTCATTCCAACCTCCATAGTTTCGTTTCAGCCTCCATAGCATCATCTTATTTCCCCGGAGCATCATCTCAACCTCCATAGCAACACCTCAACCCCCATAGCATCATTTCAACCACCATAGCAACATCACATCCCCCATAGTATCATCTCAAGCCCCATAATATCATTCCAACCGCCCTAGCAACATCTCAATCCCATGATCTCATCCCCCACAGTATCATCTCAACCCCACAGTTTTAACTCACCACCCATAGTTCACTGTCAACCTCCAAAGTTCTTACTTTGTTTAGTATGGGTTGATCCACTTGATAGATGATAGTTTGTAACCTTGTGCTTCAAAAAAAAAAAAAAGGCAAACAAATACATCCTTCAAGATTGCCATATGTAATCATCAACAGCAGTATAAGATGATTATCATTTTATGGACAGATCAGAACAAATAATTATTATGTGCCTCAGAACGGGACACAAACGATTATGCAACCACATATATACACAATTTAACACTGGAAAATCAGCCACATGCACATGTGGGTTGGCGCTGCAGACAGCAGATAACATAATACACAATTGCCTCGAATACAACACATCTAGGCAATACTATCTGGCCTAAAGAAACAACAGTGGAGGATAAACTTGACGGACCATTGAGTGAACTAACAAGACAGGAAAGTTTATACAAGAGACAGCATTGCATTTACAGACAATCAGTTTCAAGCGAACGAAAGAAAACCACGAACTGCATCATGTTTCATCAATCACATGACAGAACATTGGCCCACAAATATGGACATTGTCCCACACAGGCAAACATTCACACAAAACTATTTGATAGTCCCTACAAACTCTCAGCTACAACAACATATATTCCAAACATGAGAAGTGTGCTGTCATTGCTTGAACAATAGTGAATTATCAGGAAAAGTAGGAGGAGGATCCATATGATGATAATCTGGTCTTCCCTCATTTTCCTGTCACTCTCCCAATAAATATGGTGTTAGACAACTTGGTTGATCCTGAAACACCACTTACTAAAGTTTTTGTGATTGTACAGCAGTTCAGTGATCTTCGTTAAGGTTCCACAATAAAACTGAAGTGAGGCTTACCATACAATGCATCTAGTAATCGAACTATGAAAGCAATTCTAGAATCAGTAAAAACAGTATTGTAAGCTATATGCAAATATTAACATACAGTGTTGCAGGGATGTATGACAAATCTGAGGACATTTTAGATGCAAAAACATAATCAGACAAAGATGGATGGAATGTGACAGCTTGTGAAGGCGATGTGAGTGGACACAAGCAATGAAAAAAAGACAATGACTTATAAAACAAGAAAATGATACAGTGTCTAATACTTGATATTACATTCCCAAAATTACAAGATACAAAATACCAATCTCCCATACCATTATATCATATTGACACACAGCAATGCAGAGATGTATAGCAAATTTGAGGACATTTCAGATGCAAAAACATAATCAGGCAAAGGCATAATGATGGGTGATTGGAATATGACAGCCAGAGAAGGGCGCTAGGAGTGGACATAAGCAATGAAACAAGATGGTACATTGTCTCATAATTGTATATTAAGTGCCCAATTTTATAAGACACAAAAGGACAAGCCTTTCAGACAGTGCACAATTTCAAATTACATAATAGTAAATTTGTACCAACAGATTTCTTAATTGTGATATATAGTTATAATTAGATTTCCAACTGCCAAGGGATTTTTTACATGCGCAACAATAAACACGGGCGTCCAATCTCACTACCTAGAGACCAGGGGAAATTTTATTACTGGAAGTCCAGGTGGATTTAAAAAAAAGTAAATCCCGGTCCTCACCGGGGCCTGAACCCGGGACCTCCAGCACTCGAGGCGGACACAATACCTTGAGACCACTCAGCCCCTCCCCCCTCCCAGTAGCCTAACGATGCTGCCCGGGCCCAATTTTGAGTTAAACATCTACCCAAAGTATTTCAGGATCCTCGCCGATGCAACAGAGTTTGTGCATTGAGCTGAGTTTCTCCAGACTCAGGTTTGAGTTAGGAGGAAAACAGAGCACTTATGGGTAAACTGTGTGCCATGATGTTGATCCAACGACTAAACTAAACTATATAGTTATAATAGTTTAGTCATTGGATCAACATCACAGCACATGGTTTAACCCATAAGCGCTCCAGTTTCCTCCTAACTCAAACCTGAGTCTGGAGAAACTCAGCTCAATGCACGAACTCCGTTGCATCGGCGAGGAACCTGAAATACTTTGGGTAGATTTTTAACTTGAAATTTTGCCCGGGCAGTGCCGTTAGGCTACTCTTTTTCAATTTCCAACTGCCAAGGGATTTTTTTATGTGTGCAGCAATACACATGGGCGTCCGATCTCACTACCCAGAGACCAGGGGAAATTTTATTACTGGAAGTCCAGGTGGATTTTTTAAATAAATCCTGGTCCTCATTGGGGCCTGAACCCGGGACCTCCAGCACTCGAGGCGGACACACCTCGAGACCACTCAGCCCCCTATAGTTATAATATTTCATGACAACCATCATCATCTCGTTGTATCTCCGAAATGTATAATAATTACAATAGTTGAGCTGAGTGAGTTGAGCTAAGAACCATCATCAATGCACTCAGGGCATTCCCACACGTACTCCTTTCCCTTGTTCAATAACTAGCGAAGATTCACACTACTAATCATTCCAACTGCCCTCTGAATGAAAGTTCTCCTGGTCTTCCCTCTCAGTTTGGAGATTCGTCCAGAACACCTTGTGCGTGCTCTGTGCTTGACACCTTTCACCACAATAATTACAATAATGATTTGCCTGTGGGGAAGTTGTCATACGCTAAAGTCACAATATGTTGTAGGCCTGAATGCATAGAGGAAGAGGTGGCCAATATTTCCTTTCCTTAGCAGGTGACGAGCCCAGGCGTCATACCCTGGGAAGCCCTCACCCCGGGAAGGTTAACCAGGTCAACAAATGCCCGCAGAAGTCGGATGTGTCGGCCTAACGGTGCAAAAGCGCAGCTCTGCTGTAAACAGGCACAAGGCAATCACGTCCGAAATTTAAAAAAAAAAAAACAACTCCGGATGAACAACGAAGAAGAAGAAGAAGAAGAAGAAGAAGAAGAAGAAGAAGAAGAAGAAGAAGAAGAAGAAGAAGAAGAAGAAGAAGAAGAAGAAGAAGAAGAAGAAAGCCCTCACCCGACTGAGTTCATGACATCATCATTACAGTTCCATATCCATTTCACAAACGCACCCTCTCATCATTGAAGGTCACCTGTAATGATTCTTCGATATGGTCTGTCCTGTGTCTTCAATGTACACTTGTACAGACTTCTTCCGGTGCATCTACTCATGTGTGCCCACATGTAATATGCCTTCTTCTTGCATGCTTCCCATCTAGCTTATCCTTTAGCTGTGCCTTGTTTGACCTTGATCTCATTTAGTAGTGCTTTCTACAATTCTAGGATTTGTAATACCTTATTTCTTTCTTTCATAAAATCCCTCATATCGTCTACATAAAATTACCCCTAACGAGTACATAAAATCTCTCCTATGGTCTACATAAAACCCCTCATATTGTCTACATAAATTCCCCCAATCATCTATATAATATTCCCTCATATCATCTACCAAAATTTCATCATATTGGCTACATAACCAAATATGGAAACCTTAAGTGTTACACCCACATAGTTTCTTCATTAGTCATGTCTATGCACCATAGAATAATGAAGAGGAAATACAAACATTGATCACATTACACAACAAACACATTTATGTATTTGATTACAAACAGTACACAGTGACTACATATGCAGATTGTACATTAAGAAAATACAAGGCTATTTATTCATTAGCACTTCTGTTTATTCTTCATTCATCTACCCATTTGTTATTATGTAACAATGAAGCAGTAAGAAGGTTATAAATAAAGTTATATGTACATTCCTATCAATACGTTGTAACCAACCCTGGCATGTATTGGCTCTCATACCATCAAATTTATGCTAAACGACCTGCTTCTACACCACACAGGTTGATTTGGAACCCTCGATCTGATAAGTCAGGCAATTGTGAAATTGTGTGTCACTAACCCCAAAGCAACATAAATCGACATTAAGAAGGCAACAATGGCATATCTGTAATGTAGCAAAAGGAGATTAAACAGCACTAATTTAACAGTAAATGAATACAAATGGATACAATTAAATTTGCTCCTTTTGTTCCAGTCAGTTGCTATTGTAAACTATATACTATTATAATACAGTAGACGTGAAGTAATAACTACCTGTAGTTCAAAACCATATTAAGTAACAAATGTGACACTATTTGTGCAAGAAATAACTGTCTATTCAACAAATGAGTATGTTCAAGGGAAACATTTCGTACAGATAACAGTGCTATGAAGAAAGCCATGATCCAGGCAGAACCATAGGCAAACACTGTGTGCTGCTTTCGATTTGGATCATTACAATGTCTTCACATATCCCCGGAAGTGATGTCAGCAAGGTGTTTGGGCGCTTGTCATGCAAATTCCTATAAAATATATAAAGCTTTTTTCTGTATAGCACACAACCTCTGAGGCAGCAGCTAAAGTCAAAGAGTTTAGAAACCAACACAAAGTCTACAGGGGTCGTGTCTGTGCTGAATACCTTCCATAAGTAACCACGCCCCTCCAAGACATAAACATCCTCATTGCTGCTGAAACTGACCCTACCACAGGCATATACATTCATTGAAGTTGTGCATACATGTACATTATCGGTTTCTGTATTAAAACAATGAGCAGTTACACCATCCTTTGTTGTAATGACAACAACTATGTACAGTTTAAATCTGATGATATCGTAACCATTTACTTTACATTTCTGTGTCATCCATTCACAATGACCATGGGCATAAGACCAGCGACTAAGTGTGAACTGATTGTGACCTGAGTATAAATCATAAATATAATTGCCATGTGCTAGTAACCTTTGCAAATTATATATTTTCAGGCCAGTAGTGACAGGCACCCAGCTTTTCTGCATTGTAATCATACTAACTATATAGTGTCTGTCAATGCTTTGATAAGCAAAATACAAACTATTGTCAAAGACTATTATGTTTCTACCGTTTAAATAATCCCCAGGCACTGTAGCGAATTTATGAACACTGCCAGTGTCCAAACTGTAAGCCTTGAACTGGTTGTTAGATAAAAATACCATGACATGTTTATAAGAACTAGAAGCTCTATGCACAGCTGCCTCAGGCCATGCCTCGTGACGCAGGGCAACACTTAATGAATACTTCAGCACATTAAGCACCAAGTCGTATGCTCCAGTACTGATTAATAAATCTATATGATTCTTCAGTAGATTTTCAAGACACGTTGGTTTTGCTAAGAACAATCTGCATGCAGAAATCAGTTTTAGAAAATATTGTTTTCTGTCTGCTTCTTTTGAATCTGTCTGGTGGGTGCTATTCTTGTTGCATATTGTTTTATTACTTTCTGACGTCATTATGTTTGATGTGTGTTGCACTCTGTTTTCACATTCTGAGATATTGCTGTTCTCATTTCTTATAGCAAACGCTGCTGATTGGTCAACATTTTCATTTACTATAACATCAGCGCCATTCTCTTGATCATTCTTTTCATTGTCTTGACTAATATTTCCATTCCCTTGATCGTCATATTTGACCTCTTGGGCCCCTGTGATAGGTAAGCTGTATGTTGAAATATCAGCTACTAGTAGTATCTCATCTGCAGCTTTTGCATCCAAAGTTCCTAAAATTGTGATTACAAACATCTTATATTATAATAATTATCAAAATCAGACATTTTATATAAGCTTATCTATATGATTATAATAAGAAAACAATAAATGGACATTTGTGGAAAATCTTCACAACACAAAATAACAATCATTGGACAATTGAAGGAAATCTTCAAACCACAATATACACTGTAACCTTTAAAAACAAATAGCATGAAATACCTGTAAAATGAAGGTATATTTAGTTGATATACCAAAAATGAAGTAAATACCTGTAAAATGAAGGTATATTTAGTTGATATACCAAAAATGAAGTAATCTGTATGAGTACATGACATCTAATTTCAAATAATTTTCAAATAATTCTTTGCTCTTTAAAAGACGACAATCTCCATGATGCGAATATTGCAACATTTATTTATTAATAACTTTTATACTACATTTTAAAGTACAAATCAAACTACATCTTCTTCACTGCATGGGTTAGGTAAACATGTCAAGAGACGGAGACATTGTCCGACAGTCCTTGATGATAGCACAGTTCTGCAACAAACCTGCTACATGATGATGCTGCTCTAGAGTTGCCAGTGGAAGTCAGGGGAACTGGCGCTCGGGGCACCGGAACCCTGAACCAGAATGAGGCTGGTATAGAGACTTTCCTTTTGGCTCTGTACAAAAGAACCATCTCCACAGGGAGTTGCAACTGTGTTGCAGAACTATTTCTCTCACAGAGCTCAGAAACCTGGGGCACATTTTACACTTGCAGAGATGGACAATAGGATGTCATCAGGTTATGATTTAGCACAACACAGATAACGTTTCCATCACACAGCTACTGAAATTCTGTGAAATTGTGAGCTGTGAAATTCATTGAAATTTTGTCTGATCTAGAGATTCTATTCCAGGATGTGGATGATCAATGGGAAACGTTGAAGAATTCAATCAATGTGGCTGCAGAAACAACTATTCCAAAATTAAAGAAGGTGGGTAGTAAGAAATGGATGACTGAAGAAATTTTACACCTCATGGAAACAAGAAGACTCAACAAAAATAATTCTGCTGAACACATTATATGATACTGGAGATATACCTCCTGAATTATGTAACTATATTTATTGCAATCCCAAAGAAATCAGGAACCTTGGAATGTGATCAACATAGAACAATTAGTATAATGAGTCACATCACAAAGATTTTGCTAAGAATTATCATGCAAAGAGTGAGGAAGAAGATACAACCTGAAATAGGGGAAGAACAATGCGGGTTTGTAGAAGGAAAGGGTACAGTAAATGCTGTGTATATGCTGCGAACAGTTATTGAACATGCTATAGAAGTAAACAAAGATATACATCTTTGCTTTATTGACTATACAAAGGCTTTTGATAGAGTTAGACATGTCAACATGGTGAATATGCTTGCAGATCTACAAATTGATGGGAAAGACATTAGACTTATAAAAAACATATATTGGAAACAACAAGCTGCAATAAGGATTGATAATGAAGTGGGACAGTATCAGCCAATTAAGAGAGGTGTTAGGCAGGGATGTGTGATGTCTCCAGATCTTTTTTCACTATACAATGAAAATATTTTCAGAAATGTAGAGGATATAAATGGAATCAGCATTGGAGGATGAAACATAAATAACATTAGATATGCAGATAATACAGTATTAATTGCAGACAATGCGCAGGACTTGGAACAATTAGTAGATGTGGTTGTTGTACACAGTGAGCAACTGGGATTAGAATTAAATTGTAAAAAGACTCAGGTTATGGTCGTCACTAGGAAGGAAGAAGTGCCACAATGTAATATACAAGTAAATGGAAATATTCTTCAACAAGTGAATCGGTACAATTATCTTGGAACAGTCATAACATCTGATGGGAGATGCCTTGAAGAGATTAGAACAAGAATCGCCATGGCGAAAGTAGCCTTTAGCAAGATAAAAAACATTCTGACCAATAAAAAGATGTCAATTGAAACGAGAAAAAGAGTGTTGAGGGCCTGTTCTTTTGTATGGATGTGAAACTTGGACAATGAGCAGTCAAGCTGAAAAGCATCTGATGGCTGCAGAAATGTGGTTTCTGAGGAAAATGCAAAGAATACCATGGACAGACAGAAAAACCAATGATCAAGTACTACAGGAGACAAATGAACATCGTAAACTGATTAGAGAAATTAGACGTAGACAATCAAAATTTTTTTGGACATGTTATGAGAAGAAATGGATTGGAGAACTTAGTGACAACTGGCAAGATTGAGGGGAACAGACCCAGAGGAAGACCGAGAGGAAAATACCTGGATGGCTTGGCCACATGGCATGGACGAGACAGGAACACTGAGCTGATCCACGACACTGGTGATCGAGTGAAATGGCGAGTCATGACCACCCATGCTTTCTGGCATGGCACATGATGGTAGTTAGTTGCAAGTGCTAAATTTCCCAAAACATTCAAATGTCAGCGACCTCACCTAGAGAACAGATGTCAGATTTGGAGATTTACTGACCACAATGGACATCATTTTATAAAGAGCATTTTGTCCTACACAGACACAAGCAAGTGGGAACTTGCATCTATAACCTAATAGCCTAACCCAATTGAATAGTGAAAATCACAACTGTTATCTTAACATAGCAAAAACAAAGATAATGCATTCAGATAAAACTACTATGGAGAATGAAATATATGTTAATGAGGAAAAATTGGAGGTGGTGGAATATTTTGAATATCTTGGGTCATTGATTACCAGCAACGGTGACACAACGAAAGAAGTTAAAAGACTAATATCTATTGTTCTTCAAAGATTAAAACAACTGAATAAACTGTGGAGAGGAACAGACATAACTACACAAATTAGATTTTTAAGAGCATGCATCTTTCCCATTGCAACATACTCCTGTGAGACCTGGACTCTTACAAAACAAGCTGAACCGCACATAAATGCCTTTGAATATAAATGTTATAGACGGGTTCTAAGAATATCTTGGGTAAAGAAAGTACAAATGCATCCCAACTTCAAGAGCTGAATACTGAAGAAGGTTAGCTATTAAAGACAATAAAACAAAGAGAATTGAAATATTTTGGTCACTTGAAACGTCACGAAAGTTTGGAGTGAACAATAATGGAGGGGTATATGCCTGGGAAGAGAGGAACAGGAAGGCTAAAGAGAAGATGGGTGTAGGATGTGGCGGATTATCTCCAGTTGGGTGTATTGGACGCGGGACATCTTGCTTGTGATCAAGAAGTTTTCCAGGTTGTTATGGGAGCAAGGTTCTGCAAAGGACATGCTACTGAATGAATGAATGAATATATATATATATATATATATATATATATATATATAGCATTGTGTGTGCCTTTACCTCTACAAACCCACACTGTCCCTCACTAATTTCTAGTTTAATCTTGTTTCTTATTCTTCTCATAATTATACTCAGTAACAGCTTTGACATGTGACTCACAAGACTTAGCGAGTAATAATCTTCGCATACTAGAGTGCCTTTTTTAAAAGTTATAAAGATGGATTTTATTAGGTTACCAACTCTGTGCTACCAATGCCAAACCTGGACAATGACAGAAAAAGAGAAAAGAAAAATCACAACAACAGAAATGAGGTTCCTGAGAAGAATACTCAACGTATCAAGAAGAGATAAGACCAGAAATGAAGAAATCAGGACTAAAGTGGGGGTTAAAGCTGCTCTAGATTTTATTAGAAAGCAGCAAGTCAAATGGTTTGGCCATGCAAGTAGGCTACCAGTCAACAGCATGCCACAACAAGTAATGATGTACAGACCAGATGGAAACAGAGGAAGAGGCCGACCACGTAAACATTGGACGGAGGGAATAACAGAATCCATGGGAATGTCGATATACGAAGCCCATAACCGGGCACTCTCACGAAGTTTATACTTCACCTCGACACCGCAAGGTACAAGAGGAACATGATGAGATGAGATGATGAGACTAGGAGCGTAAACACTAGTGTAGGTATCATTTAGAAATGCGAATATTCCACTTGAAACATCTCCTAGTCTCAGTCTCCAATGTAAAATTGTCAGGACCAAGTGACTTTACTTTGTTCATAGAGTTTACTGCACATTCAACTTCCACTGTAAATATTGGTAGGACCTTTGCCATTGTTTTGAATATTTACATCCGGTCTCCTACACAGAGATTCAGCCTAGATATTCCACCCATCTATCGACATAATAAATAAAGATCATTCCATGGCACTCTATAAGTTAATACGTCTTCGATCTGCTGTTATTGAAGTACTTAAATTTTTAAATGCATTGTCTTGTTTCAGATTGCTTCCATTCACTTTGATGTTGGCTTGTGGGTATACAATTTATCTTTGTAGTAACCATGACTTCTATTGTTTTCTGTTATTCAGGCTAAGTTTTGCCTTTCGGTTGCAATTATATCTACCAATTCTTGTAACTGCATTTTATTTTCAGCGACCAAAACCATATCATCAGCAAAACGTAAGTTGTTTACATTATGTCCACCAGCCAATATCCCTGGCATGTCTTGTATGGATCTCACTATTATTTCTCTGTACAATGTGAAAAGATCAGGTGATAGTTAAAAGACTCTATCTAACACCTTGTTTAATGTGTTGAAAAGTTTCTAACTGATTGTGAATTCATGTGGTTGCTTTTTGTTGCCAATACATGTTCTTTATTGTTCTGAGATCTTTACCATCAATATAAAATGCCCAACATCCTAATCATTTCTTTGTGTTCAACAATACCAAATTCCTTAATATAGTCAGTAAAGCGCAACTACAGATCTCTTTTCATATAATTCTTCCTGTTAATGTAATGAAAATGTTTATGGTACTGTGTATGTCTTTACCTTTCACAAATCCACACTGCCCATCTCCAATTTCTGGTTTTAATTTATTTCCTATTCTTCTCATTATAATTCTCATTAGCATTTTTGTCACAAGACTCATTAAACTAATATTTCCACAATCCGTTGCACCCGATTTATTTTGGAAACCTATGAAAATAGATGTCAAGAGATCAGTTGTTATAGATAATTTGTTTTTAATTTTTTTTTTTTTTTAAATATTGTTACCACTTGAATATCCAATACACAAAAAGCTGTGAATTTTTTTGACAATGCGGTTACTTGGCACCAACAATTTACCTTTCCTTATGTGTTGTATAGCATCCTCAACTTCTGATTTTAATATTGGTAGTCCTTCACATTGATCATAATTTTGTCCCTGATCTAAAGCTGGTGTAAAGACTTGTATTATGTACATGTCTACTATTTGCCCCTTAACTTAACATAACTCATTCTGATATAGGTATATATTCTTTTACTGTCTTCGCTCTTTCTCTGACCAAGATTATGTTTATGCCCTCCTGAGTAAGTTATTCTATATTCGTCTGAGTACATTTATCCTCCTCCTGTCTTGTCTCACATATTCAATCAATCAACCAGGTGCCATCTCCACAATGAAGATTGGTTGCAATGGATCTCCAACACTGTCTGTCTCTTGCCCTGAATGTACATTCTGTCAATAAAGCAGGTGCCATCTCCACAATGAAGATTGGTTGCAATGTATCTCCAACACGGTCTGTCTCTCGCCCTGACTGTATATTCTGTCAGATTGATGCTCGTCCATCTCTTTATGTTATGTTCCCACTTGTATTGTTGTCTAACTCTTGCTCGCTTGCCCTCAACCTTGCCCTTCAGTATGGTTTTTATAAGAGTATTGTGTCTTTTAATGTGGCCAAAATATTCACTGGCCTCTTTTTTATTTCTTTCATCAACTCTCTTTTCATTCCTAGTTATTCTAGAACCTCTGTATTTGATTGCTGTTGTTTCCATGAAATACGACATATTCATCTGTATATCCACATCTCTAGGGCCTCTATTCAAATTTCTAGCTGCTTGTTCAATGCCCAGTCTTTCGCGCCATACAGTAGTGTTGAATATACGTAATATTAGACAACTCTCATTTTTAATGCGTTGTTAATCTCTTTAGATGTTAATATTGATTTCACGCAGTTGAAAGCATTTTTGGCCATTCTTATTCTCTTTTAGATTTCTGTTTTACTTCTGCGATCATCTGTTATTACCTGTCCAAGATGAGAGAAACGTGTTACTTGTTCTCCCCATTTACTGTGATGTTTATTGATGAATTTTCCTTTCCACTGCTAATTGTCATAGTTTTCATTTTTTTGGATGTTAATTTCTAAGCCATATACTGCACTACGTCTGTTTTCTTGTTCCACTAGGTTTTGTAACTCTTGCTCGCTTTCTGCTAGTAACACGGTGTTGTCAGCAAACCTAAGATTGTTTATGATTCTTCCATTGATGTTAAGTTCAGGCAGTTCAAATTGAATGAAAATGCTTGTTGTTTATAGCTTGAATAGGACGGGACAACATACATCCCTGCCGCACCTCTCTTGTTATCTCTATCTGCAACAAATAATTATTTTCGCATCTGATAGATGCCACTTGTTCCCAGTACAAGTTACTAATAAGTCGGATGTCCTTTCTGTCTATTCCTATATCTTGAAGGCACGTAATTAGTCGCTTATGTTGTACTCTATCAAAAGCTTTCTTGTAGTCTATAAAACAAACATATAATTTTCATAACTTCTATATATGTTTCAATTACCATAAGATAATAAAATTCATTCTTTACACTTCCCTCTTGATGTTTTCCAGCTTGCAGTGTTCTCACATCTCATGTCCCAATAACAAAAGCATTATTTCTTTTAAATTTACATAGTCAATGAGAGACAGTCTGGTGTCAACTGTAGCAGCATGCTGTTCTCTACTGGAGGATGCGTACTTGAACAACATACCCCCTCTCCCCCTTTCTTTTATGAACACCATTCACATTGAATATATTGCAAATCTGATCTGTCCGCAATATATTCAATAAGCACACACACACACACCCATACATACTCACACATACATCTATACACACACACACATACATACATTATATTGCATGAAAATATTTCTGTTCAACAAACAACACTTAGTGTAACTATTACCACAATGCAGCGACGTACTTTGTGCAGATCGTGGGGTGTATTTCACCCAGTCCAAGACTGCATCCACTGCCAGCTCCTCACAATCTGCTGCAAGAGAATCATGTGCTATTACTTTGTAGAAACTGTCAAAGGATAATTGAAGAAAATCATCTTGCTCCCTTACATTTTTAAAATGTCTGACAATAAAATCCAGTGAATAATCTATCACATTTCGTGCATCAAACAAAGTTGCTTGGTCGAGGACACCACAACAGTTGTCAACAGATATGTTTTCCATTGCAAATTTCTGACACTCTTCTTTTAAGTAGTCAATCTGCAGCATTTCTGTGGCAGACCACACATCTAAAAGATTCTCATCACTGAGTCCTTTTTTGCCTGTATACAAAGCGTTGATTATAGTATCGAATGTGCGTGCAGTAATTGCAACAAGACATACACGACCTTCTAACTGCTCCTTCATGTTTGAATTAAAGAGTCCCTGGAAGAAGCCCGAGCATGCGCTGAGAATGAAGCGATGACACTTGAATGATGTGTTCTCCGCAACAACGGTGAAGTCATAATCGCTTGTATCACCGCCCTTCCACTTGTTCGCGACACACTTCTGTAGGCCAAGGGCTAGAGATTTGCTGAATGCCATGGTTATTTGTTATCTGGTGAAGCTCTCTGAAATATAACAAGGACAGCTGATTGCAGATAATGGGAGGCAGTAATATATTTAAACTTTCTACGTGGCAAAGGGGCTATAGACACAACTCGTGCATACTGTGTTAGAAACATAACTGCAGACGATTTGGAAGTGGCCTGCATTGCGTTGGTTTTCATACTATGATATAAATGCAGTTGTTCATAAAGCAATGACATAAGTACTGAAATAAACTTGCCAAGAAATCACAAACTGTCAAAAAAAAATGCTGGGGTTAACTTCGATGTCCTGTAAAGGATATGCAACTAACACCAATCTGGGTATGTAATATGCATTCTGAATATGCAGATATGCATTCTGAATATGCAAATAAGTCAAACAAAAACTCAAGCATTGACCACGCCATCTGACACAACATTAATTTGGCTACTAAGTATGCCCAAATACCTAAACAGTAGTACATTTGGACATGAATATTATCATCATTATCATCTTCCTCTTATGTCGTCAATCGCCGTGGTGATGAAAAGTTGACTTTCAAGCGCCCAACGGTGGAACCGGATAATGTAATTCCATGTGATTGTACAATGTCTTTGATATCGCTAACCCATATTTTTCTCGGGCGTCCTCTTGCTTTCATATCAGATCTTTGATTCTCCCCCGATGTGTCTCCACCTTGACGTGGTGGGGGAGCTTGCGTGTCCCATCGACCCCATTTGCCTACCAATGCATGGAAAACTACATATCGGACAGCTTATGGGATAGGGACCAGACTAAGAGAGACACAACCTGCTGCTCAAAATTTACATCAGGTGCACGAAGGCAGAATTTCTTGGTCCGGACAAAACTCTTAATGTCGAGGGCTGTGGCTGATCGCCACTAAGCCACAAACTCTCGATCTGAGAGCCGAGCCGATATCCTCCTACCGAAAAATAGAGGTGTCATACTGAGCAAGCTACATGTTCGAAGGCTCTCAACTGGGGGATATGAGAGATTCCCGGATGAGAGGGCCAGGCCGTTTCTCGTTCACTGCTGCACGAAAGTAAGGTGCATGTAGCCTACCTCGTGAGCGAGTACAAAAAGTCAGAAAAGTGCCCCAGTCAAAGGAAATGGCTACGAAAACTGTCTGTATCTAACTCATAGAGAGTGTAGACAAAAAGGGAAAATGTCTCACTAACACGAAGTGGAACGCACAGCGAGCGAACCTATTGCGTGGTCCGAAGTCAAAAGCAAAAGCCTACCGAATGGATGTCGCCCGCAGCCTGACCGTTCCTGGTGTGTGCTTGAGTGACCAGTGGCAAGCGATATGCTCAACACATGGAAGTGAGGAATTAAAGCAGTCATGAGCAGGGCGTGGCAACTCCTCGGGTCAGCCCAGTCTCAGAGCAATATGTGCCGGCTCTGCAATTATGGAAGCCTCCTTGGATAGCGAGGGAATGCCCATGGTCTGCCCCTGCCTTCCCTTGAGGGCCGACCGCAATGTCGTTGATCGTTCTATCTTGACCAGCTGAGATGTTGGCGACATCACAACAGTCTAACGTGCCTCAAAACCAGAGGAAGGCTAACCTCATTAAAAAATGCCCGCCGGAAGCGTCGTCCTACGGGTGGCAAACTAAAAATTGACACTACGCAATTACGTCCGAGTGAAATGTCTCGTCCGAATGGCTCTCATGCTAGGAACAGCTCCGACTACCTAGTTTCCGAATGCCGCTCTTGTTCGGAACAGCTCTGACTAGGTAGTTCTCCGAATGTCTGTCGTGCCTGGAACAGCTCTGACAGGCGCAACGACAAGCACATGTCCGAAAACTCACTGAGTGGATGCCGTCTGCATACCTGTCTGGTTTGTGCGGGAATGGCCCGGGGCAAACAAAATGACCAATATATTGAAGTGAGGATTTAAAGCAGCCATGAGCAGGACGTGACGATTTCCCTCGGTGAGCCCAGAAACAGGGCGCTATGTGTCGGCCCTGCAACTATGGAAGCAACCTTGGATGGCGGAAAATGCTATGGACTGACCCTGCCTTCCTTTGAGGGATGACCGTTGTATTCGACCGTTCAACCTTGGCCAGCAGGTTGGTAGATGGCACCACAAAAGTGAGAGTCTCCCAGGAATGCTACCTGGTCAAAAAAGCACGCTATTGTCGGATGTGTTGGCCTACGGGTTTCGGCCCAAGGGCGCATAACAGACACACCGCAATCACATCTGAAAAAAACACTCCGGATGAACGAAAAGAAGAAGAAGAAGATCTTTGATTTAGTGGCAGTGCTGGCAGCTATTTCATGATGGTATGCAGGAGTCCAGGAAAATGGTGAGCTGTTTGAGCCCTTTTCTGTCACCAATGGAGTGAAGCAAGGATGTGTCCTGGCACCAACACTGTTCAGCCTCATGTTTTCAGCTATGCTGACAAATGCCTTAGAGAACAACAACATTGGAACAGACATCAATTACCACATGGTTGGAAAGTTGTTCAATATCAGAAGGCTGAAAGCTAAAACCAAAACTAACAGTGACACCATCAGACAGCTCCTGTTTGCTGATGATTGCGCTTCATATGCCAACTCAGAGGCAGACATGCAACACAATGTTTCAGTTTTCTCATATGCCTGTGCCAACTTTGGGCTCAACATCAACTTGGAGAAGACTGTAGTTAAGTACCAACCAGACAAATTCACCTATCTTGGGAGCACTGTGTCACAAACTGCCAGAATTGATGAGTAGTGAAGGCAAGAATCTCCAAGGCCAACACGGTCTTTGGCAGACCGTACAAGAATGTATGGGACAGAAATGAAATAAACCTGCATACAAAGTTGAAAGTCTACAAAGCAGTTGTATTATTCACACTGCTATATGCTTTTGAAACCTGGACTGTTTATCAGCAACACGCTAGGAAATTACACCACTTCCACACAGTCTGCCTTAGGAAGCTATTGAAGATCAAATGGCAAGCCAAGATCCCAGACAATGAAGTCCTAGAAAGAGTGTCCATGCCCAGTATCCACACTGTACTAATGAAGAATGAGATTTGTTGGCCTGGCCACTTGACTTGCATGCCAGATCACAGGCTCCTTAAGCGAATTTTTTACAGCAAGCTGCGTTGTGGTAAATGCTCCCAAGGCGGCCAGAGGAAACACTTTAAAGACACTCTGAAAATCTCACTGAAAGCTTTTGGAATTCATCATGACACTTGGGAGACAGCTGCCAAAGATGAAAATTTGTGGCAAACATCATTTCATAAAGGTGCAGTCACTTGTGAAGAAACCAGGACTGCACGAGCTGTGAAGAAAAGGCTGGATAGAAAAACCACTGCAGGAGATCCTCCTCCTGGAACGTCAAGCATTCTTTGCCTATATTGTCAAAGAACATTTCAAGCCAAAATAGGCCTTATCAACCATCTTAGACCTCACGGCTCCATACTTTCAACCCCACTGGATTAAATGAATGGTTATCATCATTCTTGATGGACAAACAACAACAAACAAAAGTTGACAGTGTTGCATTCTAACCAGATAGTCAAACCATTTGATCTTCTGCCTTTCAAAATATTTGGCATGACATATTGATCCCACTGTCTGTCTGATAACACCATTTCTTATTCTGTCTCCGATAGTTAAGTTGGTAGCTATCTGCAAGCATCTCATCTCCCAGATGTTGATTTTGCATAAATGTGATGGGGGAATCTCGTGTTTGTTTCGTACTATAGCTGTTGTTCGGTGTTGCAAGTGCTGATAGAAACACGCTTTTCTGTCAATTTCCTCCATAATTCTTCAACAATAGTACATCAACGGGTGTATTTCCAGGAAAAGGGTGACATTGTGATTAGTGCTTGGTACAGTGACATTCTAGTGAATAATATGAAGCCTGCGATTCAACTGAAAAAGCCGAGGACTTCTCTCAAAAAAATTATTGGTCTTGCCTCTTGCACAAAACACATATGGCTGCGCATAGTGGATACACTACATGTTCTGATATTTAGGGGTTTGGAACATCCAGCATACAGTCCAGACTTGGCACCATCAGACTTTCACTTGTTTGGACCCTTGTAATGGCATTTGTTGAGTTGGAGGTTTATGGATAACAACGAGATAATGGAGGTGGCGCAAAATTGGCGCAAGGCCACACCCTAAAACTGTTTATACGACTAAGAAGGGGCAGGTCCTGGATGGCACAGGCGGAAATATTTATACTTTAAGTGTGTGATGTAGAGACCATCAATCGTGAAAAAGAGATGAAGTACCGGCAGACATGACGGACTGGCGCAATATAATAGTCACACTGGGTTGTGAGTGCCGAGCATAGACAGCAGGCTGCACAGTTTGAGATGCAACAACTGATCTAGGGTAACACACATCAAGGTGACATAGTGATCTATACGGATGGGTCAGTGGTGAGAAACAGAGTTTGGGGCTTCATTGTGAAGGCATATGGACAATTCTTAAAAATGGGACTACGACTTCCGGCATGAGAGTGGAGGTAGTGACATTCAGTTTGTTAGAGGAGACCACTGCAACATACACTGTATTCAAGGAACTCGCTTAGTAAAGTGGAGAAAGGAATGCTTCTTGTGGAATTGTGTGGATTTTTTTGCTCTGGCCTTGCGGGAGAATGAACAGGCTGTTAGGCTGGCAGGGAATCCATCTCTTAGTGGTAGATTACCTATGGACAAGAGAGAGATGGTCATGCACCTGTGGGACCAGGTGGAGAATGTGGGGGATTAGTTTGAGAACTCGTTTGTGGAAAGCATGAGATTGTGAGTGATTGGCAGGGGTTCTGGTAGATTCTCAAAACTGAGAGGGAAGACCAGGAGAACTTTTAATCAGATAGCGGTGGGAACGATTAGTAGTGTGGCTCTTCACTGGCGGTTGAACGAGGGGACAGAGCGCATATTGGAATGTCTTGAGTGCAGTGATGTCAGTTCTTAGCTCAACTCAACGGAAAGATCAGGTTACAGGGCATGTTTCTGGGAGAAGAGGCAGGAGTCAATAGGAATGAAGATGGAAACAGGGCATGTCAGACATCTTGGACATGAGGGTGGAGAAATGGAGAGGGATCAAGATACTTTTCAGCGCATTGTGATGAGACCGACGTTCTACAAAGGAAATGCATAAGAATATCAGCTGGAGTCTCTATTTACAGAAAAAAAACAGGACAAGGAAAAACCATGTGTTTAAGATGAAGAACATATTATGCAATGCATCTTTGGAGATTACAATAAAAGAGAATTATAGCATGTTAAACAGAACCAATTTTAACATTGCCCTATCATCAAATTCTGTCAAAGGATATCATGCTGTGTCAGACAGTCCTATTAGTAAAATTAAACGGAAGACCTTTTTAAAATAAATGTCATTCAAGTATATGCCCCAACAAGTGAAAGCAGTGAAGAAAGCATAGAGGAATTTTATAATGACGTGGAGTCTGCTTTGAAGAACTGCAAATCAGAAATAAATATCATAATGGGTGATTTCAACGCAAAAATAGGACAGCAAGGCGATGGATGCAGTGTAGGCAACCATGGTTTGGGAGAGAGAAATGAAAGAGGATACAGACTTGTAGAATGGGCAAAAGAACAAGAAATGGTTGTAGGAAACACCTGGTTTAAACAGCATCCTAGAAGATTATGGACATGGAGGAGTCCAGACAGCAGGATTAAAAACCAGATAGATTACATCCTGATTAGCAAAAGGTTTCGAAATGCGTTAACAGTCGTAAAAACAGTTCCAAATGCAGACTGTTACAGTGATCACAGATTAATTACAGGCACATTGAGGGTAAAGTTAAAGAAAGTCAAGTATACAGCAGGAAACCCTAAATATGACTTGTGCAAATTGAAAACTGACAAAGAAATACAAGATAATTTTAACATAGAAGTAAAGAACAAATTTGATATATTGTCTGATCTAGAGATCCTGTTTCAAGATGTAGATGATCAATGGGAAACGATGAAGAATTCAATCAGTTGCGCAGCAGAAAAAAACTATTCCAAAAGTAAAGAAAGTGGGCCGTAAGACATGGATGACTGAAGAAATTTTACAACTAATGGAAACAAGAAGACAGAACAAAAATAATCCTGCCAAATATGAAGAAATTCACAGAAAAGTGAGAACCTTATGTAAGGAGGCAAAAGAAACATGGCTTGAGAAAAATTGCAGAGAAATTGAAAAACAACACAACAGTAACAATGCGAAACTAATGCACAAAAGAATTCAGGAGCTTACTAATCAAAGAACACGTACATCAGCAGGCTGCCTAAAGACAAAAGATGGAAGAGTCATAATAGAAAAAGATCAGATCTTACATGAATGGTCAGATTATGTGAAAAACCTTTATGACGATAACAGAGACGAACAGTATGATGTCCAAAATAATAATGAAGGACCAGCAATTTTAAAGATGGAGGTTCAGAATGCGCTTAACCATATGAAATCTGGCAAGACCCCCGGTTCAGACAGCGTCACAACAGAAATGATTAATGCTTTAGAAGAATATGGAATAGATAAAGTTACCAGTCTGCTTAATACAATATATGATACTGGAAATATACCTCAGGAGTTATGTAATTCTGTATTTATTGCAATCCCAAAGAAATCAGGGGCCTTGGAATGTGATCAACATCGAACAATTAGTATAATGAGTCACATCACGAAGATTTTGCTAAGAATTATCATGCAAAGAGTTAGGAGGAAAATACAACCTGAAATAGGAGAAGAACAATGTGGGTTTGTGGAAGGCAAGGGTACAGTAAATGCTGTGTATATACTGAGAAACATAATCGAACGTTCTATAGAAGTAAACAAAGATCTACACCTTTGCTTTATTGACTACACAAAGGCTTTTGATAAAGTGAGACATGTCAACATGATAAGGATGCTTGAAGATCTACAAATTGATGGAAAAGATCTTAGACTTGTAAAAAACATATATTGGAAACAACAAGCTGCCATAAGAGTTGATAATGAAGTAAGCCAATATCAGCCTATTAAAAGGGGTGTGAGACAGGGATGTGTAATGTCTCCAGATCTGTTTTCCCTGTACAGTGAAAGTATTTTCAGAAATATTGAAGATATGGAAGGAATCAACATTGGGGGACGATGCATCAATAACATTAGATATGCAGATGATACAGTCTTGATTGCAGACAATGAACAGGACCTGCAAAATTTAGTAGATGCGATTGTTACACACAGTGAACAACTAGGGTTAGAATTAAATTGTAAAAAGACACAGATTATGGTCGTCACTAGGAAGGACGAAATACCACAATGTAATATACAAGTAAATGGGAATATTCTTCAACAAGTGAGCAGGTACAATTATCTCGGAACAGTAATAACATCTGATGGGAGATGCCTTGAAGAGATTAGAACAAGAATCGCCATGGCAAAAGTAGCCTTTAGCAAGATGAAAAACATATTGACCAATAAAAAGATGTCAATTGAAACGAGAAAAAGAGTGTTGAGATGCTACATTGAACCTGTACTTTTATATGGATGTGAAGCGTGGACAATGAGCAGTCAGGCTGAAAAACATCTGATGGCTGTAGAGATGTGGTTTCTGAGGAAAATGCAAAGAATACCATGGACAGCCAGAAAGACCAATGAACAAGTCCTTCAAGAAACAAATGAAGATCGTAAATTGATTAGAGAAATTAGACGTAGACAGTCAAAATTTTTTGGGCATGTTATGAGAAGAAATGGATTGGAGAATTTGGTGACAACTGGTAAGATCGAGGGGAACAGACCAAGGGGAAGACCTAGAAGCAAGTACCTGGATGGCTTGGCCTTGTGGCATGGTCGAGACAGAAACACGGAGCTGATCCACGACTCTGGTGATCGAGTGAGATGGCAGAACATGACCGCCCACGCTTACCGGCATGGCACATGATGAATGGATTCACCAACATTCCAACGGTGAACACATTATTAAATAAACAACTAAAACTTCATTTGAACAATCCATGGTCTGTGTATATGGGCATGTAATATATAGTTTAACAACAGCATGGAAAGTAGACAACATTGTAGTTATAGACACATTTCAAGCGAACAAAAGAAGAAGCACAGAAAGCTATCACTATCAATATCACTGTTCTAATTTGATAATTAAACTGAAACTAACTCACCAAATATAAGGAAGATGGCTGCCCCCCAATCGTTTCAAATAATGGCTTTTTACACAGAGATGTAATATTGACTGTCTACATCTCATTGGTTTTTCTGTCTGTCCATGGTATTCTTTGCATTCTCCTCAAAACCTCATTTCCACAGCCATCAGATGTTTTTCAGCGTGACTGCTCATTGTCCAAGTTTCACATCCATAAAAAAGAACAGGCTCTAAGTATCCTCTCAACACTCTTTTTCTCGTTTCAATTGACATCTGTTTATTGGTCAGTATGTTTTTCATCTTGCTAAAGGCTACTTTCGCCATGGCGATTTTTGTTCTAATCTCTTCAAGACATCTCCCATCAGATGTTATGACTGTTCCGAGATAATTGTACCTATTCACTTGTTAAAGACCATTCCCATTTACTTGTATATTACATTGTGGTATATCTGCATATCTAAAATTATTGATAATTCTGAAAATATTTTCACTGTATAGGGAAAAAAAATCTGGAGAAAAGCAACTCTACCATGTTAACATGTCGAAAGCCTTGTGTAGTCAATAAAGCAAAGCTGTATATCTTAGTTCGAAGTGATTATTAACAAATGTTTATGAATAATGTACAAGACATTATTCAAACGGCTGGTCGCAGGATTACGTTTGACTACATTATTAATGTTTGTGGAAATATTATTGTGTCTTTGGTAGTATAGTGGTTAGTGTCTCTGCCTGTCATGCGGGAGACTGGGGTTCGACTCCCAGCCGGGGAGACAATTTTATTAAATATTAAACATCACGAATTAAAATATAGAACTGTGAAACTCAAAGCTTGTGAATAAAGTGTGTTCTATGGGTCTGCAGAAAGCGATGGTGTGATCGAGTGTCGGAATCGATGGATCCAATAGATGTCTATGTCTAATGTGAATTTCATTTGCCAAATAAATTATCACTGTACGTAGTGTGTGTCCTTGTCGACAAATATTGTCTTTGTCGTCAAATATTGTCTTTGTCGTCAAATATTGTCTTTGTGAGATTTGAAGAAAATGAACTTGCTAAGAAAGACAAGAAGAGAGAATAATAGAGCCTTCTGAAGCCGGTAGTAAACATCACGTGACCAGCCATTTGTGAGTAATGTACAGGACATTATTAACAAAAGTTTGTTAGAAATTTGTTTGATAAAAGTAATCTTTGTTTACTTCTATAAAACGTTCAACTACTGATATACACAGAATTTATTGTACCCTTTCCTTCTACAAACCCACATTGTTCTTCTATCTTCTTCCTCACTCTTGCATGATAATTTGTAGTAAAATCTACGTGCTGTGACTCATTATACTAATTGTTCGATGTTGATCACATTCAAAGGCTTCTGATTTCTTTGGGATTGCAATAAATATAGAATCAAAGTGACTATTCATAGTTGGACTGTCCTAGCTGGTCACATGATTATTCTCAGCCCCGGAAACCCCGGCTGGTCACATGACGTACATGACATCATCGGGACATGCATGTTACTATATTATAAATTTTTGTTGATGTATTAACGTGTCTTCAGTAGCATAGTGGTAAGTGTCTCTGCCTGTCATGTGGGACCTCGAGGTTTGATTTCCCACAGGAAGGCAATATTTCTTTTCATTATTTAGCAATTAATTAGATGAAAGTGACTTTAATTTTAAAAAATATTAAACATTAGGAACTAAAGTATATAACTGAGTAATTCAAAGCTTGTGAATAAAGTGTGCTCTATGGATCTGCGGAAGCTGCTTGGAGGAATGGAGGGGGGGGGGGGGGGGGTGCAGCCCTCAGGCAGCAGTGGAGTGATCGAGTGTCGGAATTGATGGATCCAATAGATGTCTTTGTTTAACTTGAATTTTATTTGCCGAATTAATATCGCCCCAAATTAACCACCTTCTTACTGACTCAAACAAAAACTAGTGAGCGGATGCTGTGATATGTTTGTTCATTCCGGCAATTCGATTGCAGATGAAACAGCTTTATTCACGATTCGACTATGAATAAAGCCTCCCATACAGAATTACACAATTCAGAAGGTATATCTGATCTCCGGTATCATATATTCAATATATTGTGTTCAGCAGCTGGAGACTTGATCTATTCCATATTCTTCTAAAGCAGTGTTCTAAACCCGGGTGGGGAATTCCCCTCCCCCCCCCCCCCCCCCCCCCAGGAGGGGGGGGGGGAATTTCCAGGGGAAGAATTAAGATTATTTTAAGGTCGCATTAATACAAGAACCAGTTACATTTTATTGTTTTTCCCTCTAAATTTTACAGTTCTGTACTTCTCACCCTAATGAAATTTGTTTTATAACGTAAGTAGACCTGCAAATCACGTTTTATGTAGATATCTAGACTTGTTCTAGTATGTGTTATTAAATTTAGCTTCCATTTTTATGTATACTGTGTAGGGTGGGGGGGGGGAGATTTATAGGGAGGAGATCAAAAGGGGGGGGGGGGGGGGGGGGGAAAGGCATCCTGAACATATGGTAAAAGGGAAAAGGGGGGCATGGGCCAAAAAAGGTTTAGAACCACTGTTCTAAAGCATTAATCACTTCTGTTGTGATGTTATCTGAACCTGGGGGGGGGGTGGGGGGTGTCTTGCCAGTTCTCATATGTTTAAGAACATTCGGAACCTCATATTCAAATTGACAATCCTTCACTATTAATTTGAGTACCATACAAATAATAGCAATGTCAGAGTTAGTCGAACTTTCCAGGGTGGGGCAGGTTTGGTGTTTTTTTTATTTCCCGTACTTTTTCTTGAGGCCAACGATTCACTTCCGGTTGTGACCATGTCCAGCTAGATGTGAATTAAACGAAAGCAGCATGGTACGACGAAAGGGGAATCTATTCTGATATTTTCAGTATTGGTCCTTCTGCTGAGCGCCAAAGTTTTGATGCCAAGAAACTATTTTCTATTGCATTTTTTGGAGTATATTCACGAATAGTAAGCTAATTTTGTCTTATAAACTCCTGCAATTAAAAAGAATCCTTAACTTTTTGTTGCATTTTGAATCCCCGTTCAATTTTACATAAATGTGAAGAGTTTGCAACATCGCACAATTCGTCTTTCCTTAGGAAAAATTTTTTTAGTATAGCAGCATAGCCAGTCAGATTGAGAATGAATAGACTCTGATAGTCGCATCCATTCTTGCAAAAGTCGATCTATCTATGGCGACACCCACGCTTATAGTATAGTAATAGTATTATACTATTATAGGCAATCCTTTGTTTATTTTATAATTTGAACCGTCAGTTTAATTACTAAAATTAAACCGAATAGATTAGAAGTTTAATTCATAATAATTAGTAGTGTTACTGTTACGTGTGTAAAGTCTTCTCTTCACCATTTGACATGTGTGAAAATTATATTTAAAGTCAGTTTTTTAGACACATCTATATAAACTTGTAAGGATTACTTGAATACTTGTTTTCAGGCAGAGCAGTACATAAATAATCAGATTTAAATAAATACTGCGAGACTTTTATTTTGTGGTTTAAATTCACAGCAATGTTAATGTAACTTTTATTTTGCATCTTTCATTATCTGTTTTATTTACATTATGATAGTCTGTTGGAGACATTTTTATCTAACCCCACAATAGATGATAGAAATAGAATCAATTTCGCTTTTACCTTTGACAATCACGGCCACATTTCCTGAACATTTAGGATAACTAGATGATGTTACATGTTGCACATATATTAAATCAATTTCAGTAACATACGTATTCATGATTGTAATACACTATACACTTTGTTTCTTTAGAATTAGAATACTAAAGATGCCAAAGAGGACATCTATGCATCTCACAGAACACTTGTCATGGCACATCCTATCGAAAAATAAATGATACGCCAAGTTAGGCTTCGCCGCCCCGGACGCAATGATATATGGCACTACGTTGTTTGATTAAAAATAAACAAGCCACAGTAATAGAAGCAAATAATTCACAATTGGGGGCCATTTTAAATTGTTAATTAGGTCATGGCACATCCTATCGAAAAATAAATAATACGTCAAGTTGGGCCTCGCCGCCCCAGACACATGATATATGGCACTCCCTTGTCAGTTTAAAAATAAACAACCCACAGTAATAGAGGGCAGAATTTTTCAGCTTCCAACGTATCTCTTAGGTCATCATTACACTTCCGGGTTTTTAAATTACGTCACCAAAAAATTCATACTCCACTTAGAAGTAACGTACCCTCTTCGTTGAGATATCATTGGATTCATCTTGTCAAGCTGTATCTAGCTGGTATGATTTCATAAGTAAAAATCCAAATTTTAAATATTGACCAATTGCTACAAATAATACTGTTCACCTCTGTTAATACTGTTAACTATATTAGTGTGTTCCATCGTGCCATTACCCGAAGTAAAAACAAAGTCATCTATGGAGTCATCCCGCCATTGAAAATCTTGTCCCAGAAAACGCTGTCTAATTTACTATGCATTCTTTCGATGTCATTCATTCATTCAAATCTCACGTGACAACACACGTCATCCTGGGTTTTCCAGGAAAGGTTTGCCTAATATTCCATGTACAGTGATTGGTTAAAATCATCATGACCTTTTATATAATGAAGTGACTATTCATACCCCGACCATGAATAAATTATCCCTTTATTCATAGTGGAAGTTTCCTGGCTGGCCACGTGACTTGGCAAGTCACGTGACTTAACGTATGTGACGTCATCGGAACATGTCAGTGGCTATATTATATATGTTTGGTGATTCAAAATCGTATCCTCAGTAGCACAGTGGTATGATACGCGGGAGCTCGAGGTTCGATTCCCTGCCGGACACTATTTTTTTTAAAAATTCTTCAGCAATTAATTGGGTGAAAGCGACTTTTTAATGAACAAATATTAGGAACTATGATTATGAACTGATTTTTTTTTAAATATTTGTTTATCGAAGTATTTCTTTTTGTCACTTTTATTATATTATTATATATTATATAAAAGTTATCACTTTTTTATGTCTTTCAACACATCTTTCTCATAACTCTGGTCTCACACTATCTTCGTTATCTATCTCTCTCACTCTCTCTTTTCAACCTGCTTCACATATACCTAGGTTTTCCTAGCACTTTATATGCGTAGCATTTCCTTGTTATTTGTTAATTCATCAGGCCGTCAGTCGAAAGCCTGGTGTTTGAATTGCCTAATCATGTCTCTCTGAGGCGACGCATATTACTGTCAGCTTGGACCGGAATTATCAGGACATAAATAGTAGGAAATAGTAGGTCGGTAATGTAACAAAGATGGATGCCTGTAAACAGTAAGTGTACAGAACGCAAGTTAACAATTCTTGAACTCGCCTGGGGACACAATTATTTGTATTGGGGATACCAATCTGGAAAAATTATTCTTGATATTTAAACAGCCATACTTCACTACTATGTATAAAGTATCCCTTTACTCATACTTCAACTATGTATAAAGTATCTGTTTATTCATACTTTAGCTATGTATAAACTCTCCCTTTATATAAATATGAGTATATCTCATACTTACCGTAATTAATTTTTTTTTGGTGTTGATAAAATTGCATCAATTATAGATGTATTTTTGAATTCTACACACAATTTTAAATATATCTGGAAAGTTTCATCACTGTACTAGCTTTAATTGTAGAGAAAAACAACATTTTCTGCGGAGGCGTGTTTTTGTTATTTGTGCATTTCGATCCGACTGGCGTGTGCACTTTGTAACACTATTCTGGCATTGTTGATAGAATTGCATCAATTATAGATGTATTTTTTAACTTTGCCTACAATTTTAAATATATCTGCAAAGTTTCATCACTGTACTAGCTTTATTTGTGGATGAAAAAGAACATTTTCGGTGAAGCGTGCCTTTGTGAATGGTAAACGCATGGCCATGTGCCAAGGCGACTGCACATGTGCATATCGATCGAATTGGCATGTACACTTTCCCTTTTCAACACTCAAAATGTGCAATTTGACCTACTAAAGTTAAAGAGAACACACGTTTAAAGATTATTAATAATTTATTTGTATACTTGTACTATTTTGTAATTATTTAACACAACGGAACATATTTTTGAAGTCAGTTTTCATATGACCGTTTGAGACCATCTCGCATGCACACCCACTGGTGAAGGTAATCAGACTAATCGGACACACTGGAGAGCTCCCCTTATGGGTGAATACTCAGAATAGCATGAGAAATCGCAACTCATCTCACCTTCACAAAAATGTGAATATCTTCACTTAGAAGTGACATACAGGCATCATTGAGGTACCATTAGATGTTGAATTTCAAGGCCTATCTTATGTGGCCGTCTCATTAGTAAATTCTCAATTTAAATCGTGATAGTTAGTTCTCGCTACATTATAAACGTTTTTTCACAGAATCTGATCTTCTTCTGTTATGTTTCCATCTTTTGTTTTCTGACAGCCTGCTGATGTACTTGTTCTTTTTAGTAAGTTCCTGGATTCTTGTGTGCACTGATTTGGTATTTTGACTGTTGTGTTGTTTTTCAATTTATATGCAATTTTTCTAAGATGACTGACTGCCGATTTCTTCGCTTGAGACTGACCAACGTGATTTAATTCAAACAGCTTACCGTAAATCCCCTCGGTCGTTTCAAGTAATGAAATTTGGAGAATTCAATAAATAATAATATTAATAATATCTAATAATGACTTTAGAAACAATCTGTACATACGTGAACTTACCTCAATACTTGAAATTTTTTCAAGTTCAAAAAATTTCACCAACAAATTTTAATTAGCCTTCGGAGCACATGAGCTGGAAACTACAAACATTGCTTCCAAAGTCGGTCTCGTCTAACCTGCTTCCTCAACGGTGGTTATTGTACTGGTCCATTTTATAGCCAGTCAAAAAACGCACTGTTTTCGGAATTTTAAAAAGCCATAACGACCACTGTCGGAATTTGGCCAAATATCGGACATAAGCCAAAATGGTTGCCGGGTCACGTGATCTTGACCGCAAATTACCCCAACAGGTCCACCATCGATATGATTTTCTCACTCAGGCAGCTCCAGGAGAAGTGCAGAGAACAGAGGAAGCCATTGTATATTGCCTTCATCGACCTCACAAAGGCATTTCACCTCGTGAGCAGAGACGGCCTCTTTAAGATCCTTGGGAACATGCAATTGATCCGTCGACTAAACAAAACTAAACTTCACTAAACTAAACTAAACCCATCCTGCTAAGTCTCGCGAAATCATTTCATGAAAACATGCAGGGGACCATTTTAATTTTATTTGATGGCTCAACACCCCAGTCATTCAGCATCAGCAATGGAGTAAAGCAGGGCTGCGTGCTTGCTCCTACATTTCTTTCGTATTTTTTTCACCTTTCTCATAGGTAGGCATTTGGGACTGCCAATGAAGGCATATACCTCCATGGGGAGTACGGGGTGTCAGGCATTGGTAGCAACTTTGGTAAGGATGACTCTCATGTCCTTTCAGGACCCATCCACCACTGGTCCAAGCCTGACACCCAGCTCGTGCCTGTGGCTCCTAGTAGCTGTCAGCATTCGACAGCGACCACCCCCCGGGCAACAGCTGTGAGAGGCTGGCTAAACCAGGCATGGGTATCCGATTTGGTGTCAAACCAAGAGGTAAACTAGTGTATGCCTACCCAGCATGTGAAGACAGGATTCGGCAGACTGTGCGGAAGAAATCATTCCTGATTCAACGGGCAAGACGGCGTTTACCTGCACAGCGTTGTGGAACGTAATGAGCACGGCAAGGCGCGTAGAGCGCCCTGGTCATCCACTGCACCTGTATTCGTCTCCAGTCGTCTCGACTTGTCTTGCCACTGGACTCAGATGGACTCAGGCGAGAGAGTGAGGTCGACGAATTGCGCAACTCTTCCTCACTTTAATCCAAGTCATCGCGCAAGTCATTCTTCATCCAACGTCATATATCACCTTCAAGCCCTGTGGCGAGCGGTGAAGCGGCAGGCGTGGGTACGCTGGCAGCCGTAGTCGCAGACCTGCAAACAGGCGGTTCAGGCCATATGGTCGTCTTCTACTGACCGGAGCAGCAGTGGGATTCGGCAGCCCCCTGAGCGACCGAGCAGCCCTCTATAGGAACACACTGCTCACCTCCACAGCATGAGGAAGGGGCTAGAAAAAGTGCCCTAAACATTGTCTGCTCCATCACTACCTAACCAGCTAGCCGCGGTTGGTGGGTACCCTAACTGCGGTCGACATACAAACAAAGATAAAACAAGCAAAGCTAAATGAGTAAACCATATCCCCTTAACAATTGGAACTTGGAATGTACGCACCCTACTTGACAGAGACGGCGCGTCGGGTCCAGAGAGACGAACAGCACTGATTGGGAGAGAGCTGGGCAGATACAACATCGACATTGCAGCCTTGAGCGAGACACGACTTGCAGAAGAAGGCCAAATCTGTGAAGTAGGTGCCGGCTACACATTTTTCTGGAGTGGAAGGAAAAGCGAGGAAAGACGCCAATCCGGTGTGGGATTTGCCATTAAGTCGGCCCTGGTCGGCAAATTAGCTGGATTTCCAAAGGCTATAAATGACAGGCTCATGACCATGAAGTTGCCCCTGCTGAATGGAAGGAAGCATGCAATCATTGTGAGTGTCTACGCACCAACTATGACCAACGAAGATGATGTCAAGAACAAGTTCTGTGAGGACCTGCACAATGTATTAAAATCTGTTCCCAAAGGAGACAAACTTATACTCCTTGGGGATTTCAATGCCAGAGTAGGCACGGACACCACCCCTTGGAGTGGCATTATTGGAAAACATGGAGTCGGAAATTGTAACAGCAATGGACTCCGCCTCCTTCAGACATGTGCCGAACATGATCTCCTGATTACCAACACAATTTTCCGTCTCCCCATGAGAAATAGGACATCGTGGATGCACCCTCGCTCGAAACACTGGCACCTCATTGACTATGTCATCGTCAGGAGGAGTGACAGACAAGACGTTCGAGTGACAAAATCCATGTGTGGTGCCGAATTTTGGACAGACCATCGTCTCATTGTCTCGAAAATAAACATTCACATCAGGCCACCACGGCGTCCTCAAGGGTCAAAAATGCAAAAAAAGCTAAATGTCACCCGCCTAAACAGCAAGAAAATGCAGCAGTCGTTTGAAAATATGCTGGAAGACCGCCTCAAACCCAATGCTGCAGCTAAACAGGATACAGAAACAGAATGGAGAGTCCTAAAGGACATAATTTAAACACTGCTATGGAAATCCTGGGTCCAGCCCTCCCGAAAGCATAAAGACTGGTTTGATGAAAATTCCGAAGACATCAACCAATTGCTGGCCGAGAAACATCTTCTCCTCAAAACACATTTGAATGACCCAAAGTCAACATCAAAAAAAGATGCTTTCAAGAACATTCAGAGAGTAGTGCAGCAGAAACTTCGGCACATGCGGGACTCCTGGCTGAGCAGCAAAGCTGATGAAATTCAGGGCTTTGCTGACAGACATGATATGAAAAACTTCTACGACTCACTGAAAGCGGCCTATGGTCCTACATCACTGTGCATAGTTCCCCTCCTCAGTGCAGATGGGGGAACATTGGTCACCGATAAGAAAGAAATCCTTCAACGCTGGGCAGAGCATTTTAGCAAAATCTTAAATGCAACTTCCTTCTTCGATGATGAAACCATCAACTGCCTTCCTCAAGTTCCCACCAATGAGACACTTGATGACCTGCCAACCATAGTTGAAGTAAACAAAGCCATCCAGCAACTCTCCAGCGGCAAGGCACCTGGTCCTGACTCCATCCCAGCAGAGATATACAAGGCAGGTGGGCCGGTCCTAACAGAGCAGCTTCACCAAGTCTTTACAACCATATGGGTGAACGAGACCATGCCACAAGATTTCAAGGACGCGTCACTAGTCCACCTTTACAAACGTAAAGGAAACCGCCAATCCTGTGACAACCACCGAGGCATCTCCTTGCTTTCAATTGCAGGGAAGATAATCGCGAGAATTCTTCTCAATCGCCTCACAGCCCATCTCGATCAAGGTCTTCTTCCTGAGAGTCAATGTGGCTTCAGAAAAGAACGTGGAACTGTTGACATGATTTTCGCTGCAAGGCAGCTGCAAGAGAAATGTCAGGAACAGAACTATGAAATGTTCTCCACTTTCATTGACCTTACCAAGGCTTTTGATACAGTCAGCAGAGAAGGACTGCGGAAGATTATGGCAAAATATGGCTGTCCACGAAAGTTTGTCCAAATAATGCGGCTATTTCATGACGGCATGCAGGCAAGAGTACAGGAAAATGGTGAACTGTCTGAACCCTTTCCTGTCACCAATGGAGTGAAGCAAGGATGTGTCCTGGCACCAACACTGTTCAGGCTCATGTTTTCAGCCATGTTGATGAATGCCTTCGAGAACGACGACATTGGAATAGACATCAACTACCGTATGGATGGAAAGTTATTCAATCTCAGAAGGCTGAAAGCTAAAACCAAAATTAACAGCGACACCGTCAGAGAGCTCCTGTTTGCTGATGATTGCGCTCTATACGCCAACTCAGAGGCGGACATGCAACATAATGTTTCAGCTTTCTCACATGCCTGTGCCAACTTTGGGCTCAATATCAACTTGGAGAAGACTGTAGTTATGTACCAGCCAGCTCCAAGGAATAATCACACTGTGAAGAATATCAAAGTGAATGATCATAGACTAAGTGTTGTGGACAAATTCACCTATCTTGGCAGCACTGTGTTACCAGCTGCCACAATTAATGACGAAGTGAATGCAAGAATCTCCAAGACCAGTGCGGCCGTTGGCAGATTGTACAAGAATGTGTGGGACAGAACTGGAATAAGCCTGCAAACAAAGCTAAAAGTCTACAAAGCAGTTGTATTATCCACACTGCTATATGCTTGTGAAACCTGGACTGTTTATCAGCGACACGCTAGGAAATTAAACCGCTTCCACACAGTCTACCTAAGGAAGTTACTGAAGATTAAATGGCAAGACAAGATTCCAGACACTGAAGTCCTAGAAAGAGCGTCCATGCCGAGTATCAACACTCTACTGATGAAGAATCAGATTCGCTGGGCTGGTCACTTGACTCGCATGCCAGATCACAGGCTCCCTAAACGAATTTTTTTTACAGCGAACAGCGTTGTGGTAAACGCTCCCAAGGTGGCCAGAGAAAACGCTTTAAAGACACTCTGAAAATTTCACTGAATGCTTTTGGAATTCATCATGACACCTGGGAGGCTGCAGCCAGAGACCGAAATTCGTGGCGTGCATCATTACGCAAAGGTGCAGTCATATGTGAGGCAACCAGGACTGCAAGAGCTGTGAAGAAAAGGCAGGACAGAAAAACCACTGCAGGAAATCCTCCTCCAGAGACGTCAAGCATTCTTTGCCCACATTGTCAAAGAACATTTCGAGCCAAAATAGGCCTTATCAGCCATCTTAGAACCCAAGGCTCCATACCTTCAACCCCACTGGATGAAATGAATGGTCATCATCATTCTTGATGGACAAACAACATACCTCCATACAAGATCTGATGACAAACTTTTTAGCCCATCAAGGCTCAAGGCAAAGACCAAAATAACATCAAGATGCATAAGAGAACTACTTTTATTTTTGCAGATGATGAAGTACTGACTACTCATGCAGCAGGAGATCTGCTAGTGCTCATAGGTCGTTTTGCAGCCGCCTGCAGAGATTTTGGGCTCACCATCAGCCTAAATAAAACACAGGTGATGGAACAATATGCTGGTGTGCCTCCATTAATCAACATTTCTAATTACGAACTGAACGTTGTCCGTGAGTTTGTGTATTTAGGGTTGATAATATCTGATAATCTTTCTTTGGAGACAGAAACCGACAGACGCATCGGAATAGCAGCCAGAACACTTTCCAGGCTAAGAGAGTTTAGGAGAACAATAGACTAACAGAGCGTACAAAAGTCCAAGTATATAAAGCTTGTGTTGTTAGCACACTACTCAATGGGTCTGAATCCTGGACCTTGTACTCACGACAGGAAGGAAAGCTGAATTCCTTCCACATGAGATGTCTGAGATGCATCTTGGGCATATCGTGGCATGACCATATAACAAACAAACACGTGCTTGAAAGAGCGGATATCACCAAAGTGCACTCCCTCCTCAAGCAGAGGCGCCTCCGACGGCTGGGCCATTTATCTCGAATGGAGGATGAACGTGTTCAGAAAGATCTCCTATACGGAGAACTAGCCACAGGAAAAAGGCCAACCGGAAGACCCAAAATGCCATATAGGGATATATGTAAACAAGATATGAAAACCCTTGGCATAAATCCAGACACGTGGGAAATAGTTGCCGCAGACAGATGTTCCTGGAGAACGGATGTACGAAACGGACTGGTGCTCTTTGAGCTTTGAGCGCAATCTGGTCCAACAAGCTGAGGGTAGGAGGCACAATTAAAATAAATGCAGTCACTTACTGTGGGACCAGCCTAGTCTTACAGATGCGGAAATTGTGACAGAGATTGTTACTCTCGCATTGGACTATACAGTCACCAACGATGCTCTCAGTGGCCTTCCCAGCGGCACAGCTCTATAGTCCTACAGGACTGAAAGAGTCCTACTATTATTTGAGCCTGAGGAATTAAGGCCGCCTGGCTAGTGCAGTCGCCGCGAACTGTGTAGGCTAGAGTTTTCTGTTTGCCCCCGACAGAAATAAGACCTCCACACCTTACCAAGGATTCGAACCTGGGTCTCCCGAAGTAAAATCCGGCATTCTAGCCTCTCGGCCAGCAGCTCTGCTTACAATGCCGCTTTGTGAAAACTTAATTCCAGTACAAACAGTTATAATAAATTACTGCGAAAGAATCTTCAAATGTTGGACAACTTCTCACATTAAAGTAACATTATAATGGCAGCAAACTACTATTACTAATATAGAACCACAGGTAAACATACCGTTTAACTGTTGATACTTACTTACTATCTGAATCTCATCTCATCTCATCACGTTCCTCTAGTACCTTGCTGTGTCGAGGTGAAGTATAAACAGCGGGAGAGTGCCCACTTATGGGATTCATGTATCGATATTCCCATGGACTCTGTTATTCCCTGCGTCTATCGTTCACGTGGTCGGTCACTTCCTCTGCTTTCACCTGGTCTGTACATTATTGCTTGTTGTGATATACTGTTAGTTGGTAGCCTACTTGCATGGCCAAACCATTTGACTTGCTGCCTTCTAATAAAATCTAGCGCAGCTATAACCCCAACTTTAGTCCTGATTTCTTCCGTTCTGATCTTATCTCTTCTTGATACGTTGATTATTCTTCTCAGAATCTCATGTCTGTTATTGTGATTTTTCTTTTCTCTTTTTCTGTCATTGTCCAGGTTTGGCATTGGTAACATAGAGTTGGTAGGAAGATTGTGTTGTAAAGTATTTTTTTGTAGTTATTGATACGCATTTGTTCTTTAGTATTGATGCCATTTGTCCAAAGAGTTGGTTTGCCTTATTGCATCTATTTTCGATCTCGACTTCTGATTTGCAATTTGATGATATTATACTTCTAAGGTACTTGAAACTCTTTACTTGTTTCAAAGGATGTTCATTTAGGTGAATTGTTGTTGTTGTTTTCTTCTTTAGTTACAGTCATTACCTCTGTTTCACTTGTGCTAATTTTCAAGTTATGTTCCCTACACATTTCGTTTCGACTATTCATGTGGTCTTGTAATTCACCGTCTGGCTTTGCTATTAGTGCTTGTTCGTCCGCAAACAGGAGGGAGTTCTCTAATGGTATATATATAGGTTCCTGAGGGTGCCCGAGACATGAGAATTAGCCAGAGACTGAGAGTCTTGTCTTCACAACGCGACCAGAGCGTAGTTCTGTAAAGTACCTGCTTCGCAATGATGTATGACAGTTTACATTTCAACAAAGAAGCAATAATAGTTTAAATGTTATAAGGGGATACATTGCTTTGAGTTTACATTAAATCTGACGCGTCATGGAGATTAGTATAATTCATTGCCCGAACAGTTGTCTGGTTTCACTTCCCAAATTCACAAGATTATTTTTTTTCTTAATTCTACCAGTAAAAGTGAATTCCTATGGCTGAGTGGCTGACATGCTTGCCTGTTGACCCAGTTGTCCATGTGTTTGAACTCCATTCAGGCGAATCTTTGCAAAATAGACCTAGACTCCCAGGTCGGCCCAGCCTTTGATGGAAGTCAGGAAATGTCTAGGGAAGTAACACTGGCAGGCGTGATACTGACCACAACATCCATCACGTGCCCATTTGTGTATACAAACGTGGGGCTAGCACCATTTACCCAGTAACCCACAAGGCGTGTGTAAGGGTTGTTTAGTTACATAGATCAGTGAGTGATGAAAGTATTTCCAAAGTCAGATAGTATTATAAAGGGCTTACAATATACGACAGTAAGAAAGTGTTATCCGCTGAATAGCTTTAGTCAGTAAAACTGAACATAAGACACACGTAAGCTAAGAATGGTACGTTCAACATTGAAGGGCTGCACTTTTCACCTATATTTGGTCCCATCAACATGAGGCTGGGGGGGGGGGGGGGGGGCATGTGCTCTGTCTCTCTATTTTCTAGCCAATATAATTTCCAGAACACTCTGAAAATTAATCGCATCCATTTAACGAAGCTGTGTCGACCCTAGACCACGCCTAGCCAACCCGACAAAGAGTAGTCGATCCTAAACCACGCCTAGCCAACCTGACAAAGAGTAGTCGACCCTAGAGCACGCCTAGCCAACCCGACAAAGAGTAGTCGACCCTAGACCACGCCTAGCCAACCTGACAAAGAGTAGTCGATCCTAGACCACGCCTAGCCAACCCGACAAAGAGTAGTCGATCCTAGACCACGCCTAGCCAACCTGACAAAGAGTAGTCGACCCTAGACCACGCCTAGCCAACCCGACAAAGAGTAGTCGACCCTAGACCACGCCTAGCCAACCTGACAAAGAGTAGTCGACCCTAGACCACGCCAAGCAAACCCGACAAAGAGTAGTCGATCCTAGACCACGACTAGCCAACCTGACAAAGAGTAGTCGACCCTAGACCACGCCTAGCCAACCTGACAAAGAGTAGTCGATCCTAGACCACGCCTAGCCAACCCGACAAAGAGTAGTCGATCCTAGACCACGCCTAGCCAATCCGACAAAGAGTAGTCGATCCTAGACCACGCCTAGCCAACCTGACAAAGAGTAGTCGATCCTAGACCACGCCTAGCCAACCCGACAAAGAGTAGTCGATCCTAGACCACGCCTAGCCAATCCGACAAAGAGTAGTCGATCCTAGACCACGCCTAGCCAACCCGACAAAGAGTAGTCGATCCTAGTGTGACAGCTAGAAAAGAAGAGGAAGAAGGAGAGAGGAAGGAGGGAGGAGAGAGAGAAGAGAAAAAAAGGAATGATGAGGGAAACGATATAAATAGTGTGAAGCCTAAAAGTTCGTTCCTCAGTCGAACTCTGCCTACTACACACTACCTTTGATAGTAAAGAAAGAGGGAGAACAAGAGAAGGAGAAAAAGAGGATGAGAGTGAGGGATACGACAGATGTAGGTTCGTGTCTCCGCGTGAGAACAATAGTTAATTACTATTGCACCATCAATGTCTCGTGGTGTATGTTATCAGGTTATAGAAGAGATGTACAGCCTCACAAGGTCTCTAAGCTACTTTACTTATATTACTTCAGACTAACAAGTCGAAATAAAAGACAACTCAATAATATATTTATTTCCTTCTTGAACAATAACAGAGTGACAATCTACAACATAATCGCATAGAGTAATCAGTACATGCATTGCAGACACATGATGCATATTGAACTGTAATAATACGATGCTGCATTGCCTCACAAGAGAGAGAGAGAGATAGTGTAACAGCCTATGCCACTGGATGTTAGGGGAATGCCACTTATTATCACCTATTAACCGCATGAAATAAAAGACTAAAGCTAGGAATTACACCGGCCTTTGTTTCATAACTATCTCTCCGTAGGCTTATCAGTGGTCCGTGTATTTAGCCCAAATACCCATTGATCCATAGATTGATCCATCAATCCATATACCCAGGGATTATTTTGTTCAGATGGATATCTGTTTAGACAAGTATGCCCGGTATGCTTGGGCGACTCCCTTTTACCCAGGCAATGCCTGAAACAGTATAAAACAATACCCGTGAGTTTTATGTGAGAATAAACATTAGTCTTTCACTACCTACAAATTCCTTAACACCTATCGCTTCTTTATCTATACTAGTATTAGTATATCTTAGCCATAACATAAATTAAGAACCTTATTGTGAACACATATGTTTAACTAATATTATTATCGCCTATTTCCCGACGCGCCGCCTACAGCCAACATTAAGTATTTAACCATTCACCCGAAGATCTGAACTCGCTGCCTGTACCACGCCGGGCCAGCCTAACTACACCTTAGCTACACAACCGCAGAAGCGCGACCTCCTTTCACCTATGTCCAGCTAACAAAAGACACGCATTCTTTCCTGTGCCCGCCCCGTCTCTGGCCAACGATCTCACCTGCCCCTATTGTCTGGTTGACCTAGTGATCGCGAGTGCCTGGCTATCTTCTGCCGTCTGCTGTGTTTGGTCGCTGTGTCTATATTCTTGCAATACTGCCATCTCTTCGTATTTACATGCACTTGCACTAGCCTAGTTCTCATTAATCTTGTAGGCTAATGGCTCAGTTTACATGAACATATACAGTTTATCCACACTCTGCTTATCTAACCGATTAATATGACTCCCATCACTCTATTTCGGCTATTTAAATATCGGTAATATGTAGGGCGTCGCATTCAGTCCTGACATTTGTCGGTCGTTCATGATTACGCGGTAAGTTCACCTACGGTAGTTTGCTATAGCTGTCTAAACTAAGATATCTGATTATAATATACAATTAAACTAATTAGGTCTAAGTCTTATGTCAACTTACATTGAACTTCTGCCGTCCAGTTGATCATCTGGGTCCCATATTTGAAATACGATTGCTCTCTTCAACCTCGTTTGCCGTGGATCCCACCACCGGTTTCCAGTTGTATTTGACATTAGTCTCCTGTGTGGTTCCAACCGCAGTGTCCCTGGCTATGGTCGTCCTGTGTGACGTTTAGCCATCTACTGCAACGAACGAGCGGTCTCCTTAGCTGGCGGTCCTCTTAACTCAAGTGGCTTTCTTGCACTTTAACGACCCTCGGACTCTGCGTGTCTTTCCCTTCTTTGGCTTATCTGCCTTGGGTAGGTTCCGTTCACAGATCCTTAGTCGCTCTCACTCCTATCAGTGATTCAGACGAGTTCTAGCATGAGCGCTTGTCCGTCTTCCTTCACTTCCTCCTCCTACAGATACTATACAGACTTGGGCACGGATTAGCCACAATTTCTGAAGTCCTGTTACTATGTTCCTTGGGCTGCCCCAAGAGGGCTCAGCCCCCCGCCGCTCCCGGAGTCCACTATTAACTGTCCTCTCTCCTGCTCGACTCTTCTAACTGACTGGATCCTCAAGTATATATTACTTCTCGAGTTGGCGCCTTTCTTGAATCACGTGACGTCGCTGTCCCTTGTCATCCAATCAGTACTTCGCGTACCCTGCTTCAATTTGCATCTTATTATTAATCTAACTACCTTCACCCCAATACGACCTTGTTTTTGAGTTCATAGTCCTTGTTTGAGTTCATGCTCCTTGAAGTAGATTTCTCAGCTCAAGCACGTTCCCACTGCCATAAATCTGCCAGCCTACTGTACCTATTTTGGTCTCTAGACAGCCTTCGTTTATTTCAGATCTCGGATGCACCTATAAACTATGTGGCCTGTTTTGTTTTCTGACAGCTCTAACCTAAAGTATACATTACATCTGGCATTCCCCGACCCTGAGAAAGCTACAGAACAACGACAGTTGAGGTAGAGTTTTAGGAAACCGAAACAATTCGGGTTCAGAGCTTGACCTTTCAAGCTGTTTAAAAATATCTTGGCCGATGAACTTAGATACTTCCAAATTCCCCTACTGGTTTTGGTGCCATCAATATCTAGTGCCTTGTTGTCCCATTTTGTGACGCATCAGGCGTTCACACTAGACAATGCCTAGCCAACCTGACAAAGAATAGTCGACCCTAGAGCACGCCTAGCCAACCTGAAAAGAGTAGACGATCATAGACCACGCCTAGCCAACCTGACAAAGAGTAGTCGATCCTAGACCACGCCTAGCCAACCTGACAAAGAGTAGTCGATCCTAGACCACGCCTAGCCAACCTGACAAACAGTAGTCGATCCTAGACCACGCCTAGCCAACCTGACAAACAGTAGTCGATCCTAGACCACACCTACCCAACCTGACAAAGAGTAGTCGATCCTAGACCACACCTAGCCAACCTGACAAAGAGTAGTCGATCCTAGGCCACACCTAGCCAACCTGACAAAGAGTAGTCGATCCTAGACCACACCTAGCCAACCTGACAAAGAGTAGTCAATCCTAGACCACGCCTAGCCAACCCGACAAAGAGTAGTCGATCCTAGACCATGCCTAGCCAACCTTACAAAGAGTAGTCGATCCTAGACCACGCCTAGCCAACCTGACAAGAGTAGTCGATCCTAGACCACGCCAAGCCAACCTGACAAAGAGTAGTCGACCCTAGACCACGCCTAGCCAACCCGACAAAGAGTAGTCGACCCTAGACCATGCCTAGCCAACCTGACAAAGAGTAGTCGATCCTAGACCACGCCTAGCCAACCTGACAAAGAGTAGTCGACCCTAGACCACGCCTAGCCAACCTGACAAAGAGTAGTCGATCCTAGACCACGCCTAGCCAACCTGACAAACAGTAGTCGATCCTAGACCACACCTAGCCAACCTGACAAAGAGTAGTAGATCCTAGACCACACCTAGCCAACCTGACAAAGAGTAGTCGATCCTACACCACGCCTAGCCAACCTGACAAAGAGTAGTCGATCCTAGACCACACCTAGCCAACCCGACAAAGAGTAGTCGATCCTAGACCACACCTAGCCAACCTGACAAAGAGTAGTCGATCCTAGACCACGCCTAGCCAACCTGACAAACAGTAGTCAATCCTAGACCACACCTACCCAACCTGACAAAGAGTAGTCGATCCTAGACCACACCTAGCCAACCTGACAAAGAGTAGTCGATCCTAGACCACACCTAGCCAACCTGACAAAGAGTAGTCGATCCTAGACCACGCCTAGCCAACCCGACAAAGAGTAGTCGATCCTAGACCATGCCTAGCCAACCTTACAAAGAGTAGTCGATCCTAGACCACGCCTAGCCAACCTGACAAGAGTAGTCGATCCTAGACCACGCCTAGCCAACCTGACAAGAGTAGTCAATCCTAGTGCAGTGCTGACAATATGACGAAGTTGTGTCGACCCTAGACCACTATTGATCATATGAGGAATTTGTGTCGACCCTAGACTACTAATGAGCACTTGACAAAGTTGTGTCGACCCTAGACCACTATTGATCATATGAGGAATTTGTGTCGACCCTAGACTACTACTGAGCACTTGACAAAGTTGTGTCGACCTTAGACCACTACTGACTATATGACGAATTTGTGTCGACCGTAGACTACTACGGAGCACTTGACAAAGTTGTGTCGACCCTAGACCACTATTGACCATATGAGGAATTTATGTAAACCCTAGACTACTACTGAGCACTTGACAAAGTTGTGTCGACCTTAGACCACTACTGACCATATGAGGAATTTATGTAAACCCTAGACTACTACTGACAGCTTGACAAAGTTGTGTCGACCTTAGACCACTACTGACTATATCACGAAGTTGTGTCAACCTTAGACCACTATTGACCATTTGACGAAGATGTTTTTAGAGTCATGTTCATGTTCTCTAACAATGTTTCCAATGAACCGCATCCACTAGGAATGTACTGCAGAGATCTGGTTCCCTTCTCCAAGCTCAGAAACTAGTACCATGTGCAAGACTGTGAGGGTAACTACTACGTAGAGACATCATAACATGAAACAAGCTTGAGCACATCACAAACGAACTGCGATGGGGTTAACCTTACATTGGTAATAAGTATTTCAGGATCCTCGCCGGTGCTACGGAGTTCGTGCACTGAGCTGAGTTTCTCCAGACTCAGGTTTGAGTTAGGAGGAGAACGGAGCACTTATGGGTTGTACCCGTGTGCTGTGATGTTGATCCATCGACTAAACTAAACTTACATTGGTGATGTTGCCTCCACATGTTTCGGGTACGCCAGCGTCGACAGACCCAACCCAAATGACAGAGGGGCATAAATAGCATAGCTCAACAATAACAACACGAAAAAACGAGGTATGATTAATCATGGACATGATTGGTCTTACCGGATTCCGGGCGTGTGAAGATTGGGTAGACCGTACATTTGAGGAGTTTGGGAGCCACGCGGTGTGAGCGTTTTTGCAGTGACCTCACTGATGAGTCTCATTCACAAGTGCTGGATCTCTTTTCTTATTTTTGCATCCACTTCCCCCGGCTTGTTTACTTTTTGATCTAACCTGAATTTAGATTCATCCGATAATATCTCTTCCATTTTACTCTTACTCTGGTAGTCTTACATGTCCATCAATACTACACCACTTCCTTTGTCTGGTCTCAGTAATACGAAGGTTTTGTTAGCCTTTAATGCTTTTCATGCAGTAAGGTGTTTGTTGGTCAGCGGACATGTCTGTTTAGACAATATAAAATGACGCAAAGTAGTGCAGCTTTACATAACAGAGGATGTAAAGCTGCACTACTTTGTGTCATTTTATATTGTTTACACTTTCACAGCTTTACCGCAGTTCCACCTAATTTTATTCATATGTCTGTTTAGAGGGTGTTGTGCGATACTGGTGTTCTAAATATATCAGTTTGGCCTTCAGCCAACCGACAGACTCAACAGAAGTAGGTGTTAACTTAGAGACTTGGTCAAAAAACATTTCACACATTTTACACGCGTGTAATTGGTGTGCCAGGATGTAAAACCAGGAGTTTCTACTCAAGATCTGCGCGGGTGCTACGGAGTTCGTGCATCGAGCGAAGCCATCCTTGAGTGAATTTTCAGCAGCGTGTGTGGTTTTCTCAGTCTGTGTTTACGTTTTTTCAACATGGCGGAACAACGTGTTTTCTTCGAGTGGTCAGCAGTCAACATACCGAAGCGGCGTGGTAGCCGCGCAGGGATAAAGAAGCAAGGTAAGCGTGGTGGTTTGAGGCGGTTTAGACTCAAGTGTCACCGTCTAGGACTCAGGAATATCCGTATTCTATATTGGAACTGTGCCAGTGTAAAACAACGGGGCTCTATTTTAGAAACCCTAGTTTACAGGAACGACATTGTAGCACTCCAGGAGACGAGACTGGGCGATCAGCTACTCCAAATTGCCGGCTTCAAATGTTTCTACAACAGACGACATCTGGGAATGGCGATCCTCGTTCGCGACAGCATGGTGGCGTCAGAGCTAGACATGTCCAGTTGGGACAGTGACGATATACAAATACAGGCGTTGAGAGTTCATTCCAGTATACCATTCGTGTTGGTTAATGTTTATGCCCGCAATGCCAGTGTGGACGCCCAGAAGTGGCAGTGCTTAAGTGGCATATTAGGCCACGAAAGAAATGTTATTTTCTGTGGTGACTTCAACGCTAAAGGCAGATCATGGGGAAACACTTCCTCCAATACACAGGGGGAGGAGCTCGAGACTGCACTGGACACCATCGACCTGGTTTGTATCAACAGTGGCGGTGTCACCAGGACAGCAAGCCGTCCGGGTGATGAGGACAGTGCTATTGATCTGGCGCTAGTTTCACCTTCACTCACTACAGTGTGTAGATGGGGTGTCCTAGGACACCATGGCAGCGATCACCACCCTTGCAGCATACTGGTGGAGAAAGGCAGAGCCAGGCAGCACAAGCTAAAGACGTTCCAGTATGACAGTACAGGGCAAGATGTGGTGAGTAAAATAAGACGTGACAAGCGCAGAACGTTTCAGGGCAGGAAAAAAAGCTGGGAGCAGCCACCGTGGTGGAGTTTCGAGGTGGAGAAGGCTTGGGTGGATAAGCGTAGTGCTGTAAGGAGATGGCAAAATGCCAAGATGAACAGAGCTGGTCATCCTAGTCCCTGCTTGCACTTAGAAAGAGAGATGCACACAAAAGTAAGCTATTTCAAAAAACTGGTCAAGGTTGTTAAAAGCGAAAAATGGGCAGAGGTGTGTCAAAGAGTAAGCACAGACAAGTCATTGAAATTGTTCTGGCGACTACATAAAAGCATGAGTGGTGTAGTCAAGAATAAGAGCATTTCTGACTTCCAAGGTGCTGACCTCATCTGGCAGAGGACTGACGAGGACAAGGGCAAAGCCCTCTTTGAACGCTACCTTGAGCAGAGCAACCAGACAGACATGGGAGGCCGAAATCTGGCCAAGGAGGTCACCTCAGACAGATGCAAGGCCCAGAACACTTCGGATGAAGACACAGTGACAGTGAAAGAAATCAAGGCTGTGCTTCGACGATCAAAAAACAGTGCTCCAGGTCCTGATGGCATAAGATACGACGACATAAATAGGTGTACCGACAATGAGCTAGAGAAACTAGCAGACATGTACAACAACAGTATAGGGAGTGCTAGCATCAAGGAGGAATGGTTACACAGCTACCTGATTCCCTTGCCGAAGCCTGACAAAGACCACAAAAAAATTCAGGGATATCGAATTATAACCATGCAGAATACAATAGGCAAGCTGCTGGAGAAGGTAATTGCCAGGAAAATATCAAGCCAACTAGAGAGGCAAGGTGTTTTCCCACCTACCCTGGGTGGGTACCGTCCAAAAGAGAAACCTGGACCAATGCAGCAGTCTTTGCCCAGGATGTCTATGAAGGTTTCCACGCAGGCACTGAAACCGTTGCTGCAGCGATTGATCTTGAGGACGCATACAACAGAGTACCACTGGATTTTTTAATGTTTCAGCTTCTCGAACTAAACGTAAGTCCATTCCTCCTTAGTTGGATCGCTGCAGCCCTCTTCCAACGGAAAGTAGTTTTTAGATGTGGCAGTTGGACTTCGGAACCAACAACAATATATCCTGGCCTACCACAGGGATCACCATTATCTCCGGTACTGTTCAACGCCTACACAGTGAGAATCACCAGTGAGCAGATCACTGGACCTGGCAGGACATTGTCATATGCCGATGATGTTTTAGTGTATCGTCAGGGTAAGGATAGAGAGGAGGTTGCTGTGGAACTACAAACCGAACTCAATCGCATAAGTACTTGGTGTGATGAAGCTGGGGCAATGGTCAACCCAACAAAGGCAACAGTGACTTGGTTCTCGTTGAATAATCATATTGTCAACACTCCAACACCAACTGTAATGCTGTGTTCAGAGGCGGTGGAAAGAACGCAGGCAATGAATTACCTGGGGATACGGTTTGATCGAAGCCTTGCTTATAATGTGCACATAGACCAGGTGATAACAAAGGCCAAGCGGGGTTTGGCAGCGATGCGGGTGATGGCGGCAGCAAACTGTGAGCAGCGCCATCTATGTCTTCTGTACGAGGGGCTGGTCATGTCTGTTTTGGAGTATGCAATGGCAATCCTGACTCTCAGCCATAAGCAGATAGAAAGGATGGAAAGGATACAGAATGAAGCTATGCGCATTATTCTTGGATGTACAAGAGATACAGCATGCAGGGCGATGCGCTACCTTCTTGATTTTCCAACCATTGAAGAGAGAATACAAGGTTGCAGGGCACGCGCCTACCTCAGAATTAACGCAAACACACAACATCCACTGCATAGTGAAATTAGGAGGGTGAAGGGCAGCAGGTTAAAAAGAGGACGGTCGTGGATGGGTCAAGCCGAAGACATTCTTCAACAGGTGTGTTCACTTGAGGACTTAGAACCTGGCGAGGAGTGGGTGCAAGTGCCAACAGACTTCTGCACATCCTTTTCAGTTTGCATCCAACTAGATAGAAAATGCAGACAAGAAAATCCGGCTGCTGTTGAGGCTGAAGTACAAGCGTTGATTTTCGAGAATTCGCTAGACGGTGACGCGGTCATCTACACAGATGGGTCGGTCGTCCGACATGTGAGAAGCTCATGGGCCTTTACAGCTCGGGCCGGAGGGAGAATTGTGAAGGAGGACTCTGGTGCTTTCACTGAAACCACAAGTAGCCTGACCATGGAAGTCATGGCAGTAAGTAAAGCAATAACATGGCTCGAGACACAGACATTCACTAGGGCTTGTTTCCTTAGCGACTCAATGAACATGATCAAGAGGATAGAGGAGGGGTCGATCCGAAGAGAATGGTTGCTGCCTCTGGAGCGGTCTCGACTGGCAAAGATTAGTTTCATCTTCGTGCCAGGGCATGCGGGAGTACAAGGAAATGAGCGGGCTGACAAGCTCGCAGGTGAGGCTACTGTGGAGGGCGGACGCGCCATGGACCAGGCCGACATTCTGAATGCTCTACGAGAAGTAAGACTTTTGCGAGAACCAAGTGATGACTGTGAATCTACAACAATGGCCAGACTGCGAGAGCAGCAAATTAAAAGAGGGGTGGCCAAACAAGAACACTACGCAGGAAGCCAAAGAAGATTGATAAACCAACACAGAACTGGCGTCGTTAGCCGCTACACGTTGCGGGATTTGCTGAGGAGGGGATCCGAGCAATTATGGACTGAATGGTTCGATGTGCAATGAGGATGATCTGTCGACTAACTAACTAACTAACTAACATTTCACACTGTCCCTACGACTCAATACTGTTGATGTGTTTGGGCTTTATGCAGAATTTTAATCCCTATGCAAGAGCCTCAGTTTCAATATTTAAAAATTGGAGACCTTGGTGACAACTGGCAAGATCGAGGTGAAAAGAGCAAGGGGAAGCAGAGAACTAAATACCTGGATGGCTTGGTCACATGGCATGGTCGAGACAAGAACACTGAGCTGATCCACGACTCTGGTGATCGAATGAGATGGCAAAACATGACAGCCCACGCTTACCAGCATGGCACATGATGATATTATAACTGCACAATGCTACAGATATATGGCAAACTCATACATGCACAACAGTCAACAGCGACGAGCGGGACGTCCCAGGACATGGCCAGTTTCAGACACAGAGAGAAAGTTTACATCCTGTAGCCTATAGAGGGATGGCACCTTGTGGAAGGTGTTCAGCACAGACACGACCCCAGTAGACTTCGAGCTGGTCTCCAAATTTTGGAGACATTTTTTACTTTGACTACAGCATCAAAGAATGTTTGCTCTATGGACAAACAGTTTTCATATTAAAATCAAGAAAAGTTCAGGGCAACGTTGACGTTATTTCTGGTAATTTCTACAAATATTCAGATAGTAAGTATCAACAGTGACACATCATGTTTACCTTTGATTCTAGATAAATAATAGCAGTTTACTTTAGAAACTACAATCTTTATAATGTATTGTTACTAAGATTCTTTCGCAGTGATTTATTACAACTGTTTATACTGGAATTCAGTTTTCACAAAGCGGTGACGTGAGAGGAGCGGCTGGCCTAGTGACTAGATTGCCGGATTTTCCTTCGGGAGTCCTGGGTTCGAATCCTCGGTAAGGTGTGGAGTTTTGTTTCTGTGGAGGGCAAAAAGAAAACTCTAGCCTGCACAGTTCGCTGCGACTGCACTCGCCAGGCGACCTTAATTCCTCAGGCTCAAGACCCTCCCCCCTCCCCGTCCTCTCCCATACACCGCAATGTACTATATTGTCAGTAAATGACAGCGTGACAGTCGCCATCGGGAATTCGCGGTCAAGATCACGTGACCCGACAACCACTTTTTGGCTTGTGTCCGAAATTCGGCCAAATTCCGACTGTGGTGGTTAAATTCCGAAACGGGACAGTGCGATTTTTACTGGCTACAAATAGGCCAGTACTGTGAGTGGGCATACTTGTTTGTAGCTTTAAGCACATGTGCTCTGATGGCTAATTCGGTTTTATTGCCTGTTTTGTTTTTTTAGGCGGTCATGTTCTGCCATCTTCAAAATTTTATTCCTGGTTTTTGACCCTCATTAACCAAGAGGGAGAAAGAAGTAGAAAACAACCCCTGTTTTACCCCCAAATTTTCATAATTTGGGGGTGACAAATTTTTTCACCCTTTTTAAATTCTGCTTTTTGGTTCCGAAAATTTTTTTATTATTTGAGACTTTCCCAAATTTAATATTAACATTTTAATAATTCATCTGTTTTTCTTTATCAAAGTTAGTAAATCAAGAACCAAAATAATGTTTTTTTTTTGTCTCTACTATTTTTCCAAAATGTTGAAAGGTTTTTGTTTTTTTTTACCTTTTCCTTACAAACCTACTGTTTCACCAATTTCATTTTTTTTTCTTCCGCTTTAATAATTCTGAGTAAAAGCAGTAAATTTTTAATTAAATTTAAGAGAATTTCCATCCACCTGTACTCTTGTAAAATGCTTAAGAAATATCGGGGGAATTTCAATAATAGTTGTTTGAAGTGGATAAAGCCACCCTGTCTCAAGAAAAAAAAAAATTGGAAACCCATTGTTTGCACCCGTTCTTTATTGAAGTTTGTTGCTAAAGTTATTAGATTAATATTTTGCAATAATTGATTCTTTATCCACTTTTATATTTCTGTGTAAAATTTCAATATCTAAAACTATTGGGGGGATTTACTGTAGCTGTTTGAAGTAAAAAACGTTCAGACGGTCTACGAGCAAAAAAACAATCGGCAGCCTTGATACTTATTATACTTATATTCAGTGAGTAGTTTCAGTTTAATTATGAAATTAGAACAGTGACAGTGATAGATTTTCAGTGCTTCATCTTTCGTTCGCTTGAATGTGTCTATAACTGGAATGTTGTCTACTTTCCAAGCTGTGTTAAACTATATATTAACATATGAATAAATTGGTGGAACTGTGGTTACGCTGTAAAACTGTAAACAATATAAAATGACACAAAGTAGTGCCGCTTTACATAACAGAATTACAACACATACAGGAAGTTGCGGCGGACTAGCGCTTCATCTTCTATCCCATGCGCACTCTGTCCCCTGATTCAACAGCCAGTGAAGAGTCACACTAATAATTAATATTCATTCCCACCACTATCTGATTGAAAGTTCTCCTGGTCTTCTTTCTCAGTTTTGAGATTCTACCAGAACCCCTGATATCCTCCACAATCTATCCTTTCCACATACAAGTTCTACAAACTGTCCCCCCACCTTTCTTCCACCTGGTACCACAGGTGCATGACTACCTTCTTTCTTGCCCATAGGCACTCTATTTGTGTGCGGGTGGCTGCGTGGTCTCGGGGTATGATGTCTGCCTCGAGTGCTGGAGGTCCCGGGTTAAAGCCCCGGTGATGACCTGGATTTTTTCTTGTGGACTTCTAGTAATAAAATTGCCCCTGGTCTCTGGGTAGTGAGATCGGACACCTGTGTGCATTGTTGCACACGTAAAAAAATCCCTTGGCAGTTGGAAATCGAAAAAGAGTAGCCTAACGGTGCTGCACAGGCAAAACATTTTGAGTTAAAAATCTACCCAAAGTGTTTCAGGATCCTTGCGAGTGCTACGGAGTTCATGCACTGAGCTGAGTTTCTCCAGACTCAGGTTTGAGTTAGGAGGAGAACGGAGCACTTATGGGTTGCACCCCTGTGCTGTGATGTTGATCCAACAACTAAACTAAACTAAACTACCAAGAGGTGCATTCCCTGCCAGCCTATCAGCCTGTTCATTCCCCTGCACTCCCACATGGGCCAGGGCAAAAAATCCTTACAATTCTCACAAGCCATTACACACAAAACACTCCTTTCTGCACCTTACTCCTTGATTCCGTAATGAAGACTGTGTTGCAGTGGTCTCCTGTAACCAACGGAATGCCGCTGTGACTGCTTCCACCTCCACTCTCATGCTAGAGGTCATAGTCTCATGCCAGGCTCTTCATATATAAGAATCGTCCATTAACCTTCACAATGAGACCCCCAACCACTCTGTTCCTCACCACTGACCCATCTGTATAGATCACTATGTCACCTTGATGTGTGTTACTCTGGATCAGTTGTTGCAACTCAAACTCTGTGCAGCCCGCTGCCTATACTCTGCACTCACGACCCAGTGTTACTTTTACATTGCGCCAGTCCGTCATGTCTGCCGGTACTTCATCATTCTTTTTCACAACTGATGGTGCCATCCAGGACCTGCCCCTTCTTAGTCTATAAACAGTTTTTGTGCGTGGCCTTAACGCCAATTTTGCGCTGCCTCCATTATCTCATTGTTATCCACAAACCTCCAACTCAACAAATGCCCTTTCACGATGCCAAACAAGTGAAAGTCTGATGGTGCCAAGTCTGAACTGTATGCTGGATGTTTCAAACCCCTCAATTTTAGAACATGTAGTGTATCCACTATGTGCAGCCGTATGAGTGTGGGCATTGTCATGCAAGAGCAATAGTCTTTTTTGAGAGAAGTCCACAGCCTTTTCAGTTGATATACAGGTTTCATATTATACACCAGCATGTCACTGTATTGAGCACTAAACACATTTTCACCTATTTCCTTGAAATACACCGCTCGTGTACTATTGTTCAAGATTTATGGAGGAAATTGAAAGAAAAGCGTGTTTCTATCAGCACTCAAATGGGAAACACACCGAACAAGTGAACAACTATATTATGTAACAAACATGAAATCACATTTATACAGAATCAAAATTTGCAAGATGAGATGCTTGCAGATAGCTGCCAACTTAACTATCCTTGACCAAATAAGAAATGATGTTATCAGACAGACAATGGAATCCATATGTCATGCCACATATTTTGAAAGGCAGAAGATCAAATGGTTCGGCTATCTAATTAGAATGCAACACCATCAACTACCAGCACCGCCACTACATCAAGGAAGATCTGATATGAAAGCAAGAGGACTCCCGAGAAAAAAAAAATGGATTAGCGATATCAAAGACATTGTACAATCACATGGAATTACATTATTCCATTCCAACATCTGGGGCTTGAAAGTCAACTCTTCATCACCACGACGCTTGACGACAAACGAGGAAGATGATAATGATGATAATATTTATGTACAAATGTACTACTGTTTAGGAATATGGACATGCTTAGTAACCAAGCCAATGTTGTGTCAGATGGTGTGGTCAATGATTGGGTTTTTGTTTTACTGCTTTCGGTACAATATGCATTCTATTACTCAGAAGATCAAAGCCAAAGTTTCTCATATCTTTGCTATCAGCATGTTCAGAATGCCCTATTATATACCCAGGTTAGTTGTATATCCTTTACAGGATGTCGCAGTCATCCCCAGCATGCTTTTGTCAGTTTGTGATTTTTTTGGCAAGTTTACGTTCAAAACGTTTTCCCTGAGTGAATTAGAATAATGAAGACACAAACAATAGATTGCATGATTTATTGCCTGGCATATTTCACTGCATCTCTTCAGGTACATACTGCAGAATTCACACAACATAGAGTGAAATAACTAGATAACTCCTTCAAGCTGAAATATACACATGTTCGCACAGTAATGTTGATTGTCTACCATAGTAATTTTAAACAGCGGGGTTGTTGAACACATTCCTAGCTCAACTGACAAGATACTATTACACACAGTCAATGGGAGCCTAGATAGGCCGAGACACTGGAACACTCCCGCTTCATCGATCGCGAGGCATGTGTGATTGAGAGAGACAGTGCCTTCCGTGTGTTGTTCAACATACAATGTAGTCGCTTGTTAAAGTTTGCAGAAGCCATAATGATTAACTTACATAAGCCGGCTTTGTGCAAGCAGAAAGACATGTTAGTTTAAAATTACTGTGGTAGATAATCAACATTACTGTGTTAAATGTGTATATTTCAGCTTGAAGGAGTTATCTAGTTATTTCACTTCATGTTGTGTGAATTCTGCAGTATGACCTGACAAGATGCAGCAAAATATGTCAGGCAATAAATCGTGCAATCTATTGTTTGTGTCTTTGTTATTCAAGTTTACGTTCAGTAGTTTGCCATTACCATTGTATGAAAACAAATGCAAGGCGGTCTGCTTCCAAATCATCCACAGGTATGTTTCTAACATGGTATGCAGGATTACGAGTTACGTCTGTAACCACTTCACCACGGAGCCGGCATATACCCACATACAAAGTTTTAATGTAATACTACCTCCCATGAAGTGTAATCAATTGTCCTTGTTATTTTTCAGAGATCTTCACCAGATAATAAATAACCATGACACTCAGCCAGTCTCTAGCCCGTGGCCTACAGAAGTGTGTCGGGAACATGTGGAAAGGCACTGATACCAACGATTATGACTTCACCGTTATTGTCAAGGACACATCATTCAAGTGTCATCGCTTCCTTCTCAGTGCATGCTCTGGCTTCTTTCAGGGACTCTTTAATTCAAACATGAAGGAGCAGTTAGAAAGTCGTGTATATCTTGTTGCAATGTTTGCAAGCACATTTGATACCATAATCAACACTTTGTATACAGGTAAAATAGGACTCAGCGATGAAAATCTTTTAGATGTGTGGTCTGCCACAGAACTGCTGCAGATTGACTACTTAAAAGAAGAGTGTCAGAAATTTGCGATGGAAAAAATATCTGTTGACAACTGTTGCGGTATCCTCGACCAAGCAACTTTGTTTGCTGCACAAAATGTGATAGATCATTCGTTGGATTTTATTGTCAGACATTTTAAAAATGTACAGGAGCAAGACAATCTTCTTCAATTATCCTTTGACTGTTTTTACAAAGTAATAGCACATGATTCTCTAGCAACAGATTGTGAGGATCTGGTAGTGGATGCAGTCTTGGACTGGGTGAAATACACCCCAGGATCTGCACAGGATACATCGCTGCATTCTGGTAAGTTACACTAAGTGTTGTTTGTTGAACAGAAATGTTTGCATGCAATATAATGTATGTATGTATGTATAATGTATGTACGTGTGTGCTTGTATAGATGTATGTGTGTATAGATGTGTGTGTGTGTGAGAGAGAGAGAGAGAAAGAGAGAGAGCGCTTGTTGAATATATTGCGGACAGACCAGATGTGCAATATATTCAATGTGAATGACATTCATGAAAGAAAAGGGGAGAGGGGTGTGTTGTTCAAGAACACATCCTCTGGTAGAGAACAGCATGCGCTACAGTTGACACCAGACTCTTTCATTGATTGTATAAATTTAAAAAAAAATAATGCTTTTGTTTTGGGACATGAGATGTGAGAACACTGCAAGCTGGAAAACATCAAGAGGGAAATGTAAAGAATGAATTGTAATATCTTATGTTAATCGAAAAATATTTAGAAGTTCCGAAAAAATATATGTTTGTTTTATAGACTACAAGAAAGCTTTTGATAGAGTATACAACTTGAGCGACTAATTATATGCCTTCAAGATATAGGAATAGACGGAAAGGACATCAGACTTATTAGTAACTTGTACTGGGAATAATTGGTGTCTGTTAGGTGCAGAAATAATTATTTGTTGGTGATAGAGATAAAAAGAGGTTTATTAGGGATGTGTGTTGTCCCCAAGCCTATTCAACCTATACACAGACAGAATTTTTAAACAAGTCAAACTGCCTGGACTTAATATCAATGGAAGACTCTTAAACAATCTTAGATAAGCAGACGATACCGTGTAACTAGCAGAAAGCGAGCAAGAGTTACAAAACCTAGTGGAACAAGTAAACAGGCATAGTGCAGAATGTGGCTTAGCTATTAACATCCAAAAAACAAAAATTATGATAATCAGCAGTAGAAAGGAAAGGTCATCAATGAACATCACAGTAAACAGGGAGATACTAGAACAAGTATCAAGTTTCTCCTATCTTGGACATGTAATAACAAATAACAGATGATGGCAGACAGAATGTACAGTCAGGACAAGAGACAGACTGTCGGATATCCATTGCAGCCAACCTTCATTGTGGAGGCAGCACCTGATTGAGTGATTGAATATGTGAGACAACACAGAGGAGCAGGATAAATGTATTCAGACAAATATAGAATAACTTACTCAGGGGGCATAAACATAAAAGGAGTGTGGGTATAATCTTGGTCAGAGAATGAGCGAGGGCAGTAAAAGAATATATACCTATATCAGAATGAGTTATGTTAGGTTAAGGGGCAAATTCATTCATTCAGTAGCATGTCCTTTGCAGAACCTCGCTCCCATAACAATCTTCTGGAAAATGTGATCACAAGTAAGATGTCCCGCATTCGATACACCCATCTGGAGATCATCTGCCACATCCTGCACCCATCTTCTCTTATATATATAATATAGTAATAGTAGACATTTACATAATAAAAGTCTTTACACCAACTGCAGACAGCACAGAAGAAAAAAATTGATAACTTGTATGAACATATCATGGCCATATCACAAAGTAAATACTATGAAAAACCTATAACACACTGAGATATCAATGCAAAACTCGGAGAAGAAAGGGATGAAGATGCTACTGGTGGATATAGTCTTAGAGAGAAACATGAAAGAAGGGAAAAAAACTGGTTAACTGGTTGTCTTGCACATAATACGATAGTTGAGACAAGATATCTACTGTGGCCAAAGGCTTGCGAACGCAGTTCGTGAGCCACTTAGAAGGCGTTCGGAACTCAGCTGCAACTGATTTGTGTAGCAGACCATGTCGCGTTATGTTATAACATGCTGGTATGGGAACCGGTCATTCAGAAAGCAATAGCAAACTACTGAACGTAAAACTTGCCTAATACATCAAGAGCAGTTGAAAAATGCTGGTGTTGACTGCAACATCCTGTAAGGGATATGCAACATTTAAAAAACAAAATTTGTAAGCATACAACATGTAGTTGTTTGAAGAAAATAAAAGAAGGTAAAATATTAATTGAAAAAGAAAGATAATTGAAAGATAGACGGGATATGTAACAGATTTATATGTGATGATCAGGAAAACAAATATGATCAAAGTGAAGGACTACCAATATTAAAAGCAGAAGTTGAGGATGCTATACAACACATAAGGAAAGGTAAATTGTTGCTGCCAAAAACCGCATTGTCAAAAAAATGTAGAGCTTTTTGTGCATTGGATATTCAAGTGGTAACAATATTGTTAAAAATTATCCAAAACAATTAAACTCTTGACATCTATTTTCATAGGCCTACAAAGGAATCGGGTGCAAGAGGTTGTGGAAAAATTAGTTTAATGAATCTTGTGACAAAAATACTAATGAGAATTATAATGAGAAGAATAGGAAATAAATTAAAACGAGAAATTGGAGATGAGCAGTGCGAATTTGTGAAAGGTAAAGGCACACACAATACCATATACATCTTCATCATATTAACAGAAAGAATGATGTGAATAGAGATCTATAGTTGTGCTTTACTGACAATATTAAGGAATTTGATATTGTTAAACATGAAGAAATGATTAGGATGTTGGGAATTTTATATTGATGGTAAAGATCTTAAAGCAATAAAAAAATACGTATTGGCAACAAAAAGCAACCACAAGAATTCACAATCAGTTTGAAACTTTTCAACACATTAAACAAGGTGTTAGACAGAGTCTTTTAACTATCACCCGATCTGTTCAGTTTGTACAGAGAAATAATAGTGAGATCCATACAAGACATGCCAGGAATATTGGCTGGTGGACATAATGTAAACAACTTACGTTTTGCTGATGATATGGTTTTGGTCGCTGAAAATGAAATGCAGTTATAAGAAATGATAGATATAATTGTAACAGAAAGGCAAAACTTAGCCTGAATAACAGAAAACAACAGAAGTCATGGTTACTACAAAGATAGATTGAATACCCACAACCAACATCAAAGTGAATGGAAGCAATCTGAAATAAGACAATGCATTTAAATATTTAACTACTTTAGTAACGGCAGACTGAAGATGTATTAACTTGTAAAGTGCCATGGAATGATTAATCTTTATTTATTATGTTGATAGTTGGACGGAATATCTGGGAGAATCTCTGTATAGGAGACCGGATGTAAATACTCAAAACAAAGGCAAAGGTCCACCAATATTTACAGTGGAAGTTGAACGTGCACTACACTGTATGAACAAAGTAAAGTGACACGGTCCTGACAATGTTAAATTGGAGACTGAAACTAGGAGGTGTTTCAAATGGAATATTCACATTTCTAAATGACACCTACGCTAGTGGGTACACTCCTAATGACCTAATAAAATCCATCTTTATAGCTTTTAAAAAAACAAGGTGCTTTAGAATGCGAAGACCATCGCACATTAAGTCATGTGAGTCACATGTCAAAGCTGTTACTGAAAATAATTATGAGAAGAATAAGAAACAATATTAAACCAGAAATTAGTGAAAGACAGTGTGGGTTTGTAGATGTAGAGGAAACTATTAGAAAGAGCTATAGAAGTAAAATCTTATCTGTACTCATACTTCATAGATTATACAAAAGCGTTTGGCAATGTGTAACATGAGGATCAAACTTAACGCTGGCGGCAAAACTCTATGAATAATAAAGAACATATTTTGTCAGCAAACTACAGCCATAAGAATCAACAACCTGGTAGGAATTGAATTCTTGAATGTTGTAAAGAACCATCTTTAACATATGGCTGAAAATCCTGAACAATCAGTGAACAAGAAAACAAAACCCTAGAAGGCTATGAAAATTCCATGGACAGCTAAAAACAGTAATCTGGACATTTCAAAAAAAAAAAAAGAGCTTATCACAAACATCAGCAAGAGGCAGGCCTAATTTTTTAATGATTTGTGGATAGAGAAAGACAGTGTGAGAAAATTTGTGACAGTCTTGTGTTATGACACTGAAGGGAGTCAACACATGAAGTGATCCATGCTGTTGGAGATCACAATTTGCGGACATGCATGATCACCCACACCAGTCAGCAGGCCACTTAATGATGATATTTACTGCAATCCAGAAGAAATCAGAAGCCTTGGAATGTGATCAACATCGAATAATTAGCATAATGTCAAAAAATATTTTGCTAAGCATCGTTATGCAAAAAGGTAGAAAATACAACTCAAAATAGGGTAAAGAATAATATGGGTTTGTAGAAGGCAAATATATAACAATTGCTATGTATTTGCTGAGAACATTAATGTGGCATTTGATAGAAGTAAACACAATACAAATGACCGTAAGCAGATATAAAATCATTCCACACAAATTTCACAGCTCACAATTTCATAGAATTTCAGTAGCTGTGTGATGGTACCATTATCTGTGCTGTGCTAAATCATAACCTGAAGACATCCTATTGTCCGTCTCTGCAAATGTAAAATGTCCCCTCGTTTCTGAGCTCTGTGAGAGAAATAGTTCTGCAACACAGTTGCGTCTCCCTGTGGAGATGGTTCTTTGGTACAGAGCCGAATGAAAAATACAACTGCCAGCCTCATTGTGGTTCAGGACTCCAGTGACGCAATCGCCAATTCCCCAGACTTCCACTAGCAACTCTAGAGCATCATCATCATGTAGCAGGTTTGTTGCAGAACTGTGCTATCATCAAGGACTATCGGACAATGTCTCCGTCTCTTGACATGTTTACCTAACCCATGCAGTGAAAAAAATGTAGTTTGTTTTGTACTTAAAAATATAATATAAAAGTTATTAATAAATAAATGTTGCAATACTCGCATCGTGGATATTGTCATCCTTTAAAGGGCAGAGAATTATTACAGGTCTCACATATTTATTGTGTACTTTAAAATTTGATGTCACGTACTCATACAGATTACTACATTTTTGTTATATCAACTAAATATACCTTCATTTTACAGGTATTTCGTGCTATCTGTTTTTAAAGGTTGCAGTGTATTTTATTGTGTTTTGAAGATTTCCTACAATTGTCCAGTGATTGTTATTTTGTGTTGTGAAGAATTTCCACAAATGTCCATTTATTGCTTTCTTATTATAATCGTATAGAGAAGCTTATATAAACGTCTGATTTTGATAATTATTATAATCTAAGATGTTTGTAATCACAATTTTAGGAACTTTGGATGCAAAAGCTGCAGATGAGATACTACTAGTAGCTGATATTTCAACATACAGCTTACCTGTCACAGGGGCTCAAGAGGTCAAATATGGCGATCAAGGGAATGGAAATATCAGTCAAGACAATGAAAAGAACAACCAAGAGATGGGAAATGATGACCAAGAGAATGGCGCTGATGTTATAGTAAAGGAAAATATTGACCAATCAGCAGCATTTGTTATAAGAAATGACGAGAACAGCAGTATCTCAGAAGGTTGTGAAAACAGAGTGGATCCTGAATCAAACATAATAACGTCAGGAGGTAGTAAAACAATGTGCAACAAGAACAGCACCCCCCAGACAGATTCAAAAGAAACAAATAGAAAACAACATTTTCTAAAACTTATTTCTGCATGCAGATTGTTATTAGCAAAACCAGCCTACCTTGAAAATCTACTGGAGAATCATAGAGATTTATTAATCAGTACTGGAGCATACAACATGGTTCTTAATGCGCTGAAGTATTCATCAAGTGTGGCCCTGCGTCATGAGGCATGGCCTGAGGCAGCTGTGCACAGAGCATCTAGTTCTTATAAACATGTCATGGTGTTTTTATATTACAAAAAGTTCAAGGCCTACAGTTTGGACACTGGCAGTTTTTATAAATTCGCTAAAGTGCCCGGGAATTATTCTTGCGGTAATAACATAATAGTCTTTAACAATGGCTTGTATTTTGCTTATCAAAGCATTGACAGACGCAATATATTTTGTACGATTACAAAGCAGAAAAGCTGGGTGCATATCACTAGCCTGAATATATATAATCCGCAAATGTTACTAGCACATGGCAATTATATTTATGATGTTTCTGTAGAAGAAAATCAATTCACAATTAGTCGCTGGTCTTATGCCCATGGTCATAGTACATGGATGACACAGAAATGTAAAGTAAATGGTTTTGCGATCATCAGATTTCAACTGTATATAGTTGTTTTCATTACAACAAAGGATAATGTAATTGCTCATTGTTTTAATACAGAAACCAACAATGTACATGTATGCACAACTTCAATGGTTGCAACAGCCTACAGTAAGATAAGTTTCAGCAGCAATGAGGATGTTTATGTCTTGGAGGGGAATGGTTACTTATGGAAGGTGTTCAGCACAGACACGACCCCTGTAGACTTTGTGTTGGTCTCTATACTCTGGAACTTTAGCTGCCGCCTCAGAGGTTGTGTGCTGTACAGAAACAAGCTTTATATATTTTATAGTGATGTGAGTGGCGTGAACCCAACCATCTTGCTGACATCACTTCCTGGGATATGTGAAGACATTGCAATGATCAGAATCTTTAGCTGCACACAGTGTTTGCCTATGGTTCTGCCTGGATCATGGCTTACTTCATAGCACTGTTATATGTACAAAATGTTTCTCTTGAACATACTCATTTGAATTTCTTCATTCTGCGAAGTCGTTTTCTGAAGCCGTCTACATTCTGGCCCTGGGCTCAGGGCCTTGTGCTGATAATTGCATCTCCAATATCACCAATGACCTTACACTGCACTTGCGACTGTTCCCTTATTCTGTGTGTCACAAACTACTTCAGATGTCTCAGGTCTCAGGATAGTGGGTCAGACAGAAATAAAACTTTTATTGTTGGTGTAAACTAACAAATGAAGAAATTAGGAAAAATTTGGAAGCAACAGAGATGTGGTTTCTGAGACATGTGTGAATTCCTTCTCCTTTGTCTTTATTCCATTTCTGATGTTTGCTCTCCATGCAACATGTTCAGCTGTGACTTGCTCCCACTGTGCATTATCAATGCCTGTATCAATCATGTCCCGCTTACACACATCTTTGTATCATAGTAGAGGCCGGCCCTGAGATCTCTTACCCATCTGTAATTCACCAAAAAAGATGTCCTTTGGTATTCTACCATCATCTCTCCTCCTAAGATGTCCTATCCATCTAAGTCTACGAAGACTGAGCATGGAATAAACCGTCACACAATCTGATCTTTCCAATACTTCAGTGTTTGATTTTGTCTTGCCAATTAATACCAAGAATTCTTCGTAGACACCGCATATGAAAGCTGTTTAAACGTTTCTCTTGGTGTGAGTAAGTTGTCAAGGTTTCACTGCCATAAAGAAGAGTACTAAGGACACAGACTTGATAGACAGGGACTTTTGTTTTGGCAGTAAGCTTACTGTTTTCCCAGACTCTTTTTCTTAACCAGTTCATTGTTGTTGCTGCCTTACCAATCCGGATGTTGATTTCCTGATCTAGGGATAATTTGCTATTTACCACTGATCCTAGATATGTAAAATGGTATACCGTCTCTAGTTCGTTAGTACAGATTGATGGTACCCCATGTGCACCTTGTGACATAATCTGTGTCTTTTTGCTAATTGTTAAACCAAATTCAGAACAAGCATTGGAGAATGCAGATAGTAGACATTGTAATTCTTCCTCACAGTGGGTCATAACTGCAGCATCATCTGCAAAAAGCAACACTCTGATCAGTACCCTACTAATTTTGGTCTTGGCCTTCAATCTCTGAGCATTGTAGAGGCCGCCGTCTGAGCGTGAGTGAATGTATATACCACCATCCTGATCATGAAAGGCATATTACAGTAGAAGTGAAAAGTATATTACAAAGAGGGTGGGAGCTAGTACACAACCTTGCTTAACTCCACTCTTGATTTCAAATTCTTCAGAAGTTGCACCATCAAACTTGATTATACCCTTCACGCCTGTGTGGAACGATTCCACAATGGACAGAAGAGTTGGTGGACAGCCAATCTTCTTTAGTGCCTTGAACTGACCCTCACGACTGACCAAATCAAATGCCTTTGTGGGGTCGATGAAGGCAATAAACAGTGGTTGATTCTGTTCACGGCATTTTTCTTGCATTTGTGGCAATGAGACTATCATATCAATTGTAGACTGGTTCTGTCGAAAGCCACACTGTGATTCAGGGTAGACTTGATCTCCTAGGACTTGAAGTCTGCGCAGAACAATTCTGGCAAATACTTTTCCAACAATACACAGAAGTGAGATACCCCTATAGTTGTTGCAGTCGCTCCAATCGCCCTTGTTCTTGTGCAGTGTTATGATGCTTGAATCTTTGAAATCCTGTGGGACTTGTCCTTCTCGCCAGCATAGCTCTATTAGCTGGTGGATTTGTAGAGTGAGTGTGTCTTGCCCACTCCTGATAACCTCTATTGGAATCCCATCCTTACCTGGAGCCTTGCCAGATGCAAGTTCATTTATAGTACACTTAACTTCTGTTATGGTAGGAAGTGTGTCCAGGTGGTCAAGAGTTGGTAGAGCCTCTATGGCGTTGAAGGCATCGTCCGCTAGTTTGGTCTCACTTGAGTAAAGCTCCAAATAGTGCTCTACCCATCTGTCCATCTGCTGTTTCTTATCAGTTATGATTTCTCCAGTCAGGGTTTTCAATGGTGCACTTCTTTTGGTTATTGGACCACAGGCTTTCTTTATTCCTTCATACATGCTTCTGATGTTTCCCTTATCACTTGCGATTTGAATGGACTCACATAACTTGATCCAATAATCATTTGCACACTGGCAGCCTTTTGCACATCCTTCCTAGCTTGCTTTAGCTCACTCAGAGTGTTACGTGTTGGTCTTTCCTTGTTTCTTAAGAGAGTTATCTTCTTCTTATCAATCAAGGGCTGCAGAGTCTCGCTGTTTGCCGCAAACCAGTCCTGCCTCTTATGATCCACAGTGCTGTAAACCCCTACGGCAGTATTATAAAGAGTTTCCTTAAGTTGACGCCACTTTTCATTTACTGTACAATTTTCTGGTGTATCAATGAAAGCGTCTTCAAGTTGCTGTTGAAACTCAAAGCACTTTTCAGGATTGTGAATGTTAATAATATTAATCCTGGGGCTAGATTTGTGTTTAGCTGTGTAGATTCTCTTTGGTCTCAGTCTAACACTTGAAAAAACCGAAGAATGATCCGTATCACAGTCAGCACTGTGGTAACTTCGAGTCAATGATATATGGTTCAGATGTTGTCTCCGTGTGATGATGAAGTCCAGCTGGTGCCAATGGCTGGATCTTAGATGTTTCCATGTAACCTTATGCAGCTCTTTTGTTTTAAAAAGGAGTTTGTAATACATAGGTCATTTCTGGTGCAATGCTCCAGCTGCCTTTGCCCATTTTCATTCATGCGACCGATGTTGTATTTTCCAAGGCACACTGGCCATGAACTCGAGTCCTTGCCCACACGAGCATTGAAATCACCGATCACAGAGTCTCCTCATAGAGCGAATCCTTTACATCATCAGAGGAATTGAGTATCGGTGCATATGCAGAAATAATGGTGGCAACCACAAGAGGTTGCCAAGCACAGGGATAATAGTCTTTCATTTCCTCCTGCAGGAATTTAAATCATTCCCAGTAGCGAATTCTTCACTGCAAAGCCCACACCGTGATGCCTTTTTTTCTGCCTGCCCTCTACCCTTCCAAAAAAAGGTGTAATTGTTTTCCCTGAGTGACCCTTCCTCAGCGAGGCGAGTCTCCTGCAGGCTAGCAATATCAATGTTAAGACGATTGAGTTCGACATCAATCACAGCCATTTTTCTCACATCGTCAATATTGGTCAAGTCAGTGGAAAATCCTGAACCCATGGTTCTCACGTTCCAGATTGCAAACCGTAGCTTGAGGTTTCTATTTTTCATTTTATTAGTACCTGGTGCATTGGTTTTACAGCCTGCAATTCAGATTTTGTCCTAGCCCTAAGCACCCATTGAAGCAGGCAGGCTGTGGCGGATCGGCAGCCAATTGGCCGGGGGCTGCCCAGCTTGAGGCGGATGGTAGCTGATCAGTGACACCTGTAGGTGTCTCCCACTGTCAGAGGCAACGCGTGGCGCCCCATGTCTACGCCAATTGACCGGGACTTATAACCCATAACAGTTGCCTCGCTTTGATTCCAAGACCTGTTAAGACCAGGGATGGAGTTATTGCCTCTCCACAGCACAAAGCCTGGGCTAAAATATGTTGTTTGTCCATCAAGAATGATGATGACCATTCATTTCATCCAGTGGGGTTGAAGGTGTGGAGCCGTGGGTTCTAAGATGGCTGATAAGGCCTATTTTGGCTCGAAATGTTCTTTGACAATGTGGACAAAGAATGCTTGACGTCTCTGGAGGAGGATTTCCTGCAGTGGTTTTTCTGTCCTGCCTTTTCTTCACAGCTCTTGCAGTCCTGGTTGCCTCACATATAACTGTACCTTTGCGCAATGATGCACGCCACGAATTTCGGTCTCTGGCTGCAGCCTCCCAGGTGTCATAATGAATTCCAAAAGCATTCAGTGAAATTTTCAGAGTGTCTTTAAAACGTTTCCTCTGGCCACCTTGGGAGCGTTTACCACAACGCAGTTCGCTGTAAAAAATTCGTTTAGGGAGCCTGTGATCTGGCATGCGAGTCAAGTGACCAGCCCAGCGAATCTGATTCTTCATCAGTAGAGTGTGGATACTGGGTATGGATGCTCTTTCTAGGACTTCAGTGTCTGGAATCTTGTCTTGCCATTTAATCTTCAGTAGCTTCCTTAGGCAGACTGTGTGGAAGTGGTTTAATATATAAAAAATATAAAAATAAAAAATAAATAGGATTAATAAATAAGGAGGAAGACCAGGGATGGAGTTATTGCCTCTCCATAGCACAAAGCCTGGGCTAAAATATAGAGATCATGTGTTGCCTATGCAGCATGATCCCTCTCTTGGCCTGCCTAGTTCACTCCAGAGGAAAGGTAACACCTCTACGTCTGGAACAAGCAGAAGCTGCCGGATCAGCAAAGCAATGCTCTAACTGTCCGCCTGTCGGAGCTTCGATCCTAGACCAGCTGCCAACCAAGGCTTAGGGCCTGGTCTGCCCTGCAAAATTTTGTCTTTAGGTTGCATTTCCTCGCACCAGGGTAAGGCTTTGTACCCTCCCAATTGCGCTCTTCCGCCCGAAGCCGTTGGCAAAATGTGGAGTGTCGGGTTTTGTAAGCGCCGCCCAACATTTGGCCCTAACTGAAAGCAGGTAGTACCGTCAACTGTTATACGGTAACTCAAGTCATATCTGACTAAGACCAGACACCAAAATTTCATTCTGTGCTGCTGTCATACATTTTATCAGCTATCATACATTTTATCAATCTATTGGTTGTAATACTATTATATGTAACCTACATTTTGGTTTAAAGACAATGTTATAATATTATGTGAAAAAAAAAGAACACTTTTATTTTGGTACTGTTTCAACCAGAGACAGTCATTTCTTGCACAAATAGTGTCGCATTTGTTACTTAATATGGTTTACGTCTACTGTATTATAATGTTAATAGTTTACAATAGCAACTGACTGGAACAAAAGGTGCAAATTTAATCGTATCCATTTGTATTCATTTACTGTTAAATTAGTGCTTCGTAATCTCCTTTTGCTACATTACAGATATGCCATTGTTGCCTTCTTAATGTTGATTTATGTTGCTTTGGGGTTAGTGACACGCAATTCTCAATTGCCCGACTTACCTTGTCAAGAGTTCGAAATCAGCCTTGGTGATGTAGACGCAGATTGTTTAGCATAAATTTGATGGTATGAGAGCCAATACATGCCAGGGTTGGTTGCAGCGTAGTGGTAGGAATGTACATATAATTTTATTTATAACTTTCTTACTGCTTCATTGTTACATAATAACAGATGGGAAGATAAATGAAGAATAAAAAGAAGTGCTAATGAATAAATAGTAGTCACTGTGTACTGTTTGTAATCAAATACATAACTGTGTTTGTTGTATAATGCGATCAATGTTTGCATTTCCTCTTCATTATTCTATGGTGCATAGAATTTTTTGGTAGACGATATGAGGGATTTTATGTAGACTATAGGAGGGATTTTATGTAGACGATAGAAGAGATTTTATGTAGACGATAGAAAAGATTTATGTAGACGATAGAGGGATTTTATAACAGAAAGAAATAAGGTGTTACAAATCCTAGAATTGTAGAATTCATTACTGAATGAGATCAAGGTCAAATAATTAAGCCATATCAAGGCACAGCTAAAGGATATGCTAGATGGGAGGCATGCAAGAAGAAGACTATTACATGTGGACGCATGTCAGCAGATGCAACTGAAGAAGTCCGTGCAAGTGCACATTGAAGACACAGGTCAGACCATATCAAAGAATCGTTACAGGTGACCTTCAATGCTGAGAGGGGGCGTTAGTGAAATGGATATGGAACTTTAATGATGATGTCATGAGCACGCCAGGCGAGGGTTCAATGAAAGATTGATTGGCCACCTCTTCCTCTGTGTATTCAGGCCTACAACATGTCATGGCCCTATCATATGACACCCCCGCAACAGGCAAATCATTATTGTAATTATTGTTGTGAAAGGTATCGAGCACAGAGCACACATGGGACGAATCTCCAAACTGAGAGGGAAGTTCAGGAGAACTTTCAATCAGAGGGCAGTTGGAACGATTAGCAGTATGACTCTTCACTGGTTGTTGAATGAGGGGAATGAGCACATGTCGGAATGTCCTGAGTGCATTGATGTCAGTTCTTAGCTCAACTCAACTATTGTAATTATTATACATTACGGGGATAAAACGTGATGTTGATGGTTGTCATGAAATATTATAACTGTATATATCACTATATCTGTATATATCATATAAATATATCATTATAACTGTATATATCACTAATGCTCAGAGATTGAAGGCTAAGACCAAAATTAGGAGGGTACTGATCAGAGAGTTGCTTTTTGCAGATGATGCTGCAGTTACGACCCACTCTGAGGAAGAATTGCAATGTCTACTATCTGCATTCTCCAATGCTTGTTCTGAATTTGGTTTAACAATTAGCAAAAAGAAGACACAGATTATGTCACAAGGTGCACATGGGGTACCATCAATCTTTATTGACGACGCCGAACTAGAGATAGTAGACCATTTTACATATCTAGGATCAGTGGTAAATAGCAAATTATCCCTAGATCAGGAAATCAACATCCGGATTGGTAAGGCAGCAACAACAATGAACAGGTTAAGAAAAAGAGTCTGGGAGAACAGGAAGCTTACTGCCAAAACAAAAGTCCTTGTCTATCAAGCCTGTGTCCTTAGTACTCTTCTCTATGGCAGTGAAACCTGGACAACTTACTCACACCAAGAGAACAATTTAAACAGCTTTCATATGCGGTGTCTGCGAAGAATTCTTGGTATTAAGTGGCAAGACAAAATCACAAATACTGAAGTATTGGAAAGATCAGGTTGTGTGACAGTTTATTCCATGCTCAGTCTTCGTAGACTTAGATGGATAGGACATCTTAGGAGGATGGATGATGGTAGAATACCAAAGGATATCTTTTTTGGTGAATTACAGATGGGTAAGAGATCTCAGGGTCGGCCTCTACTACGATACAAAGATGTGTGTAAGCGGGACATGATTCATACAGGCATTGATAATGCACATTGGGAGCAAGTCGCCGCTGAACGTGTTGCATGGAGGGCAAATATCAGAAATGGAATAAAGTCAAAGGAGAAAATTATTGCAGAAAAGTCACACACCAAGCGTTTGAGACGTAAGATGGTGCATGATGGTGGAAATGACCACGTGTTCACATGCACCCACTGTGAACGGACATTTACAGCGCAAATTGGCCTTATCAGTCACACTCGCTACCGCCATAGTTAAAAGTTATTATGCCTTTTTAGAGCACAAACTATCGTCTGTCAAGACGGCAAGGTGCCAATGTATGTATATCACTATTAAGAAATCTGTTGGCACAAATTTACTATTATGTAATTTGAAATTGTGCATTGTCTGAGAGGCTTGTCCTTTTGTATCTTATAAAATTGTGCATTGTCTGAGAGGCTTGTCCTGTTGTATCTTATAAAATTGTGCATTGTCTGAGAGGCTTGTCCTGTTGTATCTTATAAAATTGTGCATTGTCTGAGAGGCTTGTCCTGTTGTATCTTATAAAATTGTGCATTGTCTGAGAGGCTTGTCCTTTTGTATCTTATAAAATTGGGCACTTAATATCTAATTGCTGGTCTCCCTGGTCTAGGAGTTACACGACTTTCTCCGTAATCCCGTATGCTCTCGTAAGTAACATGATGTGCGCGAGAATTGGTAGCGGTTCTCGCCACGTCGGTAACTTATGGGGTATGTGAGCCGGTCGCTCAGAAAGCAATGGCAAACTACTGAGCGTAATCTTGCCAAGAAATCAACAATCAGCTGAAAGATGCTGATGTTGACAGTGATGTCCTGCAAAGGATATGCAGGGAAAAAAATATCTAATTATTAGACAATGAACCATCTTCTTTCATTGCTTGTGTCCACTCCTAACGCTGTTACAGCCTTCTCTGGCTGTCACATTCCAATCACCCATCATTATGCCTTTGTCTGATTATGTTTTTGCATCTGAAATGTCTTCAGTTTGCTATACATCATTGCATTACTGGGTGTCTTGTTGATTGACTGGTGTCTAGCCCCGGGAGGATGAAGTGTGTTTTCTGCTCCATAGTTGATGTTAACCATAGGAGTTTGAGAAGGCCTAAGCTTGATTTCTAAGACCAGCCCCGTTGCCTTGTATTCCATTGAACATATGTCTGCTAAAGCTAGACTTGATGTCTATCTTAATGTCTTCTTGGTATTCCAGTGGCTTTAATTCCACATGTAATTTCTTGTGTGCTCTTATCTGTACTAACAAGATTTTATGCCCATAAGATGTCCCAACAAATGAGTTATCTCATGATGAAATAACCGCTGTGGTGAAGAAGTTACAAACACCATTATAAATCACTCATACCGCGTTCGAAACACAACTCTGGGTGATTTGGAAGCTGATCACCCTACGCTGGTTTTTATACAATGGTGTGAGTGTCTGTCATTTAGAATGCATTGGCAAACTACTGGACGTAAACTTGCCCAGAAATCAAAAACGGTCATAGATGCTGGGATTTATTTCAATCTCCTGTAGGTGACATCTAACTTACTTATTATGTTAAAACAGCATCATCATATCATGCATATCAAATTTCTGATGCTGTTTCACACACTGCCACTTTTGACAGCTCCAGTGTAGGTTTATTCCTAATTTTAGTTAGATATATTTCTAACATGCAAGTGTGGGTTTATTCCTAATTTTAGTGAGATATATTTCTAACATTTAAGTGTGGGTTTGTTCCTAATGTTAGAGAGACGGATGTCTGCCATGTTAGGGTGGGTTTATTCCTAATTTTAATTAGATATATACCCAACACTTAAGTGTGTGTTTATTCCTAATTATAGTGAGATTAATTTCTAACATTTAAGTGGGTATATTTATAATTTTAGTGAGACATTTCTAACATTTAAGTGTGAGTTTATTCTTTATTTTACTGAGATATATTTCTAACAATTAATTGTGGGTTTATTCCTAATTTTAGTGAGATCTATTCCTAACATTTAAGTGTAGGTTTATTCCTAATTATAGTGAGATTTATTCCTAACATTTAAGTGTGGGTGTATTCCTAAGTTTAGTGAGATATATTTCTAACATTTAAATGTAGGTTTATTACTAATTTTTGTGAGATATATTTCTAACATTTAAGAGTGGGTTTATTTCTAATTTTAGTGAGATGTTTAAGTGTGAGTTTATTCCTAACTATGAATAGGTGTGATTTATTTCTTACTGTTTAGACAAAACATAGTGAAGATTAATATTTTGTTTTTCTGAACTTAAATAACAAAAACAATATTCACAGACAAAACTAAATGCCAACCAAATAATGACAGTGAAGAAATTTAAAATAACGAACATTCAATTTCTTGGTTCCACAGCAACAATGATAACTGTTTTAAAAAAAGTCAAAATTACTACATGATCCCCAGAGACCTCCGGAGAAATCGCATGATTCCTGGTCTGAGCGACGCCGTCTCAAAATGAACCCAAGTACTTCAAAGCGCGAAGCAGACGACTTAACCATTTGGCCACGGTGACCCATGTGCTATTACACAGCAACAGCGAGCATGGACGTACATCATCAGTGAATGGAATATCTCTGGATATGATCATCTTCTGACTCAACGATGTTGATCGTACAGAGGAATGGTTCCTTGTGGAAGATGTGCAGCACCGACGCAACTTTTGTGGATTAAGCTGGTCTCCAAACAGGGAGTTTTTCCTGCAGTCTCAACGGATGTGTGCTTTACAGACAGGAGCTCGTAATATTTTGTGATGTGGTGAGTTAGATCAACTCAGACATCAACATGGTCATTCACTGGGGACATAACTTTCTGAGATGTGCAAAAATATTTAAATAATACGTATAACTGTAGGACAGACTATTTGTCTTTGGTTCTGCATAAATCTTGGCTTTTCTTTCCTAGCTCGCTATGGAATCGAGCGTACTCCGTGCAGGAATGATTTTTGCAGATGGGCTAGTTTCTCTATTGCAAGTATCCGTGGCCATCAGGTGAACTCACCCACTCCGACTTTTGTGGTACTTATAATTTCTGTCCCCAAGTCAAGACGTCAACTTGTTAGTCCAACTGACTGGTGTAGATGTTGAACCTGCTACCTCGCCATCAACACACTGGAAGCAAGCGCTCTTATCCATTCGACCAAGCTGACCACCAATCTTGGCTTACTACATGGCGGTGTCACTAAAGGTCTGCAGCTGGCAAGTATGTAAGGTCAACGCTGGGCAATACACTCACAATACAACCAGAAATGTATCAACGTTTCCACAAGTTTCCACTTTTAATCTGCAGGCGTAAACTATACACACCTAACATCTAAAACACCCGACAAAATCAGAGCTCATTGTAGTTTCATTTTTTTTAAAACCCGAAACAAAAATAGGTTACTTCGCTATGTCACGTAAGAGATTGTGACCCTTATTTTCTTAAAGGCATAAGAACATCATCATCATCGTCATCGGCATCCAGTAGTGCCATGTCTGCTGGCATGGGCGATCATGCTTCTCCACAAATTGTGAACTCCGACGGCATGGATCAATTCATGTGTTGGCACAGGACGCAAGGATATTCTCACGCTGTCTTTCTCTATCTTTCTTTCCACAAATCTGTCCGGTTATCTCTAATCTCCAAGTCATCTATGGATGTTTTTTGCCTATTTAATATTGTACAGGATTCTCTGCATATGTTAAAAGTGGATCAATGTAATACGCAAGAACTCTTTTTTCTAACTTCCAAGGTCAAGGACCTACTGTAAAAGATATTCTCCATTTGATAGAATGTAGTTTTTGCTTGTCCTATTATGTTCTTTATCTCTGTAATGCATCAACAGTGGGAGGGTGCCCGTTATGGACTTCATATATCGAGATTCCCATGGACTATGTTATTCCATCTGTTCATCGTTATATGGTCAGCCTTTTCTTCTGCTTCCATTTGGTCTGTATGAGGTCGGGGTTTCAAAAGCTGACCTGGTCGCCCAGGTGGATACAGGCTGAGATGGGTATCAGGAGTTGTTCTTGGAAGTAAAGACAGCCGGTGAGAGTTTGACCACCTGACACACCGAGTGCTGATTGGTCGATAAACATGAGGCTAGCACTATATACCTAATACGCCTAAAGGCGTGTAAATGGAACTTAACCTTTATTTTACAAGTTTCACTAAAATGTGGGGTACTTCAATTTTAATTCACCGCAAACACAGGGAATTCCAGGGCACACGTCATATCCTGGAGTCCCCTTATTCGCGCTGTATCTCGGTGTGCATGACCTTGACCGGAATAACGTTGTCGGTGTGCAGCAAATGGTTTAGTTATGTGTGTGAGTTGGTTAGGGTTAGGTTAGGGTTCTAACCCTAACGCACTGAAAAAAAACCTTTAATTGAACGGAGATCCCCCGCCAGTGCTTTATATAGCTGCTAACTACGCTATATATAGCTGCTAAAAGCTAAATATAGCCTCTTGACGTCTGTTGCGGTGAATTAAAATTGAAGTACCAAATGTGGACTTCTCGTCCTTGACCTAGTCCTGAAGTCGGACTAGGTTCGTTTGACGGCGAGGGACACTGGTAAAAGGGAAAGCTAATACACACGCAAACAATCCGTCCAGTGCACCATAAGTAGTAGCAAGTGTATGGACTACGTTTAAGTTAAAAGCGAGCGAATGAAAATAAAAATGAAATCCTTTAATGTTACTTTTTGCAGACAGTCCTCTTAGTTTAGTTGATGGATCAACATCACGGCACACGGTGCAACCCATAAGTGCTCCGTTCTCCTCCTAACTCAAACCTGAGTCTGGGGAAACTCACCTCAGTGCACGAACTCCGTAATACCGGAGAGGATCCTGAAATACTTTGGGTAGATTTTTAACTCGAAATTTTGCCCGGGCAGCGCCGTTAGGCTACTCTTTTTCGATTTCCAACTGCCAATGGATATTTTACGTGCGCAACACGTGTGTGAAACAGCATCAGAAATGTGATTTTATTTTTATAATGATGCTGTTTCATCATGTTAAGTTAGTTGGATACCCCCTACAGGAGGTCAAAATTAATCCCAGCATTTTTTGGCTCTTTTGGATTACTGGGCAAGTGTACTTTCAATAGTTTGCCATGCTTTCTAAATGACCGGCACTCACACCATTGTATAAAAACCAGCGCAAGGCGGTCAGCTTCCAAATCACCCAGAGCTGTGTTTTGAACGTGGTATGCGAGAATTAGAATGGCATTCATAATCCCTCCGACACAGTGCCGATTTCATTATGAGACAACTCATTTGTTGGGATATCTTATGGTCATACAACCTTGTTAATGGGTCTGAAAACACATCGAAGCAGAGTTTTTTAAAGATTGACCAGGGCTCCTAAATCAACCTTGCCTAAAATGCGTGCCAAGAAATGTTGTGGAAGGTGATGTAAGTGTGCTGGTGTGATATTGATCACATCACCCATGGAGTGCCGGTTAGTCTAAACACAAATATGCGTCCATCAACATGTGACCTATACGGTTGAAGTAAGCAAAAAGCTCTTTAAAAATAATTTCCTTGAATAATAATAAATGGGAGGTAATCACTCCTCTATATTATAATAAAGGGCGGTAAATAATCACTCCACGATAACAGGGCTGTCAACGCTACACAATATAATTATACTGGGACGCAGAGGTGTTTCCAAGGCACCAGGGCCGGGTTATATACTGGCCAAGACCTATTGACGCGTCCTCGTCGAGCGTCCTGGGCAACAGGTCCCTTTGGGGTCCTGGCTAAGGTCAATAGGATCGCCGATTCCTCCGAAGTCGGAGAGTGTCTGCCTGTACGGCGAGGAACCACCAGTCTGCACACCAATAAGCCAGACATGGGACAACGGATACTCATGCAAACCTCAGGTCCTGTATGACATCACACTGATGTTGGACAACAGGATGTCTTCATCCGACAAACAGGACTTCGCGTTGGAGCTCAAGCCAACGAACACAAGCAAGCAAGCATAATTATACAAAAGCGTTAATCACTCCACTATAAAAGGGAGGTAAACACTATACAGTTTAATGATAAAAAGGCATTAATCATTCCACTATAAAGGGATGTCAATGCTACTGATTATAATGATAAAAATGCGTTAATCATTCAACTTTAAAAGGGTGGTAAATAATCACTCCACTAAAAAAGAGCGGTAATCGCTACACAAAACAATGATAAAAATGCGGTAATCACTCCACTATAAAAGGGCGGTAAACACTACACTATATAATGATAAAATAGGCGGTAATCATTCCACTATAAAGGGGTGGGAGTTTTTCCACTATATAGTAATATAAATCCGGTTATCACTCCATTGTGTTATGATCAAAATGGCTTTGACTACATTACCTTATAATAACAACAGCATAGTGATCAATCACTTACAATCAGACAAAACCACATGTCAGTAAAACTACACCAATCCTGATCTTACCTGCACACACGAGGCTGTACTCGATAGTGCATGGGTACAAGTAAGGGCCAGCAGCTTCTACGGCCTTGCCCGTCATGTCTGACCACTGGCAGATGTTATGCAGGTTCGCCACACCGAAATCACTTTCGTTGTCACTTGACATGTGCTCATTTGGATCATGTTATATCATTGTTGGACATCACATACTTTCATTATTTGATATCACGATATATCATTGCTGGACATCACATTCTATCAATGGTGGACATCACATTCTATCATTGTTGGACATCACATTCTATCATTATAGGACATCACATTCTATCATTGTTGGACATCACATTCTACCATTGTTGGACATCACATTGTATCATTATATGACATCACATTCTATCATTATAGGACATCACACGCTATCATTGTTGGACATCATATTCTATCATTATAGGACATCACATTCTATCATTATAGGACATCACACTCTATCATTGTTGGACATCACATTTTATCATTGTTGGACATGACATTATATCAGTGTTGGACAACACATTCTATCATTGTTGGACATTCTATCATTGCTAGACATTCTATCATTGTTGGGCATCACATTCTATCATTGTTGGACATGACATTCTATCATTGTTGGACATGACATTCTATCATTGTTGGACATGACATTCTATCATTGTTGGACAACACATTCAATCATTGTTGGGCATCAAATTCTATCATTGTTGGACATTCTATCATTGCTAGACATTCTATCATTGTTGGACATCACATTCTATCATTTTTGGACATCACTTTCTATCATTGTTGGACATGACATTCTATCACTGTTGGATCTATTTCCACATATAACTGATAGGTATAAACTCCAACGACACTGAGGGCCCTCCATGCTCAAAAACATTTATTGCATCCATCGATTGTTCTAGCAGTCCACGTCACACTGAACCGGAAGTGATCGACAACACATTCAACTTTAAATATTGAGCACAACCCACTACTGGCAACGCCGATCGCTTTCTGGTATGAACCTAAGGCCTATCCACGTCAACATGGAAACACTATACTCGAGTTTCGCCTTCATTTGAGCTCGTCAGTAGTGCATATCCCTGACCGGATCCGGAAACAGTCCCAGATCACGCGTGTGAAGCGGGTGTGTAACCACGCGGCACACACTGGACACACCAAATTATCACAACAGAACATCACAACGCTACCCATCGTAGGCTATGCTCAACGCGATCGGCGTTGCCAGTAGTGGGTTGTGCTCAATATTTAAATTTCAAATCCCGAAACAACCACATAATCAACACATTCAACGCTCATTCCGATATGTACAATTTTTTCACAAAGAACATGCTTTCGGACAGTATTTACAACTTTTGTGCCACAATTTCCACATATAACTGTGATTGATATGTAATTCAATTTTCTCAGTTCTACATTTTAGTTTGTAGTGTTTAATATTTTTTTTTAGGGAGAGTTTATTCGCAACTTGGTTGCGAATAAACAAAGTCTCTATTTGCAACCAAGTTGCGAATAAATGAAGTCTCTATTCGCAACCAAGTTGTGAGAAATCCTTAAACAATATGGAGTGCGGGGAATGCCCAAGTCTGCCCCTGCCTGAAGTCTGAGTGGGTTACCTGATGGTGAGGGACAATGGTAATAGGAAAAATAATCCACATGCAAGTATCAGTCCAGTGCACTCTCCAGTAGTGGCAGCTATTAGTAGTAGTAACACGTACATTGGCTACGCTTGCGTTCAAAGATAACAAACAAACAACAACAAATTAAGATAACCTATCATGATATATTTGATATTTCCGTGAATTAATCCTGACACTGTGATGTATGGCTTGGGAAATCAACAGAATGTGTTTTTATTTATTTATTCCCGGGCATGGTTACGTTCAGTAGTTTGCCATTTCTTTGTGAACCACCGACACTCATACCTTTGTATGAAAACCAACGCAAGGCGGTCTGCTTCCAAATCGCTGCAGCTAGGTTTCGAACGCGGTATGCAGGATTACGAAATGCATTCATAACCACTTCACTACAGACCCGGCGACTATTCATGTTTGTTTCAGAAGGTACAGTTAGTTGGATGTCTTTTACAGGACATCACAATCAACTATGGCATTTATTCCAGAAGTTGGTGTTGTTGTTGCCTTCCACTTATGCCGTTAGCCATCGTGAAGAAGGTTCATTGAAGCTCCAGCACCTGTGACTAGCCCATTTCTTCGTTTCCTACCGGTTTGCTAGACCTGTCATAGGTTCCTTACCTAATATAAGACCGTTGTGGCTTATTTAATAATTATTTATTAATTAATTTATTATTTAAAAAATAATTACTATCAGTTACCAGTAAATTAGCTAATTTTGTCAAAACGCCGAATAACTGTCTTTTAATATAGTCATCTTGTCGTTTTCACCTAAATAAATTTCTGCAAGATTAAAAATAAAAAACCTTTCACCGGCCAGGAATTGAACTACTGTCTCCTGCAATACAGGCGGAGACACTTACCACTATGCTACTGAGGACACGATAAAACATTAACAAAAATTTGTAAAATAGTCAAACACATCTCCCGATGGCGTCACGTATGTCACGAGACTAGCCTTTGATTGCGAATAGACACTTCGTTTTTTTTATCATGTCACCTAATGAGGCCCTGTAAGGGATGCTTTTTACAATAAATAATTTGGGACCGTTATTCGGAAGAGTGCCAGTATATATAAGTAATGCTGAATCAATTATTTTGCTACTATATGGTAAATTATTTACTAACAGTTATCATTGTAACACTAGTTGTAGTTCAAGAAGAATGAGAATGTAACTGGGATCACAGTCACAGTGTTTATCGTTTCTGCTGTCTTCATGGGCAACAGAAAATGATAGAAAAGCTGACAGATTGCGGAGACTGCCTCGTCAGATTTCAAAAGTACATACTTCAAACTTGTTTCTTTGGGGAAATCTGATGTTATTATTAATTATTATATAACAACTGCTGCACACAATTTATACAGTACAGGGCAAATTCATACACTTCATACAGAATACAGGTATAGGACAGGCACAACACAACAGCAATGAGCGGAACGTCAAAAGACATGTAATGATGTATGTTCAGTTTCAGACACAGAGAGGAAGTTTACATCCTATAGAGGAATGGTACCTTGTGGAAGGTGTTCAGCACAGACACGACCCCAGTAGACTTTGAGCTGGTCTCCAAACCTTGGAACTTTTGTCTACAGCATCAAAGGATGTAAGCTCTAAATAAACATCATTGTCATTATACAGTCACACACTTGATGGTTCCGTCGCCCTGCTACTGTTTGAGTGCGTGGTGCGACACTGTGAGCTGTGAGTTTCGTGTGAAATGCTTTTGAATCTGCCTGAGGTTGTTAGGAACGTAACTGCATGTTCGGAGTGATGGCAGGTGGCTATGTCCCAGAGTTGACCGGTTTTTGCCTTATGCAGAAATGCGTGGCTGCTGGGCTTCTGGTTGACTGCCACTGCCATCAGCGATGAACTGTATTTTCGTGGACTGTGTGGGTGAACTCCCCCGATGGTGTTTCCACCTTGTCGTGGTGGGGGAGCTTGAGTTTCTCATTGACCCTGAGAGCTATGCCGGCGGTAGCGTAGCTACCAGCAGAGCCTCCCAAGCTGGACAGGTCAAAGGGTAGAGAACAGACAAAGAGAAACACCCTGGTCCTCCAGGTTGGGGGTTGAAGCGTGGGGTTAACATCCCCACCTTTGTAAAAACCTTTCTTTGTTACGAAAGCACTACAACATCTACTAAAATCAAAGGCGCTATCTCGTAACACCAAAATCACAATATACAAAACACTGATCAGACCAGTTGTGCTGTATGGCTCTCAAAAACCTGGAGTACAACGAAAGGAGATGAAGCCTTGTTACAAACCTTTGAGAACAAAATTTTAAGACGCATCTTTGGACCCATTAGGGATACACAAAGTGGAGAGTGGAAAAGAAGAAGTAACAAAGACATTTATGATCTGTTTAAGTCCCCGCTAATCACTGGTATCATGAAGGCTAATAGACTACAATGGCTGGGGCATATAGAAAGAATGGAAGATAATAGGGAAACAAAACTCGCTTACACTCAGGAAATAAATGACCGTAGACCCCGAGGTAGACCAAGAAGGCGGTGGAGAGATAATATACATACAGACCCACAAGCACTTGGAATCAACGACTGGCAAGAGAAGGTCCACCAGAGAGACGAATGGAGACAGATTGTATTTGCAGCAAAGAACCTCAATGGCTCGGAACGCTGAAGAAGAAGAAGTGTGGGTGAACATCTAGGAAAGATTTAGATAGGAAAATGACAGCCGATTCCATCAGAGATGAACTGGGTGTTTCGTGGGGGACTGGTGTGTTGACATTCTGGTGGCGGCATTATGCACAGTGTATTTGTGCGGGCTGTTATTTGTCGAGACTCCTGTCTTTTTCACATTGGTCAGTAGGGAGCGTTTTGTGTGATATTCACTGGCACAGGAACGGAGCATGATGGGGACGACCCGTTGCTGTGAAGTTGGAACTGCGACTAACTAACTAAGTCACACACTCTTCATATTTTGTAATCACGTAAAGTTCAGGACAAACCCTGTCGTCACTTCCGGTAATTTTTGTGTGAGTGTATTCGTGTCAAACATTCAGATAATAACTAAACAAGTTGAAGTATCAACAGGAAACGGTACCGGTATGTTTACCTATGATTCTGGATAAATAATAGTAGTTTGCTTAATAATCTGCTGTTATTATACTATTACTATAATGTTACTTTGTTGTAAGTAGTTGTGCAACTTTTGACTATACTAGTTTACTAATACTACTACTAATTACTAGTATATATTTATTAGCGAAGCCTATCACGATTTTAAATTTGAGAATTTACTAATGAGACGGCCACAGAAGATAGGCCTTGAAATTCACAATCTAATGGATGGTACCTCAATGATGCCTGTATATCACTTCTAAGTGAAGATATTCACAATTTTGTGAAGGTGAGACGAGTTGCGATTTTTCATGCTATTCACCCGTAAGTGGAACTCTGCAGTGTGTCCGATTTCCTCCACCAGCGACACCCGCTGGTGTCTGCGCGTCTATGCGTGCGAGATTGTTTCAAACGGTCATACGAGAACTGACTTCAAAAATATGTTGCGTCATGTTAAATGACTACAAAATAGTACAAGTATACAAATAAATTATTAATAATCTTTAAACTTGTGTTCTCTTTGACTTTAGTAGGTTAAATAAATTTCATGTTCTGTGTGTTGAAAAGTGTAGCGCAATTGATATGCGGCGGGCATCATGACCCGTTTGTTTCCAATTCACAAAGTCACATCTTCACAGAAAATCTGCTTTTCAACCACAATTCGAGCAAGTTTAGCGATGAAACTATGCTGATTCAGGGGCAATATTTTTAATGGCAATTAAAATTCACATTAAACAAAGACATCTATTGGATTCATAGATTCTGATATGCGATCAATCCGCTGCCTCTGTGGGATGCGCTCCCTGGCAGTCGGCAGCTTGCACAGATCCATAGAGCACACTTTTTTCACAAATGTCCAGTTTCTTAGTACTGTATAATATTTTAGTTTGTAATGGTTAATAGTTGCTATTAAACCATCTAATTTTGTGAAAAATAAAAAAAAAAAAATATGCCCAGCCAGGAACAGAACCTCTGACATGCGGACTGCCTGTGACTTATGCTAGCGAGAACACAACGATTGTTTCCACAAAGACATTTATATAGTCAAGCCACCATTTTGGGTTTCATGATCTAACATTTTCGCCTGTTTTTCAACCACAATTAAAGCACGTTAGCGATGAACCTTTCCAAATTTTTGAAAAATCTGATGCAGAATTCGAAGATCCATCTACAATTGATGGTTTTCTATTGCAAGCACCAGAAAACTTATGTACGGTTCAGTTTGCCATTTTCATTTTTCTCCGCGTGCGAGGCTGGTCTCAACCAATGGGTCAAAGGCGGATTATAAAAACTGACTTCTAAAATATGTTCTGTCATGTTAAATGATTAAAAGATAGTACAAGTATACAAATAAATTATTATTAAGCTTTAAACTTGTGTTCTCTTTAACTTTAGTATTTCCAATTGCATGTTTCGTGTGTTTTGAGTGTTAAAAAAGTGAAATTGTACATGCCAGTTCGAACGATATGCGCATGCGCAGCCGCCATGGCCCATTGCCATGCGTTTCCCCATTCATGAAAAGCATATCTTCAAGGAAAATGTTCATCGACAAATTAAGCTTGTATAGCGATGAAACTTTCCAAATATATGTAAATTTGCATGCAGAACATTAAAATTCATCTCAAAGTTATGCCTGTCTATTAACAGCGCCAGAATAGTGTTACAAAGTTTACATGCCGGTCCGATCAATAATGCGCTAAGAACAAAAACACGCCTTTGCAGAAAATGATGATTTCATCGACAAGTTAAGCTTGTCTAGTCTTGAAACTTTCCAAATATATGTAAATTTGCATACAGAACTTGAAAATTCATCTAAAAGTTATGCCTATCTATTAACAGCAACTTTAAGAAATTAATTACGGTAAGTATGAAATATAATGTTATTTATATAAAAGGTCACGATGATTTCAACCAATCGCTGTGCACGGAATATTAAGCATACCTTTCCTGGAAAACCCCAGATGACGTGTGTTATTGTCACGTGAGATTTGAATGAATGAATGACGTCAAAAGAATGCATGGTCTGAACTAGTGCGAACTGGGAGACACGGTGAATCATGGCTATATGATTCCATATATGATTTCTGTTTTTATTTCTGGTCACGGCACGATGGAACTCGCTACATATTAGCGAGTCCCATCGTGCCGTTACCGGAAATGAAAAAACAAAGTGATAAACGGAGTCACCAAGCGGTGACTCACTTTGTCCTGGAAAACGCTATCTAATTTACCATGCATTCTTTCGACGTCATTCATTCATTCAAATATCACGTGACAACAACACACGTCATCCTGGGTTTTCAGAGAAAGGTTTGCTTAATATTTCGTGCACAGTGGTTGGTTGAAATCATCGTGACCTTTTATATAAATAAGAATTATATTTCATACTTACCATAATTAATTATTTTTTGGTGTTGTTCATAAAATTTAATCAATTATATATGTATTTTTGAATTCTGCATACAATTTTAAATATATCTGGAAAGTTTCATCGCTGTGGAGCTTGAAATGTGGATGAAAACAACATTTTCTGCGAAGATGTGTTTTTGTTCTTTGAGCATATCGATCGAACCGGCATGTGCACTTTTTAACACTATTCTAGCGCTGTCCATAGAATATAATCAATTATATATGTATTTTTCATATATATTTTTTTTTAATGTATACATTCAATCAGACATGTGTCCTTGGTGACTCAATGAGTATGCTCAGGATAGAGATGGGGTGGGTCCGAAGAGAGTGGCTGCTGTGTCTGGAGCGGTCTTGGCAGGCAAAGATTAGTTTCATCTTCGTGCCAGTTCATGCGGTTGTGCAATTGAATGAGCAGGCTGACAGGCTTGCAGGTAGGGCTACTTCTCTATGAGAAGTAAGTCGTTTACTGGAACCAAGCGATGACTGGGAATCTGCAACCATGGTCAGGCTGTGAGAACAGCAAGTTAAAAGAGGCGTGGCCAAACAAGAACAATACGCTGAAAACCAGAGAAGAGTAATAAACCAACACAGAACTGGTGTCGTGAGCCACTATACGCTGGAGGATTTACTGAGGGGATCCGAGCACTTATGGACTGAATGGTTTGATGTGCAATGAGGATGATCTGTTGACTAACTAACTAACTATTCCATAACAATATTAAATTTTCATCATTGGATAAAAACTGCCATGTCCCGCCATTTAAACACCACAATACAACATGCCATCTTTATAATGTCAGTTTGAAATGAGATTACCAACTCTAATAATCAAAAACTTCATAATTATACGTAAAAATGGATGATACATTTAATAAAGCATACTAAAACAATGCACAAAGTCTAGTTAAAACGGAATTTATGGTGTACTTACGTCTTGTAAAGTCAGTTTGTACTTCCATCCAGGAAACAAATTTGAGAAAACAAGAGGTATAGATTCATAGCTCGTAGAGGGAAACAAAATACAGTGGAGTCTGGATAAGTAGAAGTCACAGGGACCGAAGGAATATGTTCTACTTATCAGAAATTCTACTTACCCAGACTGCACACATTTACACTAATTTACACTAGTAGTAGCATTGAATAAAATGATTGTTCACTTAGGAAACACAGTTAGTAACAAATAAATAGCAAAACAATATAAGAAATGTTGAAATGTTTAATTATTTTAGAAAGCGGAACATTAAAGTCATATTATTTATATTTTTATATATTAAAGAAATATGAAAAAGTGTTGATGTGGCAGAAACAAAAGCTCTGTTGCCTTCAGATTGTTAATTATTGTGTGGGCTGAACAATTGTCAACAATTAAAAGAACTTTTCTATGTTTACACATCATTGAATTATTAAATTCTTGTAGCCACTCATTGAACAGTTCTGATGTCATCCATGCCTTTGAATTGGCTCTGTAATTCACACACAATTTTTTTCAGGTCTTTGAAACAACGAGGCTTTTAAAATTTTCCAATCACAAATAAAGGTCATTTTTCACTGCCATCCATATTGGAACACACAACCACTGTTATTCTTTTATTTTGATTTTTTCTCCCATAACACTTTTCATGTTTGAAAGAAAATGTTTTATCAGACAACAATTTCCAAAATAAGCCAGTTTCATCAGCATTAAATACATCCTCAGAATTATATTTAGCTAAAGCAGGTCTGAGCACGTCTTCTATCCATGAGTGACTCGTTGCATCATCGACTGACTGTTTTTCTCCACACACATTCTTGTACGTGATGCAATGTCGTTTTTTGAAATGATCCAGCCAGCCAGCTCTACAATTTCAGTCTGTCTGACCTCCAAGACATGCAAATTATTCTGCTTTTGCAATAAGTAAAGACCCATTTACTGGTACATTTGCCGACCTAATCACAGTGAACCATTTTAATAGGGCAGCATCAACAAAATCACACATGGCGGTTCTAGCTCGCCGTCTATCACTGTTGATTTGACATTCGAAAAACAATTTTCTGTTGTAGTCTTTATGCTTTAAAATACTGGAAGTTCGATGTTGGAGTACCAGATTCTCTAGCTGTATTCACTTTCTTCTTCCCACTATGTTCAACCTCTTCCAACAGCTCAATCTTTCTTTTTAAAGTAGTAAGCTTTCGTCCACTAGCTGCCATTGTTGACATGTAGTGAGATATTGTTGTTCTCCAGGCTGACTAAAAATAATTCTTTTGCAAAACAATGTTTGTGTGTGTGTGTGTGTGAACTGAATAGTTTGACTTATGCATGAACACTTATATAGTCGGTATTCATTTTTATGTTTGACTAATCCGAAAATTCCAGTTAACCGAACTCAACTTATCAGGACTTTTTATACAATGATAAAGAAGGATAATGGCCGGGACTAAGCCAGTAGCGTCGACTTAAGCAAAATTCTACTTATCTGAGTTTGACTTAAGTGAATTCGATTTTATTCAGTACATCAGTTTCTGTTTTAACTTGATCTTGAAATAATCAGGTAATTTAACATCATGAGTACTCTAAGCCTCCTTAAATTGGAGACACAAAAAATAGTTGTAGAACAAATCCGCACATATATTTCCGGTTAAATTCAGCAATTTTAATCGAAGTAACTAGTTAAACCCCCAATATATACAGGTGCTCATGTTGCAGTCCTTGTTACTTAGTTTTGTGGATGAGTTTTCACTGTCTCATGTGTTCACTAACTCTTTCATGATCTGGATAGTCAGTGTGGAGACTGGTGTTGTATTTTTCACAACTGTCCCCCATCTAATCGTGTTCCACAACTTTCCCCCTACCTAATCGTGTTCCACAATTGTCCCCCATCTAATCATATTCTACAATTGTCCCCCATCTAATCATGTTCTACAATTGTCCCCCATCTAATCATGTTCCACAACTGTCTCCCATTTGAATCATGTTCTACAACTGTCCCCCATCTAATCATGTTCCAGAATTGACCCCCATCTAATCTAGTAGTAGATGTTGTCATAATAGTAATGGCGGTGGTAGTAGTACACTGTTGGAACAAGTGTACTTCTATTCATAAACATCTAGAGGAAGAGAGAGATAGAGAAGACAGAGAGAGAGATGTGAGAGAGGGGGAAAGAATGGTTTTGTTCCAACAATCGCTCCTTGAGGAGGACGAAGTAGACGGGAGAAGGAGGAATAATGCAGGAGGGGGATAGAGGTGGAGAAAGAATGCAGGAGGACGTGGAAGAGGAATGCTGGAGGAGGAAGAATGCAAGTGGTGGAGGAGATGGTCTGGAGGAACAAGAGGGGAAGGGGGGAGCCAGGAGGAAGGGGACATGGGGAGGAGGAGAGGTTGGTGGTGGACGATTTAAGGTGTCTCGGGTCCATATATGTTATAACCCAGCCGTGCTGGCTACTGGGTTCGAACACTATACTCAGATAGGAGGAGGAGGTAGACGGGAGGAGGAGGTCAGAGGTGGATATTTTAAGGTGTCTTGGGTTCATATGAGTCATAACCCATCTGCGCGGGCCACTGGTTCGAATACTGTACTCTGATCCATAAGACAGTGTCTTAACTCGACCGCGCCGACCATTGGGTTCAAAACCCCTACTTGAAGTCACACCAACCACCTCGCTAGCCATTCCATCCAACTTGGATGCCTGTATCTGGTCACTCCTCCACCCACTCTTCCCAACTAGGCCCCTTACTAAAGAATGGATGTATGTATCAGACCACCCCGTGGACGGGGATTGTACCCCTAATCCCTCCTGGGAAGGTTAAGTCGGTCAACAAATGCCCACAGAAGTCACACACCACCAATGTTCCCACCTCCCCTACCCCTCCCACTTCAAACCTGACAATCACCTCGGTCACCATGGCTCCACCCCATTGCCCCGTCTCTTAAAAATGAATCGCCATCTTTTAATTTTCCAAACCTCACCCACCCCACCACTTAACAATCATCTTTAATTTTCCTAACCCCTTCCCCCACCTTTTCCCCCACCACCACCACTTAAAAACCAACTGTTTAACCTTTATAAGACCACCGGGACGCAGAGGTGTTTCCAAGGCACCAGGGCCGGGTTATATACTGGCCAAGACCTATTGATGCGTCCTCGTCGAGCGTCCTGGGCGTCTTCAAATGTCTCCTTTGTCATTCTATTAAGTTTGGCTAGGTCCCTTCGGGGTCCTAGCTAAAGTCAGTAGGATCGCCGATTCCTCCGAAGCCGGAGAGTGTCTGCCTGTACGGCGAGGAACCACCAGTCTGCACACCAATAAACCAGACATGGGACAACGAATACTCACGCAAACCTCAGGTCCTGTATGACATCACACTGATGTTGGACAACAGGATGCCTTCATCCGACATACAGGACTTCGCGTTGGAGCTCAAGCCAACGAACACAAGCAAGCAAGCAAGCATAAGACCACCAATCCTGAAAACTGGAAGCGGTTGTCTACCTTTACCCGCCAAAGTTAGAAAAAAACAACGGCTGCTCATCCGCATAGGGGAGCACTCTGATAACACATAGAGCTATATCAGGAATTTTTCGGGGGAACTCACCATTTTGGTTCTTGAAATAATATCCCAGTTGCACCTGACATACTACTATCAAGATGTCTGAACTACTACACTTACCTCGACGCATTAAGTTGCCAAAAGCGTCAGAGCCCCTAATCTACGAACTGCGTTCTTGTGGTCTCTAATGACACAGCTGGTGATGAACAAGAAGCTCAATACATGGAAATGAGGCTAAGCAGCGATAAACACAACTATCTTCATAGATTACGGGGAATGCTCATATTCTGCCCCTGCCTTCTCTTAAGGGCTGACAGTCATGTATAAAACTGTTCTTGATGGGCCTGGCCTGTTGCTTTGGCATTGTGTAGATGGAAGGGTGAAGATGATGTCCCCTCAATGACGCCCTACAGTGTCCTCTTAAACTAACTGGAAAGGCTAACTCAGATACCACAAGCCGGGATTGACTCAGATGTTTGGCCAAATGCACAAATAATGAAACTGCTGTAAAAAGGCAAGCACAATCACATCCAAAAACAAAAAGAACAAACATATTGGGTGAATAAAGGAAGAAGAAGATATGCTCTTCACCTTGTAACATGCTGCGACAAATAAACAGTTCACATTTAGTACAAATTTAAACGTAAAGTAATTCACTTTCGCTTTTTGTTTCAGCCTGTGGCATAACTGGGTATAAAAGCAAGCATGGCAGTCAAATCCATGCTAGCCTGTGGTCTACAGACATGTGTTGGAAACCTGTGGAAGGGAGATGATTTCAGTGATTTTACTATTGTGGTTGAGGACACATCCTTCTCTTGTCACCGCTTTATTCTGAGCGCTTGCTCTGGTTTCTTCCAAGCTCTGTTTCGGTCACAAATGAAAGAGTCCCTTGCAGGCCTAGCCAAACTTAATAGAATGACAAAGGAGACATTTGAAATAATCATCAATTCTATATACAAAGGTACGGAGGAACTCACTGAGGAGACAGTATTAGATGTGTGGATTGCTACACATCTACTACAGATTGATTACTTGATTGAGGCGTGTAAACAGTTTGTGATACACAGTCTATCTGTTGACAATTGTTTCCGTTTCCTAAAACACGCCAAGATGTATTCAGCACAAGAAGTTATTGATAGTTGTCTGGTTTGTATCAGTAAAAACTTTGAGCAATTTAGAAATGCTGGAAGTTTTCTCCAGCTTCCACTTGATTATTTTTACAAAGTTATTGAAAGTGATATCCTGGCAACAAGCTCTGAAGATTCTGTGGTGGATGCCATCTTGACTTGGATGGAATATCAACCAGACCCAGAAGACTGTTCATGGCTTTATACAGGTAATACTGATATTTTGTTTATCTAATTAGTATTATACATATTTTTGAGAATTGTCTGTCTCCATCCATCATGTGCCATGCCGATAAGCGTGGGCGGTCATGTTTTGCCATCTCACTCGATCACCAGACTCGTGGATCAGCTCTGTGTTTCTGTATAAACCATGCCATGTGGCCAAGCCATCCAGGTATTTACTTCTTGGTCTCTTCTCTTCGATCTTGCAGTTGTCACCAAGTTCTCCAATTCATTTCTTCTCATAACAAGCCAAAAATATTTTGACTGTCTACGTCTAATGTCGCTAGTCAGTTTACGACCTTCATTTGTTTCTTGTAGGACTTATATAGGTTCATTGGTTTTTCTGTCTGTCCATGGTATTCTTTGTATGTTTCTCAGAAACCCAATTTTCACAGCCATCAGATATTGTTCAACTTGTCTGCTCATTGTCCACGCTTCACATCCATATAAAAGTACATGTTCTATGTAGCACTTCAACACTATTTTTCTTATTTCAAATTGATATCTTTTTTATTGGTCAGTATGTTTTTCATCTTGCAAAAGGCTACCTTCACAATGGCAATTCTTGTTCTAATCTCTTCAAGGCATCTCCCATCAGATGTTATGACTGTGCTGAGATAACTTTATAGACTCATTTGCTTAAGAATATGCCCATTTACTCGTATATCACATTGTCATATTTCCTTCTTCCCATTGATGACCATAATCTGTGTCTTCTTAATATTCAATTTTAACCCTAGTTGTTCACTGTGTGCAACAACTGCATCTACTAAATTCTGCAGGTCCTATTCATTGTCTGCAATCAAGACTGTATCATCTGCATATCTAATGTTATTAATGTATCGTCCCCCAATGTTGATTCCTTCCATATCTTCTATATTTCTGAAAATATTTTCACTGTACAGGAAAAAAAGATCTGGAGACATTACGCATCCCTGTCTCGCACCTCTCTTAATAGGCTGATATTGACCTACTTCATTATCAATTCTTATGGCAGCTTGTTGTTTCCAATATATGTTTTTTACAAGTCGAGGGTCTTTTCCATCAATTTGTAGATCTTCAATCATCCTTATAATGTCGACATGTGTCACTTTATCGAAAGCCTCTGTGTAGTCAATAAAGCAAAGGTGTAGATCTTTGTTTACTTCTATAGAACGTTCAATTACTGTTCTCAGTATATACACAGCATTTACTGTACTCTTGCCTTCTACAAACCCACATTGTTCCTCTCCTATTTCAGGTTGTATTTTCTTCTTAACTCTTTGCATGATAATTCTTAGGAAGATCTGTGTGATGAGACTCATTATACTAATGTTTCGATGTTGAACACATTCTAAGGCTCTTGATTTCTTTGGGATTGCAATAAATACAGAATTACATAATTCATGAGGTATATCTGCAGTATCATATATTGTATTCAGGGGTCTGGTAACTGTATCTATTCCCTATTCTTCTAAAGCATTTATCATTTCTGTTGTGATGCTGTCTGAACCGGGAGTCTTGCCAGTTTTCATATGGTTAAGAGCATTCTGAACCTCCATCTTCAAAATTGATGGTCCTTCATTATTATTTTGAATGTCATACTGTTCTTCTCTGTTATCACCATGAAGGCTTTTCACATAATCTGACCATACATGTAAAATCTGATCTTTTTCTATTATGACTCTTCCATCTTTTGTCTTTAGGCAGCCTGCTGATGTATGTGTTTTTTTATTAGTAAGCTCCTGAATTCTTTTGTGCATTAGTTTGGTATGTTTACTGTTGTGTTGTTTTTGTGAATTTCTTTATATTTGGCAGGATTATTTTTGTTCTGTCTTCTTGTTTCCATTAGCTGTAAAATTTCTTCAGTCATCCATGTCTGATGACCCACTTTCTTTTGTTTTGGAATAGTTTTTTTTTTTTCTGCAGCTAAACTGATTGAATTCTTCAACATTTCCCATTGATCACCCATAACTTGAAATAGGATCTCTAGATCAGAATATATATCTTTTTATTCTTTACATTCAATGATAGTGACTTCTTGCATAAGATACTCTTCATTTTCTGAAATGTGGCTTTTGCTTGTACCATAGGGGTATCTCACTTATATGTATTGTTGGGAATGTATTTGCGAGAATTGTTCTGCACATATTTCAAGTCCTAGGAGATCAAGTCTACTTCAAATCACAGTGTGGCTTTCGATGGAACCAGTCCACCATTGATATGATATTCTCATTGTGACAAATGCAAGAAAAATGCTGTAAACAGAACCAACCACTGTTTATTGCTTTCATCGACCTCACAAAGGCATTTGATTTGGTCAGTCATGAGGGTCTGTTCAAGGCACTGAAGAAAATTGGCTGTTTACCAACTCTTCTATCCATTGTGGAATTGTTCCACACAGGCATGAAGGGTATAATCAAGTTTGATGATGCAACTTCAAAAGAGTTTGAAATCAAGAGTGGAGTTAAGCAAGGTTTTGTAGTAGCTCCCACTTTCTTTGGAATATACTTTTCACTTCACTGAAATATGCCTTTTGTGATCAGGATGGTGGTATATACATTCACTCAAACTCTGATGATGCCCTCTACAATGCTCAGAGATTGATGACCAAGACCACAATTCGGAGGGTACTAATAAGAGAGTTGCTGTTTGCAGATGATGCTATAATTATGGCCCTCTATAAGGAAGAATGACGTCTACTGTCTGCATTCTCAAATGCTTGTTCTGATTTTGGTTTATCAGTTAGCAAAAAGAAGATACTGATTATATCACATGTTGCACATAGGGTACCATCAATCCTTATTGGTGACGCCAAACTGGAAATGGTAGACTATTTTACATATTTGGGATCAAAGATAAATTGCAAATTATCCCTAGATCAGGAAATCAATACCAGGATTGGTAAGACAGCAACAACAATGAACAGGTTAACAAAAAGAGTCTGGGAGAATAGGAAGCTTACGGCCAAAACAAAAGTCCTTGTCTATCAATCTTGTGTCCTTCACTTGTGTCCTTGTATGCATCACCCTCCACTCTGTAACGCAGCAAGTGGCTCAAACACCACCCCATGCGTTTCTCTTTTTGGTAGTCAGTCAACATCCGTGGTACCCTCTGTGAACACACCTTCCGATATTGCAGTTTCTTACAAATGACCTTTTGAATTGTAGCAATTGACACATCAAATTCTTTCGCTAGTGAACTCATGCTTCGACAATGGTTCATCTATACTGCTGCATTAATTTTGGCAATGTTTTTTTTTTCTGTTTCAACAATATGCACTTGACCTGGCTGTCTAAGATCTGTTGTGAACTGACATCCTTTCTGAAACATTCATGCCCCAGTCTGTCACTGTTGTCTTTGACACACATTTTTTACCATACACTACCTGCATTCTTCAGTGAATGTGCACTGGTCAACATCCTTCAAATGAAAGAAATTGAATCACCGCTTTTTGAGCTTCTTTGAATGGATTTTGGATCATCCCCGCCATTTTCTCAACGGTAAGAAACAGAACCTATGCATTATGGGATGATAAGTATGTGCTCTTTTATTCATTGTTCAGTACTTATCACATGATTATGACATGATCATGTTCAATGTACGCAATTATGCGTGGTGCGGCACGAACAGATTTCAAATGAATGCTTCTTAAATATCCCTGATGCTATGAAAGGTTTGCTAGTAAGGGACATAGCTTTAACTCATGGGTGGTATGATCGTGTACTCCACCTTTGTGAGGTGCAAGCTTCCGGTCATGGAAAAAATGCCAAGCACTTTTCAAAAGTGGATCTAAGTTGAGAGAACCATCAGATTCTAGTCAAGCCAGAAGTCCGTCCCCTCCTGGCTTTCAGTACGCTGAGTGGGCATTTCGAGTTCAAAGTTATGCCATTTGGATTTAGCAATGTGCCCAGCATGTTTACATGCATGATGAGGGCCTTGCTCGATACCTTACAGAATCAGTCCATTATGTCCTTTATGGACGGTATACTGATCACCAGTGAAAACTTAGAGGACCACTTGACTTCCTTAGATTGGGTCTTTACTAGGCTCAGGGAGGTCAGGCCACTGCTCGCCCGGCTAAATGCATGGTCGGATATCAGACTTTAGAGTTTCTAGGTCACCTGATCACTCCTGGATGGATCATCCCGGAGGAGAATAACCTAGAAAAGGTCCAGTTGGCTCCAAGGCCGAAAATGAAGAAGGACATGTGATCCGTCCTCTCGTTACGCGGGTTTTATCAGAAATTTATCCCGCATTTCAATTAACTGTGGACTCCATTAACGGAAACCCTGAAGAAGGGATCCCCAGATAAAATAATATGAACGCCCAAGTGTGAGGGTGCCTACAGTCAGTTGAAAGTGGCCTTGGTAAGCAAACAGGTCCTGCAGGTCCCTGACCTATCCATACCCTTTGTATTAAGGACAGATGCGAGTAATGTTGGAATAATGGCGACTTTGTTGCAGGAGGGATGGTATGATAAGGCTATTTTGCGACCTCTAGATACGCAGGTAGAAAACTTCTGCCGGCCGAACGCAATTATTCAACTGTGGAGCGGGAATGCTTATCGCTCATGTGGGCCGTGCAAAAATTTCAGCCATATTTGTAAGGGATACCCTTCCGGTTACAGTTAAACCATCAACCGTTGATGTTTTTGGCAACCTTCGTTGTTAATAATATTACTCCTGAGGCTAGATTTGTGTTTAGCTGTGTAGATTCTCTTTGGTCTCAGTCTTAACTCTTGCAACACCAAAGAATGATCCGTATCACTGTCAGTACTATGGTAACTTAGAGTTAATGATTTTTGTTAGATGCTTTCTCCGTATGATGATGAAGTCCATCTGATGCAAATGGCTGGATCTTTGATGTGTCCATGTGACCTTATGCAGCTATTTTGTTTTAAAAAAGGAGTCTGTAATACATAGGTCATTACTGGTGTAATGCTCCAGCAGCCTTTACTCATTTTCATTAATTCTACCGGTGTTTTATTTTCCAAGTCATACTGGCCATGAACGTGAGTCTTTGCCCACACGAGCATTGAAATCACCGAGCATATAAATGTAGTCGGATTTTGGAAATGCCTAGATCACAGAGTCTAACTCCCCATAGAACGAATCCTTCACATCATCAGAGGAAGTGAGTGTTTGTGCATATGCAGTGATAATGGTGGCAACATCGCAAGAGGTTGCCAAGCGCAGGGATAATAGTCGTTCATTACATCCAACTGGAATTTCAATCATTCCCAGTAGCGAATTCTTCACTGCAAAGTCCACACCATGTTACATTTTTTTTCTGCCTGCCTTCTACCATTCCAAAAATTGGTGTAATTATTTTCTCTGAGTGACCCTTCCTCAGCGAAGCGAGTCTCCTGCCTGCCAGCAATATCAATGTTAAGACGATTGAGTTCGGCATCAATCACAGGTGTGTTTCTCACATCGTCAATATTCGTCAGGCCAGTGGAAAATCCTGGACACATGGTTCTTGCGCTCCAGTTTGCAAGCCATAGCTTGAGGTTTCTATTTTTCTTTTTTGTAGTACCTGGTGCATTGGTCCTACAGCCTGCGATCCAGATTTTGTTGAAGTCCCAAGCACCCATTGAAGCAGGCAGACTATGGCGAATCAGCACCCAATTGGCTGGGGGCTGCCCAGTGTGAGGCGAGCGGTAGCTGATCAGTGACACCTGCAGGTATCCTCCCCCATCAGAGGCAACCCGTGGCGCCCCTTGTCAATGTCAGTTAAAATGGACTTATTACCCGTAACTGCTATCTCTCGCTTTGATTCCGAGACCATTTAAGACCAAGGATGGAGTTATACCTCTCCATAGCACAAAACCTGGGATAAAATATAAAGACCATGAGTTGCCCATGCAGCATGATCCCTCATATACACATTCCAGTACATCTGGAACAAGACAAGCTTCAGAAGCTGCCGGATCAGCAAAGCAATGCTTTAACTGTCCGTCTGTCGGAGCTTCGATCCTAGACCAGCTGCCAACCAAGGCTTAGGGCCTGGTCTACCCTGCCATGACATTTTGTCTGTAGGTTGCATTTCCTCGCACCAGGATAATGCTTGGACCCTCCCAATTTCGGTCTTTCACCCGAAGCCGTTGGCACGATGTGGAATATCAGGTTTGGTAAGCACCGCCCAACATTTGTTGCTAACAGATAGTAGGTAGTATCGTCTACTGTCATACGGTAGCTCAGTCATATCTGACTAAGACCTGACACACTGACTAGAAACACAAGATATACAAATGCTTAGTGAAACAACAAGCACTATCGCTACATAATGAAACAATCAATTTCAAAAGAACATGTATTTAGCTATATTGTTAGGTTCACACAAACAGGCAATCACAGACACAAACAATTTCGCAAATGTGCTTGTATACATATCCAATAATCACAGCCACACAGACTGCACTGCAACCACTAAAAGAAACACAATTCATACAACTGGAAAAGACAAAACCGATTGTACCATTAGTAGAATACAGACACCTTCTAGTCAAAACTCTACCACTCACAGTCAACACACAATTAGAACATCCACACCACCAAGAAAATATACCAATCAAGAACCTTCAAAGTCCTCAATGAAATTATACCTCTGAGACTCAGACAGACAGACACACAATGAAACTGGAACAACCAAAGAAAAAATACTATACAACCTAGGAACGAATTTCTACAAACCTGTTTTATTACGGCATACAAACCACACTTATACAACACATACATGAAAGCAGTACTCTGCCATGAAAACGTGTTACCAGACACAACACACGAGATATACAAGCACCACTATATAACCAGACAATGAATACACATACAAACGTGCATATTTTCCAACCTACACAAAAAATACAGAAGCAACATTCAAGAAAATGAATAGCACATTTCCCACACATGCCCATTACCCACACATATAACACAAGCGTTTAATACATGTACACACAGGCAAACAACCACATATTTTCACAGCAATCTTTATCAAGAAGGTGTAGACTGCGCGTGACCTTACACCCAGTAGGGTTAGGATCAGCTAGCCTCTCCCGGGAGGGGTAAATAGTGAAATTTAGTAGCTTGTCGATGACCCGCAGAATACACATGTTAACCCCACCTGGTGTAGACCGGGAAACCATGACCGCCTGATCACGGGCTAATGGGGCACTGGCTCGCCGGGGGAGGGTGGTGTTAGATTACTCTTGTCAGATTTGTATCCTAAACCTGCGACTGGCCTAGCAAGCCGACAGGGGAATTTCTTACTGCTCTTAGTAAACCTAAACAATATAAAATGACACAAAGTAGTGCAGCTTTACATAACAGAGTTAAGACACATACAGAACGTTGCGGCGATTAGCCTTCATCAGCAAACAAACACATTCACAAACACAACATACAGTCAAGGAGATATCCTGTGACTACATCAGAAGGTGACGACAGGGCGAGAAGAACAAAAGCATGGAAAAGTGGAAGCAATGAAGAGAAAATGAGAATTATAGAAAAGAATGTTGGTTGAAGAAAATGTTTAATTGATACAAATGTTAATGGAGAAAACGTTAGCACTCACCCCGCCTTATGGATCTGTAAATGACTAAGAAAATCTCCGATGGATTCTGATACCTGGTGACGGGTGTACGGTTCAGTGAGCACATAGAAGGAAGGGGGCGGGGCAGGAGGACGTTGACTGGTCTGGTAAGGCTGGGGGTGGTACTAACCAAGACACCATTGTGTTGTTTATAGGGGTGAGTCTTAAAGTCTGGGTGGACTGATATGTGTGAACGCGCATATCTACATAGACACACTTCGACAGGCAAACTGCCAGTGTATGTGGGCATGTGCAAAGTACATGTAAGAGAGAGAGGGAGAGAGAGGAAGGGAAAGTGTCTGTGATATATCACATGAGGTATGTGGAGTACACGCACGACGTTCCACTCATACTGTACTCTATGAGACAGTCAGTATGGTTGGTTGTTATACAACATATTCAAGGATCTACTCGCCCAGTGCTTGAGTTAATGGGGCTGTATATGATCCAACCACTAGTCAGGTCTTAGTCAGATATGACTGAGCTACCGTATAACAGTAGACGGTACTACCTGGTTTCTGTTAGCGCCGAACGTTGGGCGGCGCTTACCAAACCCGACACCCCAGATTGTGCCAATGGCTTCGGGCGGAAGAGCGCAATTTGGAGGGTACAAGCCTTACCCTGGTGCGAGGAAATGCAAGCTAAAGACAAAATTGTCATGGCACGGCAGACCAGGCCCTAAGCCTTGGTTGGCGACTGGTCTAGGATCGAAGCTCCGACAGGCGGACAGTTAGAGCATTGCTTTGCTGATCCGGCAGCTTCTGCAGCTTGTCTTGTTCCAGATGTAGTGGTGTTACCTTTCCTCTGGAGTGAACTAGGCAGGCCGAGAGAGGGATCATGCTGCATGGGCAACACATGATCTCTATATTTTAGCCCAGGCTTTGTGCTATGGAGAGGCAATAACTCCATCCCTGGTCTTAACTGGTCTCGGAATCAAAGCGAGAGGCAACTGTTACGGGTTATAAGTCCTTGTAAGTTGGCGTAGACATGGGGCGCCATGCGTTGCCTCTGACGGTGGGAGACACCTATAGGTGTCACTGATCAGCTACCGCCCGCCTCAAGCTGGGCAGCCCCCAGCCAATTGGGTGCTGATCCGCCACAGCCTGCCTGCTTTAATGGGTGCTTGGGGCTAGGACAAAATCTGAATCGCAGGCTGTAAAACCAATGCACCAGGTACAAACAAAAATAAAAATAGAAACCTCAAGCTACGGCTTGCAACCTGGAACGTGAGAACCATGTGTCCAGGATTTTCCACTGACTTGACCAATATTGACGATGTGAGAAAAACGGCTGTGATTGATGCCGAACTCAATCGTCTTAACATTGATATTGCTGGCCTGCAGGAGACTCGCCTCGCTGAGGAAGGGTCACTCAGGGAAAACAACTACACCTTTTTCTTAAAGGGTAGAGGGCAGGCAGAAAAAAAGGCAGCACGGTGTGGGCTTTGCAGTGAAGATCCAACCACTCGTAATACACGTGAAGTAGGTAGGCACAGAGAAGCAAGATGTAAGGAGAGAGAGGGAGGGAGAGGGAGAGAGAAAGACATATGTAGGCACCGAGAAGCAAGATGGAACTGACGCAAATGGATATAGACCCAGCATTGCTAATGGACATAGACCCGGCAATGTTAGTGGACTACGAGATAGATCAGTGATTCAAACAATAGGTATAATGGACATGTGCGGTGTTAATAGTAAAGAAGAAGAACTTACAGAAACAATTGAAGAGAGGAAAATTGGACTGAAGGTAATAGCGGACACTAGAATAAAGGGGAGTGGATGCAACGAGATCCACCACAGTTACACTTTTGTCTTCTCTGGTGTGGATTAGCAAGAAAGGGCAAGGTACGGTGTATGAATAATCATTGAACCAGGGCCAGCAAAAAGAATATTAGGAATAAAATATATATCAGAGAGAATCATAACATTGAGATTAAAAGAACAGACAAGTACTACATATGTACAAATATGCGACCCATATAATACAAACACATATGAACAAGAATGTGAGTTCTACGAAGACAAAGCAGGACAACATCATAGTTATAGGAGACTTCAATGCAAGACTAGGACATAACAGATAGGGCATAGAAAAACATCTTAAAGCATTTGGCGACCAACATGATGAAAGAAATAATAATGGAAGTAGACTGGTAAAGCTATGCAGCCAACACGACCTCTATATAACAAACACATTTTATAAACACAAAGACTCACAAATATACACCTGGTTTAAATGGAACGATCTAGATTCCAAAGGCCGAAATGATTTTATATATAAAAGAAATAAGAGTAAGGTAAATATATCAGATGCAAGAGCAGTGCCCAATTTAAGTATAAACACAGACTATAAAGCAGTTATTGTCACAATAAGAACCAACAGAAGAAGAAAACAAAGACCAGGAAAATACACGCCATGCGAATCAGTTTAAAAAAACCTCAAATACGAGGAAGTGAATAACAATTATGAGAAAGAACTAACAGAAATCTTTGTAAAATTACCTGTTGAAAGTAAATCAGTGGAAGAAGAATGGGGGATGTGCATATAAAGCATTTTAAATACTGCAAAAATAACACGTGGAACCACGAGAAAAAAAAACGCAGAACACGGATAAAGAAAATAACAAGTTGGTGGAATGCTGAGTTAATTTTTTTTTTAAATGCTGTAAAAGGCAAAAAGGAGAAATATAAAAAGTGGTTGAAGACCAAACAGGGCGTGATTATATAGAATAGCAAGAAGACATGTGAATGGAATAGTAAAGAGAGGAAAAACAAACAGACTGGGGGAATATGGAAAAACCCTCAATAAAAACTACGAGGAGGCAACTAGAAACTTCTACACAAAGATCAGTGCAATGAGAATCACAGGAGAACTATGTGACTTTGACCCAACTGAAATAAATAACAGCAAAAAAGAAGAACATTAAGTGAACGAAAACAAATCAAAATGAGATAGAGGCAGTACTTCTAACAACTTCTCAACATTCCATCAGATGTCATTGGAATTCAGGAAATCGATACAGAAGCCATTGAATAACTAGAACCAGACATACTGAAAGAAGAAATTGGAGAAGCCTTCATATTAGCCCCATTAAATAAATCAGCGACTGGCCGAGTGGCTAGAATGCCAGATTCTCATTCCGGAGACCCGGGTTCGAATCCTCGGTAAGGTGTGGAGTGTTTTTTTTTTTTCTGTCAGGGCAAAAAAAAACCAAAAAAAAACTCTAACCTGTAAAGTTCGCGGCAGACCTGTATAGAAGCATAATTACAAGACCAAATGAATAGTCTAAACGAAATGTGTAGTAAACATAACATGAAAATTAGCACAAATTAGCAACACTCTCTGGGGTGAGGCGAAACTGATATCACACCGTACTAACAGGATGTCTTCAGACTGAGAAATAGGGAACCTATATCTACAATACCCCACCAGCCTTTGGATACCTATGTCTTACTCAACCAAGGGACGATCCCCTTTCAAACCTCGTCCTGATTGTATGACGCAACTCTTCTATCTATTCATGGTAACGAAATGATGTATTATACAAAATGAGGATGGTGATGGAAACTATGCGATAGACCTAGCGGCTGCTAGGTTGGTCAAAACAAGGCAGTGCTGGACTAGCCTCGGGATGTAGTTGTCATCACCGGAACAGGTCCACAGTATTACGCTACAAGTCAACTCGATCACAGCCTCACTGCCTGTATCCATCCTCCAGCCAGATCTCGTCTTCTCAAAGTTGACAGGATGATGATCGTATCAAGTAACTGGTACTTGGAACCTCTTGTCAGTGATTACATGGAAGACTGGCCCACACTCTTCCTCATAAGTCCAAAGTCTTGGGTGTGGCCAGGGGAACTGTGACACTCCATTGTCCAATATCAAAATGTCACATAGACTGCTGAAAAAGTGAGAGTTATCTCTCTCTCTCTCTCTCTCTCTCTCTCTCTCTCTCTCTCTCTCTCTCTCTCTCTCTCTCTCTCTCTCTCTCTCTCTGGCTAAAGTCACAAGTGTCACTGATTTAGTAACGCTCCAGCAGACTCATAAGCCAAAGTGGCTTGGCACTTGGTAATGATGGAATCGTTTTCTAGCTGGGGGTAGTTCTGTCAATAGTCTGTACATCTGGGACAAGCACGTAACAGGGGTACTTGCCTTGCGTTGAATAGCAGTATACAAATAACTGTAGAAGCCATGGTGCAAGATCTGGTTACTTGGCGTTTCGCTGGCAAAGTTGTAGCTGGTCTCATACTCAGATGTAGATTCTCTGGAGTAGGTACACCCAGACGTAGTTGCTGTGCCCAAGGACTGCTCACATCACTTGCCTTGGTCCCTATCACTGGACCTGTCACCAGATCTTCACTTAGCTTTCAGGAAGGTAGAACCTGTGGAGGATATTACTAGGTGAAATCGTCATGGATCAAGCTTACTGTAAACGCATACACTCTCACCATATTCCATCAGCATGGAGGACCCTTCACATAAGAGTCCAGACTCCCTTATTGGCTGCTCTCCGATGCCGAGGATGAACTAGGCCTAGGACCTGACAGGCAGCTGTCTGAACTGCGTCATCTTCCCCGGACTGGAGTAGAGTTGGGGCCAAGGTGGTCTGTCCCTTGTCTCTGAGGTGTTGTCCTATCCTGAAAGACTTCTACATGACATATAGGGTTAGTGAATTAGGTGTACTAGTAGGCAGAATGGCCCTGAAGTAGTGCCGATGGCAGTGCATCCGAACCCCCTTCTGATTATATCCAATCTCCCTGGTTCACTCTCCTATTACCTGCCAGAGACTATGTAGTACCGTGCCGCAGGTACAATATACCCAAAAATCTAATATAATATACATGGTGACTGCCCATGTAGCAGACATCCACGCCCTGTTCTCCCCTTCCTCGTCAAAGGCCGGAGGATTTAGATCAGTGTCACTGTTTATCAGGAACAGCCCTGTCGCGTCGGTCGATTTTCTCCCGTTCTCTACCTCTCAGGAATCCACTATATATTCAGCTGGTATTCCGCCGAGGCATATTAACTAAAAGAGAGATGTGAGGAAAGCAAGGAAGAAAAGCCAGTTGTCGCCACACCAAGCGACAATGACCTTCGACCCAATGCACGAACCTTGGAACGACCTCCGATCCGTCTGCCGACCCGCGCACTAGCTTCATCTCAATCGGCCGAGTTCGTAGGTATCCTACACGACCTAGTAAAGGTAACGCCTTAATCGATTTCTGTTTCACCTTAGTTAAACGCCTCCACCACCCTGGCTTCGACGACGCTCGAGTTCACGAAGCTGGGCCATGTGTGAACTCAAATTAAAAGTTTCTCTGCACTGAATTCAGTTAACCCAACCTACAGTGACGGTGAATAAGCCGCGCACCGCTAACATAATAAATATCCCTGCATTACACTGCTTGTAAATACACGCTTTCAGCAGGTGTGACTTCAGCCCACACCATGTTACTGTTCACACTTGACCCACTTTCATGCATGATGGTTGGTACACGCAGCTTAGCTCTCTCGGGTCACAGATTACCGACAACATGTTAAATAAACTAATGGGTTTCACATACCTTCATATGCCCGTATACTGGTCACTTTGGAGCGACTGTAATTCAACGGGACTTGATGTCTAGTCTCTTCAAATGCCTTGAAGACATCAGTAGCCCAGCTCTCCATTACAGAATCACACCATGCCAAACGGCGTCTGGTCGCCAGCACTCACAGAAGACAACTGACGCCTTTGTCTGCCAGGCCTAACTAACTGCCCATGTGCCAGACACATGCGCCATTAGCCTGACTGAATTCTGTTCACGGTAAACTATGTTCCGTGCGTTCCAGAAACTCGGAAACAAGGCCGGGCAACCAATACAGGTCCTAGTAGAGTAATTTAGTTACTTCCTCTAGACCACAAATTTCACTAATCTGTGACACAAGTGAAACAGAAGTAATGACTAAAACCAAAGAATAACAACAACAACGATTCACCTCATCGAGAACCCACTGTAACAAATAAAGAGTTTCAAGTACCTAGGGAGTATAATATCAAATGGCAAATCAGAAAACGAGATCGAAGATAGATGCAATAGAGCAACCCATCTCATTGGATAAATATCGCCAATACTAAAGAACATATGTGTCAATAGATACTAAGAAAGCTCTCTACAATACAATCTTCCTACTAACTCTGTGCTACCAATGCCAAACTTGGACAATGACAGGAACCGAGAAGAAAACAATCACAACAACAGAAGTGAGATTTCTGAGAAGAATACTCAATGTATCAAGAAGAGGGAAGATCAGAAATGAAGAAATTAGGACTAAAGTCAGGTTTACAGCAGCACTAGATGTTATTAGGCAGCAAGTCAAATGGTTTGGCCATGTAATTAGGTTAACATTTAACAGTATATCACAGCAAGCAATCATGTACAGACCAGATTGAAGCAGAGGAAGAGGCTGACAATGTAAACAATAGACGGAATTAATAACATAGTCCATGGAAATACCGATTCTCTCACTTTTTATACTTCACCTCGACACCGCAAGGTACAAGTGGAACGAGATGTTATGAGATGATAGCTTTATCAACACAATACTTACAACTACAGATATCATATGTATACACGGCGTAATTACAGTAAAACAAACATTAACATCAACCCAAATAATCATGCTGTCCTATTTCTTTCTTTAATTAAAGCTTTTCTCCCCCAACATGCTGATCGGAACGTGTATACATGTTATCCCCCCCCCCCCCCCCTCAAATAAATTGACGATAATCTACAATGCTTGCAGTGTGGCAAGAGTGGGAGGTATCGATTGCTCTCACCCAATGCTGAACACAAAGCGGCCTTTTTTTTCAAATACACTGCGAACAGATCTGGTATCAACGTGCAACTGGTGCTTACAACGTCACCGGAACACTCCTGAGCCACCAATGGTTCAGTCAACAAGTTAGACAAGAAAACAATTGTGGAGGATGTATTCACAGCCCAACAGGCGTTGGTGGGGGTAGGGGGGGGGGGGAGATTGGATAAAAAAAAACACGGGTCAGATATCTTTACCTACGATCAACACATAGCTTCCCTCTCTTACTTCAAGATTAAGAGACAGGTCCAACCTAATAATGTATCAGCAACTTCTCTCAACATTTATTTTATCTCCTTTAATGTTCAATGCTTATATATCTGTTCATTGTGTGTGTGTGGTGTGTGTTGTGTGTGTGTGTGTGTATTTATATATTGTCAGCGTGTTGGGGAATAGAGACAGGACATATACAGGACAATAGAGATATCAGAGACAGGACAGAAGATATGACAATAAATATGCCATAGACAGGACAATAGAGATATAGACAGGATATAGACGGACAACCAGATCCAGTTATAAACAGGACACAAGGTTGTAAACAGGACACATGGACATAGACGGGACTACGTCCTTGATTGACAGGAAACATTTGCACTGAAGGACCTGAGATAAGACCGGACAGCAGTACGGCGTGACTACTGATACAGCCCGACTATCCTGGGACACACGGGGTCAAGCATCACGTGACCAGCAGGCCCGACACCAGAAGGCTTCAGACTTGGACTGGACACGTTAGGGGAAAGACGCATGTGTTCAAGGAGCGAGTGTATTGATTGCGGGAGTGAGAGCTAGTTTTGCCGAGTTAAGATAGCGAGTATTGAGTCTCTGGTTTTGTGATTGAACGACTGCTATGGCTGAATATTAATTAGCATTGATGTACATGAAAGTGGTGTGATGAATTAACTGCCATATGTGCGTGAATTGTGATATAATGCACGCATCTTGTTGATATTGCTGTTATGCATAAATAAATGGGATTAACCCACATGCGACGTTTGATATCTTTGAATGCATGTGAAGAAACTCACTGTAGTGTGTAGAATGACGAACTAAGGGTACCTGTGCTTTGTCTGAGACGCTGACACACACACACACACACACACACACACACACACACACACACATATTCTCCATTAATAATTGTGTATATCTTTTTCATCGTTAATTTGTTATTGTGTTGTTTCAAAGTTGTTGCTGCTGTTGTTTTTGTTGTTGTTGTTGTTGTTGTTGTTGTGTTGTTGTTGTGTGTGTGTGTGTGTGTGTGTGTGTGTGTCTCTTAGGTCATTGAACCTATCCACCATCTCTTTTAGGAATTTGACCCATGTCTAGACAGCGCCAGAAAGAAATATGTAAATAGATTACGAAAAGAGGATCACGGTCGATGATCAGTTGACATATAGAGGAAATGTGATCATCCAAATCTGGAGGACAATGACCCTACTATACTACTCTTGCATACAGCGTAGAAGTGAATAATCGTTTTGCGGTCATGATGTCTATAAAGAAGGAAATGACACCTAATGATTTGGCAGTACAAGCTAGAGATATCTTGATAACAGCAGCCAAAGATCTAATTACGACCAAGAATAAGCAACAAAAGCCAAGGATTACATCTCCAATGACATCTTTCCGTCTTAACAGACTATAGTTTGGTACATTGTACCTCAAAAACGCATAATAACTACGACCCATGGTGGTGGCGAGTGTGTCTGATAAGGCCAATTCGTGCTGCAAATGTTTGTCCACAGTGGATGCATGTGATAACATGGTCATTTCCACCAACATGCACCACCTTAAATCTCTCACGCTCTGTGTGTGCTTTATCTGCAATCATTTTCTCCTTTGTCTTTATTCCATTTCTGATAGTTGAACTCCATGCAAAACGTTCAGCGGCGACTTTCCCCCAATGTGCTTTATCAATACCTGCATCAATCATGTCCCGCTTATACACATCTTTATATCGTAGTAGAGGCCAACCCTTAGATTCCTACCCATCTGTAATTCACCAAACAAGATGTCCTTTGGTATTCTACCATCATTCATCCTCCTAACATGTCCTATCCATCTAAGTCTACGAAGACTGAGCATGGAACACACCGTCACACAACCTGATATTTCCAATACTTCAGTATTTGCGATTTTGTCTTGCCACTTAATACCAAGTATTCTTCGCAGACACGGCGTATTAAAGCTGTTTAAACGTTTCTCTTGGTGTAAGTAAGCTGTCCAGGCTTCACTGCCATAAAGACTAGTACTAAGGATACAGGCTTGGTAGACGAGGACTTTTGTTTTGTCAGTAAGCTTCCTGTTCTCCCAGACTCTTTTTGCTAACATGTTCATTGCTGTTGCTGCCTTACCAATCCTGATGTTGATTTCCTGATCTAGGGATAATTTGCTATTTACCACTGATCCTAGATATGTAAAATGGTCTACTATCTCTAGTTCGGCGTCGTCAATAAAGATTGATGGTACCCCATGTGCACTTTGTGACATAATCTGTGTCTTCTTTTTGCTAATTGTTGAACCAAATTCAGAAAAAGCATTGGAGAATACAGATACTAGATGAGATAGTAGATGATGTAATTCTTCCTCAGAGTGGGTCGTAACTGCAGCATCATCCGCAAAAAGCAACTCTCTGATTAGTACCCTCCTAATTGTGGTCTTGGCATTCAATCTCTGAACATTACAGAGGCCGGCATCCTGATCACGAAAGGCATATTTCAGTAGAAGTAAAAAGTATATCCCAAAGAGGGTGGGGGATAGTACACAACCTTGCTTAACTCCACTCTTGATTTCAAACTCTTCTGAAGTTGCACCATCAAACTTGATTATACACTTCATGCCTGTGTGGAACGATTCCACAATGGACAGAAGAGTTGGTGGCCAGCCAATCTTCTTTAGTGCTTTAAACAGACCCTCACGACTGACCAAATCGAAATGCCTTTGTGAGGTCGATGAAGGCAATAAACAGTGGTTGATTCTGTTCACTGCAATTTTCTTGCATTTGTCGCAATGAGAATATTATATCAATGGTAGAAGGTTTATGTCGAAAGCCACACTGTGGTTCGGGGTAGATTTGATCTCGCAGAACAATTCTGGTGATTACTGTCCCAACAATACACAGAAGTGAGATACCCCTATAGTTGTTACAGTCGCTCCGATCGCCCTTGTTCTTGTTCAGCGTTATGATGCTTGAATCTTTTAAATCCTGTGGGGCATGTCCTCGCCAGCATAGCTCTATTAGCTGGTGGATCTGTAGAGCGAGTGTGTCTTGCCCACTCTTGATTACCTCTATTGGAATCCCATGCTTAGTTGGAGCCTTGCCAGATGCAAGTTCATTTATAGCACACTTAACTTCTGTTATGGTTGGAAGTGTGTCCAGGTGGTCAAGAGTTGGCAGGGCCTCTATGACGTTGAGGGCATCATCCGCTAGTTTGGTCTCACTTTTGTAAAGCTCCAAGTAGTGCTCTACCCATCTATCCATCTGTTGTTTCTTATCAGTGATTTCTCCAATCAAGGTTTTCAGTGGTGCACTTCTTTTGATCATTGGACCACAGGCTTTTTATCCCTTCATACATGCTTCTGATGTTTCCCTTATCACTTGCCATTTGAATGGTCTCACATAACCTGATCCAATAGCCATTCGCACACTGCCTGGCAGCCTTTTGCACATCCTTCCTAGCTTGCTTCAGCTCACTCAGAGTGTTACGCGTTATTCTTTCCTTGTTTCATGAGACAGCTATCTTCTTTTTATCAATCACGGGCTGCAGTATCTGGCTGTTTGCTGCAAACCAGTCCTGCCTCTTATGATCCACAGTGCCGTAAACCCATACCGATGTTTTATAAATAGTTTCCTTAAGTTTACTCCATTTATCATTTACTATACAATTTTCTGATGTATCAGTGAAAGAGTCTTCGAGTTGCTGTTGAAACACAAAGCACTTTCCAGGATCGTGAGTATTAATAATATTAATCCTGGGGCTAGATTTGTGTTTAGCTGTGTAGATTCTCTTTGGTCTCAGTCTAACCCTTGCAACAACCAAAGAATGATCCGTATCACAGTCAGCACTGTGGTCCAGTGATGGAGGTATTGCCCCTCTATAGCAATAAGTCTGGGCTAAAATATAGAGACCATGTGTTGCCCATGCAGCAAGTTCTCTTGGCCTGCCTAGTTCACTTTATAGGAAAGGTAACACCTATACATCTGGAACAAGAGAAGCTGCAGAAGCTGCCGGATCAGCAAAGCAATGCTCTATCTGTCCGCCTGTCGGAGCTTCGACCTTAGACCAGCTCCAACTAATGTTTAGGGCCTGGTCTGCTCTGCCATGACGTTTTGTCTTTAGGTTGCATTTCCTCGCACCAGGATAAGGCTTTTACCCTCCCAATTGCACTCTTCCGCCTGAAGCCATTGGCACAATGTGGGGTGTCGGGTTTGGTAAGTGCCGCCCAACATTCGGCGCTGACAGAGAGCAGGTAGTACTGTCATACGGTAGCTCAGTCATATCTAAGACTTGACTACCGAATTGCACCAGACACTTTAGAATTAATAACACAACCAAAGGAACTGAAACAGAAAGGAGGAGAAATCGATAACAGCAGGATGATGTATAAATCCTTAACATGAGAGATAGAAAGACCACAAGAAAGGGAAAAGACCAGTGTGTACAAGATTGTTGTACTAGAATAGAGCAATATCACAAGAATGGAAGTGATTTTGAAATGATCAATGAAATGAAGTTATTGATAAGGAATGCTCAACTGTTATCTGTGACACTTTGGGAAATACCCTAACATAATCTTTAAAACAAATCCAGTGGAGTGTATGATATGAATTACCCTACCGATGTTAATGAAATACGTGAACCAATGACAGCAGAGACAGAAACTGAACCCTCACTAGATGAAATTGTAGGGGCAATTTAAAAAAAAAAAACCTGAAGAATGGTAAATCACCAGTAAGTAATGAAATACCAGCCAAAGTAATTAAAGCGGGAGGAGAATAAAAAGCATACAAATCTAACACGTAGTATGTAAAAAGATATGGTATATGGCCAACAGATTGGAAGAGAACTATCGTCATTCCAGTACCAAAAAGGGGCAACTTGAAATTATGCACCAACTATAGAACTGTTGCCCTGATCAGTCATGCAAGTACAGTAATACCAAACATCATAAGGGAAGACTTCGTAAAACAAATGGACGAATAGATTAACATGTTCAAGCTGGAATTCGATAAGGAAGAGGAACAAGAGATCACATACTCAACATGCTCATAAAAATGATCAATCTAGACCAACAAGCAGCGGTTAGAATAGATAGCGAGATTTCAGATTTGTTTGACATCAAGCAAGGCGTTCATCAGAGGCTGTGTGTTGTCCCCCCTATTTGTTTAACTTGTACGCCGAAAATATAATGATAAATATCAGAGATAATATAACCAAGTAGCAATATGATGCCTTAAGTATCAGGGGTTATGAAATACCAGAGATTCGATATGCTGATGGTGCATAATTACTATCCACGTTTCAGAATGGTATAGAAAAACTAATAACCACAACCCAAAACAATATTGAAAATCACAACTTATATAACATTGCTAAAACAAAGATAATGCATACAGATAAAACTAATATGGAGAAATAAATATATGTTCATGAGAAAAATATTGGAGGTGGTGGAAAATTTTGAATATCTTGGGTCAACAATGGTGACACATTAAAAGACGAATATCTATTGCTCTTCAACAACTAAAACAACTGAACAATGTGTGGCGTTGGACAGATAGACCTACAATAATTAGATTTTTAAGTGCATGCATCTTTCCCATTACAATATATGTCTGTGAGACCTGGACACTTACTAAACAATTTGAACAGCGCATCCCCTCTGCCGTGCGTCCACCTTGACGAGGTAGAGGGGCTTGCGCGTTCCAATGACCCCAAGAGCTATGCCGACGGTAGCACAGCTACTGGTAGGGTCACCCATGTCGGACAGGTCAAGGGAGAGGGACCAGACGAAGTGACGCACAAACCTGCTGCCTTGTAGGTAGACTGGGGACAGTCAAAGGCTAGGAAAGCATCCCGAACAAATGCTTGTCGAAATCGGATGTACTGAGCCACAGGCTTGACAAAGAAGTGCAACGTAACTTTATCATTTCATGATGCCACAGATGAAAATTAATCGTTATGATGCTAATCCCGTGAAATCCCATCAGGCGGTGATAGTGCCGGGCCCCCTGCCTCGAGGGGGTCCACACATGACTACTGGTGGTCACCTTCCCCTGTGCTGTGGAGTCAAGGCACAGAGGAGTAGGTTAAGAGCTATTGACCAAACACCCCGGACACTCAACATACTACAATGGAATGCAGAAGGAGTTTATAACAAGAAAGCCTCCCTAACACAGCGTCTTCATAAAGATAGAATAGATGTGGCATGCATTCAAGAGACACACCTCAACGCCAATCGCACATTTTCAGTCGAGGGATATCAGGCCACACGTTTCGATCGCTGAAGGACACAAAGGAGGAGTTGTAATACTTACACGAAATACAATACCTTGCAGCGAAGTATCTGTGATCTCTGACAACCAAACGGAAATTATAGGTGTTGATATAATGATAAAGGGACGTGAAAATAAGAATTTACAATCTGTATAGCCCGGCAGATAAGGATCTTACACTCTCAAACATGGAAATAACTGACACAAATTGCATTGTTGTCGGAGACTTTAATAGCCGTTCAGAAAGATGGGGATACCCAGATACTGACAAAAGAGGAGATGAAGTGGAGGACTGGGAAATAGACTCAAATCTCCATCTACTCAACAAAGCGGATGACACACCGAGCTTCTACTCCAGAAGATGGATTACCACTTCTACTCCAGACTTAGCTTTCTGCACAGGAGACATCCTCCACAAAATCGATCGCCATGTGCTTGACCAATTAGCAGGTAGTGACCACAGACCAATCAAGCTTGTAATAAATATGGAGTATGTTCCACAGGACCAAAAGCCTTTGCCCCGTTGGAATTATAAACGAGCAGATTGGGACAGATTTGCCATACTAACAGACAAATATTGTGAAAACATAAATACACGATATGGAAACATGAAGCAAATGGTGGAAAGTCTAAACAGAGCAATAATACAGGCGGCCACTGAGTCTATTCCAAGAGGAGCGAGGAAAAATTACAAACCATACTGGACTGAAGAACTACAAATTTTGGAGGACAAAGTTGAAGATGCTAGGAAGACCGCAGAGAGAGAACAAACAACTGAAGCGAACATCTCTCTCAAAGCCATCTCAGCAAAATATAAAAGAACAGTAAATCAAACAACAAGAGATTGTTGGAGGAAAAAAACAGAAAACCTGAATTTTGACAGGGATGGAAACAAACTATGGAAACTAGTGAAAGCCATGAACAATGAAGGACCTAGAAACAAACAAATAACAATTAAACAAGGAAATGCCTTGCTTACAGGAAAAAAGGCTGCAAATGCACTAATGGAACACTATGCCAGTGCAAACCACATTGATATTACAGCCGAACAGAAGAAAGCAATCAAAGATAAACAGATACATCATAGTAATACAGAGACAGCAGCAGAATATATGATGGCAAATCTAACAATGGAAGAAATGGAACAGGCAATGAATACCCTAAAAAAGAAGACATCACCAGGAAAGGATGGAATCACAAATGAAATGCTAATAGGACTAGGCACTAAGGCAAAAAAGAAACTACTAACAGTCCTAAATTACAGCTGGAAGAGGGGAATAGTCCCACAGGCATGGAAGGAAGCTATACTAATACCAGTCCCAAAGAAAGGAAAAGACCTGGAAGAACCAAATGGCTATCGACCTATCAGTCTTCTTAGCTGTGTAGGAAAATTAATGGAACGCATTATCAATGGCAGGCTAACATGGCATCTGGAAGAAAACCAACTCTTAACACCTCACCAAGCAGGATTCAGAAAGTACAGATCCACTGAAGATCAAATAACCTATATAGCTCAGGAAATAGAGGATGCCTTCCAAGAGAAAAAGCACACACTAGCGGTCTGGGATAGATTTAGAAAAAGCATTTGATAAAGTATGGAAGGAAGGACTGAAAGTAAAACTGCAAAAAATGCATGTTTGTGGGAAAATGTACAAATGGATCAGCCACTACCTTGAGAACAGAACTGCCAGGACAAAGGTACAAGGACAAACCAGCAAAATGATGCTATTGGAGCAAGGTGTCCCCCAAGGAGGAGTTCTTTCACCAACATTATTCCTAGCATATATAAACGACATCACGGAAAATTTTCCAGCCAGAGTACACACATCATCCTTTGCAGATGACCTAGCCATATGGACATCTGAAGAATATATTAGTACAGCTAACAGCAGAATACAGCAAGCCCTATTAGCGCTAGAAAACAACATGCACAGTGTTCTCCCTCTCAACTAAAACTCAGCAACCTAAGCTGATATTGAATGGAAAAATATTGCGCCATGAAGAAAATCCAAACTATCTAGGAGTCACCTTTGATCGTCGCCTGACATGGAAGACACAGGTTGAGAAAAATCGAACAAGAGCAAGGCAAAGAATGGCAATCATGAAAAAGCTTGCTGGTACAACGTGGGGAGCAGATGAGAAAGTTCTCAAGAAGTTATATACTGGACGGGTGAGGCCAGTACTGGAATATGGCATTGCAGCTTGGGCAACAGCAGCTAAGTCAAACTTTAACAAAATAAGTAGAGTCCAAAATCAAGGAATGCGAATCATAACTGGAAGCCTGAAGACAACGCCTATTAATGAATTAGAAAAGATCACTTGTTTACAACCAATGCAGGATAGAAGAGATAGCAGAGCCCAGCAACAAGCTGAAAAATTTAGAAGATTGACAGACCACCCTATGTATAAAAGGTTTAGTGGTTTTGGAAAGGGAAGACTGAAGCGTAGCAACTTTGTAGAAACTGCAAAACGAAAGATTAGGGCAGATCCCATACTTAACATATCAACAGTCAAACCCATTTACAATGCAGACAAGTTCCCAGCTTGGAGACAGCAGCAACTGCCTGAGATGATAGAAAACATGCCTGGTATTGAGAAAAAGAACACTCAGCATGAAACCGAAAGAAGAGAAATAACCCTAAACTACATAAAAGAACATTACCCAAGCAGCAATTGGACCCATGCATATACAGATGGATCAGCCAAAAATTCAGTTGAGAATGGAGGAGGAGGAATTCTCCTAAATTTAAAAAAATGGAGTGAAAAAAACACATTCAGTGGCAACTGGAAAGTTCTCAAGTAACTTCAAAGCGGAGGTAGAGGCTCTGAAAACTGCAGCAGAAATGCTCTTGATGGAGGAAAATAAAGAGACGCAAATAGCTATCTTTACAGATGCAAAGTCAGCTGTCTCAATACTGAAGAGAAAAAACAGCACAGAACTAGCTGACCTAAGAGCAGCACTCCATGGTCTATGCCAGAAATCCAAAAAAGTTGTAATACAGTGGATCCCATCACATTGCAGTATACCTGGAAATGAAGAGGCTGACAGACTGGCAAAAGAGGGCGGACGACTACCACAGCATGACATAGACATAACCTATAATGAGGCAAAGAGGTTGATAAAAAGCACTTATAGAACCAAATGGGAATCAGAGCATCCAGGCCACCAGAAGGATGATGCATATTACAAACTCGACCGAAAGAGAACAAGTAGCAATCTTCAGACTCCGCACAGGACATAACAGGCTGAAATACCACTTGTTCAACAAACTAAAGATAGGAGACACAGATGAATGTAATTGTGGAACTGGTAAAATGACAGCTAAACATTTGCTGCAAGAGTGCCCAATATATGCAGAACAGAGAAAGATATTTTGGCCCACACCTGCTTCATTCGAGGACAAGCTCTATGGAGATATTAACGAGCTCAAGTCGACTGCAGCTTACTTTAACTGTATTCAGGTTGACATTTAAATGTACATGAAGAAGTATTTAGACTGCCACACTTCATACCACAGGCATGTCGGTTACACAAGCCTCCCAGAAGCATGAAATGGAATATTGCTTGGATAGCAAATCCATTACGTGGAAAGTCCGAATCGAAAGCTCACTGTGTGGGCTTCATAAAAGGTGGAAAAAGTGTCCTAGTGGCACAAAATGGAATATTGCTTGGATAGCAAATCCATTACGTGGAAAGTCCGAATCGAAAGCTCACTGTGTGGATGTCATCTGCAAACTGCATTCTTCTGGCTTCTGGAAGAACAGCCTATGGTGAACGGAAGGCCCAATATACGGAAGTGAGGCTAAGCAGCCATGTGCAGGACGTGACGATTCCTTGGGTGAGCCCAGTACCAGAGCGCTGTGTGATGGCTCTGCAATTATGGAAGCCTCCTTGGATGGCGGGGAATGCCCATGGTCTGCCCCTGCCTTCCCTTGAGGGCCGACCAGGATGCATTTGGCTGTTCTATATGGGCCAGCAGGGATGGGAGATAACACCACAACAGTGAGAGTCTAACGTCCTAAGAAACCCCCCGGGAAGGTTAACCCGGTCAACAAATGCCCGCAGAAGTCGGATGTGTCGGCCTAACGGCGCAAGAGCGCAGCTCTGCTGTAAACAGGCACAACGCAATCACATCCGAAAAAAAACTCCGGATGAACGAAGAAGAAGAAGAAGAACAGCGCATAAATGCCTTTGAATATAAATGTTATAGACTGGTTCTTAGAATATCTTAGATACAGAAAAGAACAAATGCATCCAAATTACAGTAGCTGAATATTGAAGAAGGTTGGCTACTAAAGACAATAAAACAAAGAAAACTGAAATATTTTTGTCACTTGAAATGTCATGAAAATTTGGATAGAATAATAACGAAGGAGTGTATGCCCATGAAGAGAGGAAGAGGAAGGCCAAAGAGAAGATGGGTGCAGGATGTGGCGGATGATCTCCAGATGGATGTATCGGACGCGGGACAATTTACTTATGACCGAGAAGTTTTACAGAAGGTTATGGGGGGCGAGGTTCTGCAAAGAACAAGCTACTGAATGAATGAATGAGTGAGTGAATACTATAACATCTAGTATGAGAATGGAGGTTGAGGCAGTCACTGAGGCATTCCACTAGCTGGAAAACAAACCACACAGGCATGACGTGATTGTAACGGGCTCGCAGTGCATGCTGAGAAGTGTGCAGAATGAAATTCAAAATTCAAAGGTAGGGGGCATCGATGGGACCTTTTCTCTGGTATGTGACAGTGTGTTGGACAATGAACAGGTAAACAATATGGCTGGATCTGCATCGCTGGATGGGTTTTGTTGCAAGATAAGGCAGATGTGGCCACGACCCTTTGAGATCATGTGAACATATTTTATTGAACTTTCCAGTGTCTACTATTTTGTATTGTGTTTATTTTCTACAATTGTCCAGTGATTGCTATTTTGTGTTGTGCAGAATCGCTACAATTGTCCAGTGATTGCTACTTTGTATTGTGAAGATTTTCTATAATTGTACAGTGATTGCTATTTTCGATTGTGAAGATTTTTTTTTTTTTTTTTTACAAATGTCCAGTTATTGCTTTCTTATTATAATCGTATATCTTGTATAATCGTAACGTCTGATTTTGATAATTATTGTAACCTAACATGTTTTTTAATCACAGTTTTAGAAACTTTGGATGGAAACACTGCAGGCAACATACTACTAGTAGCTGATATGTCAACACACATCTTAGCTATCAAAGACGGCCAAGAAAACAGAGATGATTATCAAGGTAATCAAAATATTGGTCATGACAATGAAAAGGATGATCAAGAGAAGGAAGATGATTACCAAGAAAATGTTGCCGATGTTAAAGTAAAGGAAAATATCGGCCAATCAGCAGCGTTTGTTATAAGAAATGACGAGAATAGCAGTATCTCAGAAAGCAGTGAAGACAGAGTGGAACCAAAATCACACATAATAACATCAGACGGTAATAAAACAATGTGCAACAAGAATAGAACCCCCCAAACAGATTCAAAAGAAGCAGACAGAAAACAACATTTTCTAAAACTGATTTCTGCATGCAGATTGTTCTTAGTTAAACCAACCTGTCTTGAAAATCTACTGAAGAATCATACAGATATATTAATCAGTACTGGAGCATACAACATGGTGCTTAATGCGCTGATGTATTCTTTAAGTGTGGCCCTGCGTCATGAGGGATGGCCTGAGGCAGCTGTGCACAGAGCTTCTAGTTCCTTTAAACATGTCATGGTGTTTTTATCTTACGACATGTTCAAGGCCTACAGTTTGGACTCTGGCAGTGTTCATGAATTTGTTAAAGTACCTATCGAGTGTAAGGTTTTTGATAAAATAATGGTGTTTGACAATACCTTGTATCTTTTTTATCAAACCAAAGATGGACAAACAATATTCAGTATGCTCACAGAGCAGAAAGGCTGGGCATCTGTCTCTAGCCTGGATATATATAATTCTTATAAGTTACTGGCACATGGCAATTACATTTATGTTCTATGCGAAGCCTACAAGGAAGTAATACTTAAACGCTGGTCCTATGCCCATGGTCATAGTAAATGGATGGCACAGACTTCTGGACTCATAACTGAAAGCATGCTCATCAGATTTCAACTGTACATAGTTATTTTCATAAAAAGAAACTGGGATGTAGCTGCTCATTGTTTTAATACAGAAACCGGCAAGGTACATGTACGCACAACTTCAATTAGTCACTCATCCAAAGCATGACCAGTTTCAGCAGCAATGAGGATGTTTATGTCTTGGAGGAGAATGGCTCCTTATGGAAGGTATTCAGCACAAACACGACCCCTGTAGACTTCGTGTTGGTCTGTAAACTCTGGAACTTTACGCACAGCCTCAAAGGTTGTGTACTATACAGAAAAAGGCTTTATATATTTCATGATAAGTTGGATAAAGAGAGCTCTGGTACCTTGCTGACATCGCTTCCTGGGATATGTGAAGACATTGCAATGATCCAAATCAATAGCACGTCACAATGTTTGCCTATAGTTCTGCCTGGATCGTGGCTTACTTCATAGCACGGTTATATGTACTAAATGTTTATCTGGAAAGAAGTCGTTTTCTGAAGCCATCTACATTCTGGCCCTGGGTTTAGGGCTTTCTGCTGATAATTGCATCTCCAGTATCACCAATGACCTTATCCTGCAATTGCGACTGTTCCTTTATTATGTGTATGTCACAAACCACTTCAGATGTCTCAGGTCTCGGGATAGTGGGTCAGACAGAAGATAAAACTCTTATTGTTTTTATAAACCAATAAATTAATAAATCAGGAAGAACATTGAAGCAACAAAGATGTGGTTCCTGAGACAACTGCTGCGAATTCCTTGAACTGCCAGTGTAACTAACGACGATTGCCTGAACGAGACTAATGAAACTAGAACAGTATATTTAACAAGAAGAAAGAGACAAACAACTCGCTTTGGTCATATGATTAGAAGAGAGGCATTGGAGAACATTGTGGCAACTGGAAAGATTAGTGGGAAGAGAGGCAGAGGAAGACCAAAAGAAATGACGCTGGGTGGATTAAGACGGTGGCATGGAGGAATATCATCAGCAGAGTTGATCCAGAACAGCAAAGACTGAGATCTGTGGAGAGACATGAACGCCTATGCCAACTGGCAGAGCTCTTGATGATGATGATTATAAACCAATATATTATTGTCTTCAGCTCACGTGTTTATATGCAGATGGATCTATGCTTCATTCTGTGCTGCTATCATACATTTTATCAGCAATCTATTGGGTAGAACACTATTATATGTAACCTTTATTTTGGTGTAAAGACAACGTTATAATATTATGTGAAAAAATGAACACTTTTATTCTGGTACTATTTCAACCATAGACAGTTATTTCTTGCACAAATAGTGTCGCATTTGCTACTTAATATGGTTTTGAACTACTGATAGTTATTACTTTACGTCTACTGTATTATAATGTTAATAGTTTACAATAGCAATTGACTGGAACATAATTAGCAAATTTAATCTTATGCATTTGTATTCATTTACTGTTACATTTTTGCTGCATAATCTCCTTTTGCTACATAACAGATATATCATTGTTGCCTTTTTAATGTCGAGTTATGTTGCATTGGAGTTGGTGACACGCAATTTCCCAATTGCCCGATTTATCGGCTCGCGAGTTCCAAATCAGCCTTGACGATGTAGAAGCAGATCGTTTAGCTTAAATTTGATGGTATGAGAGCCAATACATGCCAGGATAGGTTACAACGTATTGGTAAGAATGTACATATAACTTTATTTATAACCTTCTTACTGCTTTATTATTACATAATAACAGATGGGTAGATGAATGAAGAATAAACAGAAGCGCTAATGAATAAATAGCACTATATTTTCTTAATGTAAATCTGCATTTGTAGCCACTGTGTATTGTTTGTAATCAAATACATAAATGTGTTTGCTGTATAATGCGATCAATGTTTGCATTTCCTCTTCATTATTTTATGAAAATTAAATGACGACAATCAATTGCTCTTCAAAGACTAAAGCAACTGAATAAATTATGGAGTGGGACAGATAGAAGTCATAGAACTAAGTTAGATTTCTAAGAGCATGCAACTATGAGACCTGGACACGTACTAAACTAGCTGAACAGCGCATAAAAGTCCCGTTGAATATAAATGTTATAGACGAGTTCAAAGGGTAAAGAAAAGAACAAATGCATCCATACTTCAAGAGCTGAATATTGAAGAGGGTTGGCTATTAAAGACGGAAAAACAAAGAAAATGTAAATATTTTGGTCACTTAGAAACGTCACGAAAGTTTGGAGAGAACAATAATGGAAGGGTATATGCCTGGGAAGAGAGGAAGAGGAAGGCCTAAGAGAAGATGGGTGCAGGGTGTGGTGGATGATCTCCAGATGGGTGTATCAGACGCGGGACATCTTGCTTATGATCGAGGGATTTCCGGAAGGTTGTTATGGGAGCGAGGTTCTGCGAAGGACATGCTACTGAATGAATGAATGAATATTCTATGGTGCATAGACATGTCTAATGAAGAAACAATGCGGGTGTAACACTTAAGATTTCCATATTTGGTTATGTAGCTGATATGATGGATTTTTGGTAAACGATATGAGGGATTTTATGTAGACTGAGGGGGGGGGGGGGGGATTTTATGTACACATTAGGGGTAACTTTATGTGGACGATGGAATCAATTTTATGTAGACGATGGGAGGGATTTTATGAAAACCTAGAATTGTGGAACGTATTACTGAATGAGATCAAGGTCAAAAAATTAAGTCATATAAAGACATAGCTAAAGGATATGCTAGACGGGAAGCATACAAGAAGAAGACATATTACACGTGGGCACACATCAACAGATACACCGGAAGAAGTCTGTACAAGTGTACATTGAAGACACAGGATAGACCATATCGAAGAATGATTACAGATGACCTGCAATGCTGAGAGGACACATTAGCGAAATGGATATCGAACTGTAATGATGATATCATGAGCATGGTCGGACGAGGCTTTGACGCCGTGGCTCGTCACCTGCTAAGGAGAGTAAAGATTGGCCACCTCTTGCTCTGTGCATTCAGGCCTACAACATATTGTGGCCTTATCGTATAACAACCCCGCAACAGGCAAATCATTATTGTAAGTATTGTTGTGAAAGGCATCGAGCACAGAGCACACATAAGGGTTTGGGACGAATCTCCAAACAGAGGGAAATTCAGGAGAACTTTCAGTCAGAGGGCAGTTGGAATGATTAGCAGTATGACTCTTTGCTGGTTGTTGAACGAGGGGAAGGAGCACGTGTCGGAATGTCCTGAGTGTATTAATGTCAGGTTCGTAGCTCAACTACGACTATTGTAATTATTATACTTTACGGAGATACAACGAGATGATGATAATTGTTGTGAAATAGTATAACTATATACCACCATTAAGAGATTTGTTGGCACAAATTTACTATTATGTAATTTGAAATTGTGCATTATCTGAGACGCTTGTCCTTTTGTATCTTATACAATTGGGCACTTATTATCTAATTATTTGACAATGTACCATCATCTTTCATTGCATGTGTCACTCCTAACGCCGTTACAGCCTTCTCTAGCCTTCATTCCAAACATCCATCATTATGCCTTTGCCAGATTATGTTTTTGCATCTGCAATGTCCTCAAATTTATTATACTCCATGCATTGCTGTGTGTTAATATGTTATAATGGTATAGGAGATTGCTATTTTGTATCTTATAATTTTGGGCACGTAATACCAAGTAATAGAAAATGTATCATTTTCTTGTTTTATAAGTCACTGTCTTTTTTTTCATTGCTTGTGTCCACTCACATCGCCTTCACAGCCTTCTCAAGTTGTCACATTCCAATCATCTTTGTCTGATTATGTTTTTGCATCTGGAATGTCCTCAAATTTGCTATACATCTCTGCATCACTGGTTGTTAATATTTGCATATATGCTTACATTACTGTTTTTACTGTTTCTATAATTGCTTTCATAATTCACTTACTAGTTGTATTATATGGTAAGCCTCGCTTCAGTTTTATTGGGGAACCTTACGAAGATCACTGAACGGCTGTACAATCACGCAAACTTTAGTAAGTGGTGTTTCAGGATCAAACAAGTTGTCCAACATCATATTTATTGGAATAGTGACAGAAAAATGAGGGAAGACCAGATTATCAATATATGCATCCTCCTTCTACTGTTCCTGATCATCCACTCTTGTTCAAGTAACGGCAACACATGTCTCAGTTTGGGATGTATGTTGTAGCTGAGAGTTTGTGGGGACTGTCAAATAGCTTTGTGTGAAAGTTTGCCTTTGTGGAATAATGTCCGTCTTTGTAGGCCAATGTTCTATCATGTGATTGATGAAACATGATGCAGTTTATCATTTTACTTTGTTCGCTTGAAACTGATTCTCTGTAAACGTAGTGCTTTCTCTTGTATAAACTTTCCTGTCTTGTTAGTACATTCAATGGTCCGTCAAGTTTATCCTCCACTGTTGTTTTTTTAGGCCAGATAGTATTGCCTAGATATGTTGTATTCGAAGCAATCTTATATTATGTGATCTGCTATCTGCGGCGCCAATCCACATGTGCATGCTGGCTGATTTTCCAGTGTTAAATTGTGTATATGTTGTTGCATAATCGTTTGTGTCCCGTTCTGAGGCACATAATAATTATTTGTTCTGATCTGCCCATCAAATGATAATCATCTTATGCTGCTGTTGATGACACTACATATGGCAATCTTGAAGGATGTATTTGTCTGCCTTTTTTTAAGTACAAGTACACACTATCATCTGTCAAGTGGATCAACCCATACTAAACAAGGTAAGAACTTTGGAGGTTGACAGCGAACTATGGGCGGTGAGATGAAACTATGGGATTGAGATGTTGCTAGGGCGAATGAGATGATGCTATGGTGGTTGAGGTGATGCTATGGAGGGTGAGATGATGCTATGGGGAAATGAGATCATGCTATGGAGGCTTAGACAACTATGGAGGTTGGTATGAAACTGTTGTGGTTGCAATGAAACTGTGGCGGTTGAAATGAAACACATTGGGTGATTGACTGGCAGTATTAGACTCACAACCAAGAGAGAGAGAGAGAAAGAGGGAGAGTTTGTTGCTGCCCATGCCACATGTAAACAAGGTAAGATCTATGAACACTGAAATGAAACTTGGGGACAGAGGCAGACTGTCTGATGGGTACTTATTGGCCAGACAAACTAGAGACAGTTTGTTACTGCCCTACCAAACATCTCTCTGTGTGATTGTCATTAATTGTTTCGCTCTTCAAGAACAAAGGAAAGAAGACGAACACATGTGTCACAACGTATTGTTTACTTGTTGAAATTATTCATTTTTCAACTTTTGACTTGTCATTGCCTGTGTAGTAATACAGCTGACTCATAATTCTGCTTTCATGAATAAAATATACGTAGCCCTTTAAAATAATATTTGTATTCAGTTGTCTTGTTGATTGACTGGTGTCTAGCCCCGGGAGGATGAAGTGTGTTTTCTGCTCCATAGTTGATGTTAACCATAGGAGTTTGAGAAGGCCTAAGCTTGATTTCTAAGACCAGCCCCGTTGCCTTGTATTCCATTGAACATATATCTGCTAAAGCTAGACTTGATGTCTATCTTAATGTCTTCTTGGTATTCCAGTGGCTCTAATTCCACATATGTTTTCTTATGTGCTCTTATCTGTATTAATAAGATTTTATGCTCATAATATGCCCCAATTGGAAGAAGAAATTAATGTGGTTCAAGCTGGATTTAGACAAGGAAGAGGAACAAGAAATCACATACTCAACATGTGTTTAATAATAGAGAAGTGCAGAGAATTTAATGTAAACCTATTCTCATGTTTTGTGGATTATTCAAAGGTATTTGACTGTGTACAACATCAGAAACTTTGGGAAATCATGAGGAATATGGGCTGTCCACCACATGTAATACAACTCATAAGAATGCTCTATCTAGACCAACAAGCAGCGGTTAGAATAGATGGCGAGACATCAGATTGGTTTGACATCAAGCAAGGAGTCCGTCAAGGATGTGTGCTGTCCCCCGATTTGTTTAACCTGTACGCCGAAAATATAATGAGAAATGTAAGAGATGATATAAACAGGGAGCTATATGATGCCCTACATATCGGTGGTCTTGACATACCAGAGATTCGGTATGCTGATGATACAGTATTACTATCCACAACACAGAATGGCATAGAAAACCTAATAGCCTCAACCCAATTGAATAGTGAAAATCACAACTTGTATCTTAACATTGCAAAAATAAAGATAATGCATACAGATAAAACCAACATGAAGAAAGAAATATTTTTTAATGAGGAAAAATTGGAGGTGGTGGAAAATTTTGAATATCTTGGGTCATTGATTACCAACAGCGGTGACACAATGAAAGAAATTAAATGACGACTATCAATTGCTCTTCAAAGACTAAAACAACTGAATAAATTATGGAATGGGACAGACACAACTACAAAATTAAGATTTTTAAAAGCATGCATTTTCCCCATTGCAACATACGCCTGTGAGACCTGGACACTTACTAAACAAGCTGAAGCAGCGCATAAATGCCTTTGAATGTAAATGTTATAGATGAGTTCTAAAAATATCTTGAGTAAAGAAATGAACAAATGCATCAATACTTCAAGAGCTGAATATTGAAGAAGGTTGGCTATTAAAAACGATAAAACAAAGAAAATTGAAATATTTTGGTCACTTGAAACATCACGAAAGTTTGGAGAGAACAATAATGGAGGGGTATATGCCTGGGAAGAGAGGAAGAGGACGGCCAAAGAGAAGATGGGTGCAGGATGTGGCGGATAATCTCCAGATGGGTGTATCAGACGCGGGACATCTTGCTTATGATTTAAGAGGTTTTCCGGAAGGTTGTTATGGGAGCGAGGGTCTGCAAAGGACATGCTACTGAATGAAATGAATGAATGTGCCCCAACAAATTAGTCGTCTCATGATGAAATCAGCGATGTGGCGAAGAGGTTACAAACGCCATTCTAAATCTCGCATACCGCGTTTGAAACACAGCTCTGGGTGATTTGGAAGGTGATCACCCTGCGCTGGTTTTTATAAAATGGTGTGAGTGTCAGTCATTTAGAAAGCAATGGCAAACTACTGGACATAAACTTGCCCAGAAATAAAAAACGGCCACAAATGCTGGGATTGATTTCAATCTTCTGTAGGGGATATCCAACTTACTTATGTTGAAACAGCATCATCATATCATGCATATCAAATTTCTGATGTTGTTTCACACTTTGCCACTTCTGACAGCTCTAGTGTGGGTTTATTCCTAATTTTAGTTAGATATATTTCTAACATGCAAATGTGGGTTAATTCCTAATTTTAGTGAGATCTATTCCTAACATTTAAGTGTGGGCTTTATACCTTATTATAGTGAGATATATTTCTATCATTTAAGTGTGGCTGTATTCCTAATTTTAGTGAGATATATTTCTAACATTTAAATGTAGGTTTATTACTAATTTTTGTGAGATATATTTCTAATATTTAAGAGTGGGTTTACTTCTAATTTTAGTGAGATGCATTTGTAACTTTTAAGTGTGCGTTTATTCCTAACGAATAAGTGTGATTTATTTCTTCCTTTATAGACAAAACATAGTAAAAATTAATATTTTGTTTGTCTAAACTTAAATAACAAAAACAATATTCACAGACAAAACTAAATGCCAACCAAATAATCACAGTGAAGAAATTTAAAATAATAAACATTTAATTTCTTGATGCCACAAGACCACATGAATAGTCTAAACGAAATGTGTAGGGAACATAACATGAAAATTAGCACAAGCAAAACAGAGGTAATGACTATAACTAAAGAAGAACAAACAGCAACAATTCACCTAACCGAACATCCCTTGAAACAAGTAAAGAGCTTCAAGTACCTAGGAAGTATAATATCATCAAATGGCAGATCAGAAGACGAGATCGAAAATAGGTGCAATAATGCAAATCAACTCATTGGACAAATGTCACCAATACTAAAGAACAAACATGTATCAATAACTACTAAGAAAGCACTTTACAACACAATCTTCCTACCAACTCTGTGCTACCAATGCCAAACCTGGACAATGACAGAAAAAGAGAAAAGAAAAATCACAACAACAGAAATGAGGTTCCTGAGAAGAATACTCAACGTATCAAGAAGAGATAAGATCAGAAATGAAGAAATCAGGACTAAAGTGGGGGTTAAAGCTGCTCTAGATTTTATTAGAAAGCAGCAAGTCAAATGGTTTGGCCATGCAAGTAGGTTACCAGTCAACAGCATGCCACAACAAGCAATGATGTACAGACCAGATGGAAACAGAGGAAGAGGCCCGACCACGTAAACGTTGGACGGAGGGAATAACAGAATCCATGGGAATGTCGATATACGAAGCCCATAACCGGGCACTCTCACGAAGTTTATACTTCACCTCGACACCGCAAGGTACAAGAGGAACATGATGAGATGAGATGAGATGACAGCAACAATGATAACTGTTTAAGAATAGTCAAAATTAGACTTGCCATAGCAATGCAGGTCGGCATCCTGGCCTAGAGGTTAGCGACTTTTCTCCGTAATCTCGTATACTCTCGTAAGTAACGTGACGACGGTGAGAATCAGCAGTAGTTCGAATCGCGTCGGTAACTTACAGGGTATGTGAACCGGCCGCTCAGAAAGCAATGACAAACTACTGAGCGTAATCTTGCCAAGAAATCAACAATCAGCTGAAAGATGCTGATGTTGACAGCGATGTCCTGTAAAGGATATGCAAAACATTTATTTATATAGCAATGCAGAGATTAAGCAGTATCAAAAGCATATGGCACAAGCATGAGTACACATCTACACCAGCAAACAAATCAAAGAAAACTTTTGAAAACATGCACCTTTACTGAGGCAACAAATGGATGTGAGTTGTAGGCCATTTCGTAATCACTGAAACTTAAGAACCAAAATGTTACAGAAAACTTAAGATTAATGAAGCAAAGATAGACTTCATTGTCTCGGCTTTTACACCACGTGGCTCGGTCCCTCGCCACAGAACGGCGAGCCACCTGCCCAGAGCTTAACACAAATCACGAACTCACTAACCCCAGCGTTGATCCCCTGAGACCTCAGGAGAAATGGAGAAATCGCAAGATTCCTGGTCTGAGTGACGCCGTCTAAAAACTAACGCAAGTACTTCAAAGCGCGAGGCTGACGACTTAACCATTTGGCCACGGTGGCCCATTTGCTATAACACAGAAACCGCAAGCATGGACGTACATCATCAGTGAATGAAATATCTCTGAATATGATCATCTTCTGACTCAACGATGTTGATCGCACAGAGGAATGGTTCATTGTGGAAGATGTGCAGCACCGACGCAACCTTTGCGGATTTAAAAAAAACAGTTGGAAAAAAAAAGGAGCAGACTTATCTTATTCCACTCCGGCAGTACCCAATCGACCAGCGCTGTCGTGTCTGAGTACTCCACAGTGGGATGACAACCCTTGTATGGTGACCTTATGCTCACTGCTAAGTTCAGATAGTAGTGTCCTTAGTACCGACAATGTCCCACAACGATCGTCTCGAGCAATGATTTTTTGCATTGGCCAATAGCAACTAATGATACAACCGAGACAGGGGTGTAATGACCCAATAGGTCAAAAACAGTGGTAATGGAAGAAACCAGCATGGAAACTAACTCACAAAATATCCCAGAGGGGGAAAGAAATTCGGACTGGTGCATGTTTGTGGTTGGCGAGTGCCGCGACTAGAGATTGATTGTCTTCTTCTGTCAACTGGTCGGTATATACACATTCATTGGCGTATCACTATTTAATCTGTCTCGAGGCAACGTGGAAGCGGTCGAGGGCAAGTTGTGGATCGCTCTTCTAAGCAGCTGACTGGGTTACATGCTACCAAACCCTAAAACATGAGCTTCTACGTGACATTGCCGAGTAATGCTTCGCCGAATATGTTTCCCAAGAACACACCAGGTCACTATTTCGTCAAGTTACCACAGATTATTGAGGTGAGTCAACATTTCGAAGTGGGTCTGGCCGAAATTCAATTCCCCAACTACTACTGTAATGTATTAGCGAATGAAGTATGGCTAAGAAACAGCCCACCCAATGGTAGAGTGATAAGAAAGGTGTGTCCCTCAGGCTTGTACAGTTCACCAGACGCGTTTATAGCTGCACTGAATCGCCTAATGAAAGATCGGAAGGTGGACGATCAACTCTGTGTTCTATTCCATTTCGACAACGCATCAAAGAAAGTCATCGTGAAAATACTCGAACCTGGGGCCACTATTACATTTAGTGAGAAGTTACAAGAGATACTAGATACAATTGAAGGTGAAGGGTCGATAGACCTGAATAACGCCCTGCGAAATGTCTACGTATACTGCGACCTCATTGCGACAAGACCAGTTGGAGACGTCATGGTTCCACTACTAAGGACGGTTCCTATCATGAAACAGCAACCGACCTCAGTGTTTCGCGCCTACGACAAACCTCATTGATACGGGCACAAAGTTCGCATTCACTACCGGGACTTCAGTGCTGACGTTACATTTTCGAGTTCGGAAGAGATCAGACCTAGATTAATGGTGAAATACGGGGTGGTACATCGAAACCCCCAGACTGTCCGAAGACATGATGTGCCCGACTCTCAGATGATTGATGCCTCGGGTATCTACAAGACTAAGATATCAGCCCAACAAGCAGGAGATCAGTTTTATGATTACATGCTAAGTGACATGCACATACCAGGCTACCAACCGAAAAAAACCAACCTACCCAGACAATGGCGTGTAGAAATCCAGAAACAGACAATGTGTATAGCTTTGTATGTGAAAATAAAACATTGTGATGATACTATGTATACCACCTCATATCACATCAGCCATTTCGTATAATGACATTATGCATTTTTCTATTCTTGAAAAAATGTACTGAAATACTGTAAAATGTACTTGAAATACTGTAAAATAAACAGGCATATATTATAATTACGTCTTGGTTGTTGAATTTTTGCTAGTGTTTACGGTGTATATAGTTGTCATGTGATGAGAGAATGATACATATTGGTGACAAATTCAACAAAACTAAGGAAACGGGTTAACCAAAGTAGACAAAACTCTCGACCATAGTCTGAAATAACTCAACCAAAATTATGAAAAGTAGGAAACTTTGCAAAACGTAAGAAAATCTGTTACCCAAAAGGGAAAAAATATTTGGCCACATTTCAATCAAATTTATGAAAAGTAGGAAAACTTGTTAACCAAATGGCAAAAATCTTGGCCAAGTAAGAAAATGTGTTAACCAAATGTGAAAAGGTTAACCAAATTTCAAACCAAACTTATAAAAATCTCAGTCAAACATATGAAAAGTAGGAAAATGTGTCAATCAAAGTGAAAAAATTTTGGTCACATTTCAACCAAACATAAAACTCTCAGTCAAATCGCATGAAAAGTAGGAACATTTGTTAACCAAATGTGAAAAGGTTAGCCGAAGATCAAACCAAACTTATAAACAGCTCAGTCAAACACATGAAAAGTAGGAAAATTTGTTAACTAATCATGAAAAGTTTGGTCAACTTTCACCCAAACTTATGAAAAGTGTGAAATTTTGTTGTCCAGAGGGGAAAAGTTTGACCAAATTTCACCCAAACTTATGAAAAGTAGGAAACTTTGTTAACCAAATGTGAAAAGGTTAGCCGAATTTCAAACCAAACTTATAAAAATCTCAGTCAAACACATGAAAAGTAGGAAAAATTTGTTAACCAAACGTGAAAAAATTGGTCAATTGTCACCCAAACTTATTAAAAGAGGGAGATTTTATTGTCCAGAGGTGAACAGTTTGACCAAATTTCACCCAGTAGGAAACTTTGTTAACCAAATGGCAAAAATCTAGGTCAATTAAGAAAATTTGTTAACCAGAGGGGGGAAATTTTGGCTACATTTCATTCAGACTTATAAAAAGCTCACCCAATCTTATGAAAAGTAGGAAAATTTGTTTACCAAATGTGAAAAGGTTAGCCGAATTTCACACCAAACTTATAAAAATCTCAGTCAAAAATATGAAAAGTAGGAAAAATTTGTTAACCAAACGTGAAAAGTTTGGCCAACTGTCACCCAAACTTATGAAATGTAGGAAACTTTGTTAACCAAATGGTAAAAACCTTGGCCAAGTAAGAAAATGTGTTAACCAAAGGTGAAAAGTTTTGGACAAGTTTGACCAAATTTCAAACAAAACTCATAAAAACAAGGAAACTTTGTTAACCAAAGGTGAAAAGTTTGACCAAAGTTCAGCGAAACTTATAAGATATTCGCCTGTCCCCTATGCAAACAACAGCTGTATTTCAGAAAATTAAACGTATCTTATGTAATAAGACACTATAATTGAAGGAACAAAATAAAATTTCAACAATAATTACCACTGTGTTTGACCTATTGGGTCATTACACTCCTGTCTCGGTTGTATAATTAGTTGCTATTGGCCAATGCAAAAAATCATTGCTCGAGACGATCGTTGTGGGACATTGTCGGTACTAAGGACACTACTATCTGAACTTAGCAGTGAGGATAAGGTCACCATACAAGGGTTGTCATCCCACTGTTGTGTACTCAGACACGACAGCGCTGGTCGATTGGGTACGGCCGGAATGGAATAAGATAAGTCTGATCCACTCGTTACATACCACCAAAAGAAAATGAATGATGAAGTCAACCAGAAAGCCACAGTACTTGCTCAAGGTGACTACCGTGTTATGGACAGATTAGGACAAGTCATTATTCTGCATACAGAGAGAGAGAGAGAGAGAGAGAGAGAGAGAGAGAGAGAGAGAGAGAGAGGAGGCAGGAGGAAAAGAGCGACCCGGGTGAGAGAGATAGATAGGGAGAGAGAGCAAGGTTGAGAGAAAGAAAGTGAGAGAGAAAAAGAGAGAGATAGCAAGAGAGGAGGGAGGGAAAGAGCGAAGCGGGTGAGCGAAATAGACAGGGGGAGAGGGCAAGGGTGAGAGAGAGAGAGAAAGCGCATGCGTGTGAGAGAGAGAGAGCGAGAGAGAGAAAGAGCAAAGCGGGTGAGCGAGATAGACAGGGGGAGAGAGCAAGGGTGAGAGAGAGCGAGAGAGTTAGAGTGGGACAGTGAGAGATCACATGATAGAGCGGTGAGAGAAGGACAGCGAGAGTGAGAGAGACAGAGCGAGAGAGAGAGAGAGACACAGAGAGACACAGAGAGAGGTAGAGTTGGATAGAGAGAGACCACCTGAGAGTGGCGAAAGAGTTAGAGCGAGAGTAAAAGAGAGAGAGAGTGAGAGAAGAGGGAGAGAGCGAGAGCGAGAGAGCCAGCGGGGGAGAGAAAAAAGAGAGAAAGTTAGAGATAGTGAGAGAGAGAGATAGTGAGAGAGCAACATAGAGAGCTCTAGAGAGGTATAGAGAGAGATCACCTGAGATAGTGGTGAGCGACGGACAGAGAGAGAGAGAGAGTAGGGGGAGAGATCGAGGGTGCCGGCGAGAGAGAGAGAGCGGGATCACTTGGGAGAGAGAGATAAAGGTAGGAAGAGAGAGATAGAGAGTGGGAGGGAAAGAGGGAGGAAGACATAGAGAGAGAATGAGAGAAAATAGCGAGAGGGAGATAGAGAGAGAGCGTGAGAGAGCAAGGGTGAGAGAGATATAGGGACAGAGAGAGTGAGCGAGATAGGGAGAGAGAGAGAAAGAGAGAGAGTGAGAGAGTCAGCTGGGGAGAGAAAAAGAGAGAATGATAGAGATAGTGAGAGAGAGATAGTGAGAGAAAGAGGGACAGAGAGAGAGAGGGAGGGAAAGAGGGAGGGAGAGAGAGACAGGCTACAAGGTGAGAAAGAGAGAGAGAGGGGGGGTGAGAGAGAGAAAGCGATAAAGAGGGCGAGAGAGAGAAAGAGATAGGGAGGGAGAGAGCGAAAGAGATAGTAAGGGAGAGAAAAAAGAGAGAAAGATAGAGATAGATAGATAGAGAGAGGGAGAGCGAGAGATAGAGAGAAAGATAGAGATAGTGTGTGAGAGAGAGAAAAAAGAGATAGGGACAGAGAGACTGAGAGAGGGAGGGTGAGAGAGAGAGAGAGAGAGAAAGCAATAAAGAGGGCGAGAGAGAGAAAGAGATAGGGAGGGAGAGAGCGAAAGAGATAGCAAGGGAGAGAAAAAAGAGAAAGATAGAGATAGATAGATAGATAGATAGAGAAAGAGAGAGTGAAGAGAGAAAGATAGAGATAGTGTGTGAGAGAGAGAAAAAGAGATAGGGATAGAGAGTTTGAGAGAGAGAGGTAGAGAGAGAAGACGAGAGAGAGAATGGGACAGAGAGAGTGAGACAGAGACAGAGAGGTATAGAGAGAGAGCCAGCTAGGGAGAGAAACAGAGAGAATGATAGAGATAGTGAGTGATAGAGAGATTAAATTAAAGAGCGAGAGAGGAAGCGTGACGAGAGAGAGAGAGAGATCGCGCTAGAGAGGGAGAAAGAGGTAGGGAGGAAAATACCGAAGGTGAGAGAGAGAGAGCTAGAGCGGTAGATATAGAAGGAGAGAAGGAGATAGAATGAGAGAGAGAGAGAGAGAGAGAGAGAGAGAGAGAGAGAGAGAGGGGGGGGGTAGAGGGACAGAGAGTAGAAGGAGAGAGAGAGAGACAGCCTGCTAGGGAGAAAAAAAAATAGAAAGTGATAGAGATTGTGAGAGAGAAAGAATAGAGAAAATAGAGCGAGAGGAAGAGTGACGAGAGAGAGAGAGAGAGAGAGAGAGAGAGAGAGAGAGAGAGAGAGAGAGAGAGAGAGAGAGAGAGAGAGAAAGACAACCAGCACGGTAGAGAAAAAAGAGAGAATGATACCGATAGTAAGAGAGAGAGGAAGAGTTACGAGAGAGAGAGAGAGGCAGAGAGAGAGAGAGAGAGAGAGAGAGAGAGAGAGAGAGAGAGAGAGAGAGAGAGAGAGAGAGAGAGAGAGAGATTTACAGCAAATAGAAATACATATTTTGCGTTGAATTCTTGCATGCCTGACCACTACATATTTGACCACAACTCGACTAGCTGTCAAAGGTAATTATCGTCATGTTTTATCTATCGGTTATCAGTAAATGTTGGCCGCGGCTATTGTCGTCTCCATCGGCCGTGCTTGGTGAAGCGTTATGCTTGACCGGTATCGGTTAATCTCGTACGGCTGTCGCTGACTAGTCATTGTATTTTTCTCGCGGGGGCGTGCTCGGTGAAGCGTCATTGATTGCTTACGGGCAGGTAAACGGTAATTCAGGGGGAAGTTAGTGTGTAGAAGGGGGACAATTCTGGTTGAGTCAAGGGACCGATTACTCTCCCCTTGCCATAATTTTATAATTAAGGGGTATAACTTTGCTGTTTAATAATATTACATATTTTAATGTATATCTTGATACTCTATGGGTTAAATTAATGGAGACTCGTATATTTTATTGACGTACCTATTCTCCAATATACATACAAGAAATTATGGTGATTAATTAAGTTTTGGGATTAATTTTTAATAAAAATGTATGTGTATCTAGTATATTCTTAAACCAGATTTCCACCATGCGCGTAATGTTGATGCATGGGTATGGAAACATGTCGAAGTGTACAAAAGTTTATTAATGCAATCCAAAAAGGGATTCTCGGGTTACCTCGAGAGATGAAATAAATCAATTTCTGTCATATTTGACTTCGATCTCCCTCATCGAAAGGGATCGATATGACTGGAGGTCGCGCACACCGCACCTCCCACACACATGCACACTGGGACTCGAACCCGGCGACTATTTGGTCTACTTATATAAGTATTCCACATGACCGGGGCTTGTCTCGTTGTCCGCCCCACCACCGCCGCCGCCACCCCGCCCCTCGGGAGCGGAAGTAGTCGGCAGGACAACCGGAAGTAGTCACCCAGAACCAAGAAAAAACACCCGCCAAGTTCAAAATATTGAGGTCAATTGTGGTCGCAAAATATGACAAAACGAGATGGCCGGATAACCCCGTATAGAACGATTTATCGGTGGTTTGAAACCACAAAGTATACCTGATTACCTCCTAGATAACTACTTGTATTCCTAAGTTTACTGAAATATATTTCTAACATTTAAATATAGGTTTATTACTCATTTTTGTGAGATATATTTCTAACATTTAAGAGTGGGTTTATTTCTAATTTTAGTAGATGTATTTGTAACTTTTAAGTGTGAGTTTATTCCTAACGAGTAGGTGTGATTTATTTCTTACTGTTTAGACAAAACATAGTGAAGATTAATATTTTGTTTTTCTGAACTTAAATAACAAAAACAATATTCACAGACAAAACTAAATGCCAACCAAATAATAACAGTGAAGAAATTTAAAATAACGAACATTTAATTTCTTGGTTCCACAGCAACAATGATAACTGTTTTAAAAAAAGTCAAAATTAGACTTGCCATAGCAATGCAGAGATTAAGTAGTATCAAAAGTATATGGCACAACAATGATTACACATCTACACCAGCAAACAAATCAAAGAAAACTTTTGAAAATATGCACCTTTACTGTGGCAACAAATGGATGTGAGTTGTAGACCATTTCGTAATCACTGAAACTTAAGAACCAAAATGTTACAGAAGCGAAGATCGACTTCACTGTCTCAGGTTTTACCCACGTGGCTCCGTCTCTAGCCACCTGCCTAGAGCTTAACACAAATCACGAACTCACTAACCCCATCATTGATCCCCAGAGACCTCCGGAGAAATCGCATGATTCCTGGTCTGAGCGACGCCGTCTCAAAATGAACCCAAGTACTTCAAAGCGCGAAGCAGACGACTTAACTATTTGGCCACGGTGACCCATTTGCTATTACACAGCAACAGCGAGCATGGACGTACATCATCAGTGAATGGAATATCTCTGGATATGATCATCTTCTGACTCAATGATGTTGATCGTACAGAGGAATGGTTCCTTGTGGAAGATGTGCAGCACCGACGCAACTTTTGTGGATTAAGCTGGTCTCCAAACAGGGAGTTTTTCCTGCAGCCTCAACGGATGTGTGCTTTACAGACAGGAGCTCGTAATATTTTGTGATGTGGTGAGTTAGATCAACTCAGACATCAACATGGTCATTCACTGGGGACATCACTTTCTGAGATGTGCAAAAATATTTAAATAATACGTATAACTGTAGGACAGACTATTTGTCTTTGGTTCTGCATACACCTTGATTTTTCTTTCCTAGCTCGCTATGAACTCGAGCGTAGTTCATGTTGGACTGATTTTTGCGTGTGGTGTAACTTTCTGTATTACCAGTGTCCCTCGCCATCAGGTGAACCCCTTTCGACTTTTGGAGTACTTGAAATTTACGTCTTCAAGTCCAGGACGTGAAGTCAACATTTTAGTCCAGCTGACCGGTATAGGGATTGAACCCACTAACACGCAATCAGCACACCGTGAGTTCTTAAGACCGAATGCTTTTATTCATTCGGCCCTACTGACTCCATGGCGGTGTCACGAAAGCTCTGCAACTGGCACATATGTGTAAGGTCAACACCGGGCAATGCACTCACAATACAACCAACAAATGTGTCAACGTTTCAACAGGTTGCCTCTTCTCATCTACAGGCTTGAACTAAACACACGAACATAACATGTAAAAAGAAAACATCAGAGCTCACTGTAGTTTTCATTTTTAAAATCGAATTTAAAAATGTGTTACTTCGCTAAGTTATGTAAGAAATGGTGGCTCTTACTTTCTAAACGGAACACTCATATCATCATCATCATTTTCCAGTGCCTTGCCGGCTGGCGTGAGCAATCATGCTTCTCACAAATTGCGATCTCCGACGGCATGGATCAATTCATTGGTTGAATCCCTTCCGTGCCATGACCACATTTCCACAGCCATCACATGTTTTTCAGCCTGACTGCTCATTGTCCACGCTTTACATCCATACAAACGTGCAGGCCCTATGTAGCACCTTAACACTCTTTTTCTCGTAGCAATTGACATCTTTTTATTGGTAAGTATGTTTTTCATCTTACAAAAGGCCACCTTCGCCATTGCGATTCTTGTTCTAATCTCTTCAAGCCACCTCCCATCCATCCATCCATCATGTGCCATGCCGGTAAGCGTGGGCGGTCATGTTCTGCCATCTCACTCGATCAACAGAGTCGTGGATCAGTTCCGTGTTTCTGTCTCGACCATGCCACAAGGCCAAGCCATCCAGATACTTGTTTCTAGGTTTTCCCCTTGGTCTGTTCCCCTCGATCTTACCAGTTGTCACCAAGTTCTCCAAATCATTTCTTCTCATAACATGCCCAAAAAATTGTGACTGTCTACGTCTAATGTCTCTGATCAGTTTACGATCTTCATTTATTTCTTGAAGGACTTGTTCATTGGTCTTTCTGGCTGTCCATGGTATTCTTTGCATTTTCCTCAGAAACCTCCCATCAGATGTTATGAATGTTTCAGGGATATTTGTACCAATTCATTTGTTTAAGAATACGCCCATTTACTTGTATATTACATTGTGATATTTTGTTCTTTCTGGCGACAACCATAATCTTGTTACAATTTAATTCTAACCCCAGTTGTTCACTGTGTGCAACAACCGCATCTACTAAATGTTGCAGATCCTGCTCATTGTCTGCAATCAATACTGTATCATCTGCATATCTAATCTTATTGATGTTTCTTCTTCCAATGATGATTCCTTTGATATCTTGTATATTTCTGAAAATATTTTCACTCTACAGGGACAACAGATCTGGAGACATTACACATGCATGTCTCACACCTCTCTTAATTGACTGATATTGACCTACTTCATTATCAATTCTAATGGCAGCTTTTTGTTTCCAATATATGTTTTTTTACAAGTCTAAGGTCTTTCTTATCAATTTGTAGATCTGCAAACATCTCTATCATGTTGAAACGTCTTACTCTATCGAAAGCCTTTATGTAGTCAATAAGGCGAAGATGTATGTCTTTATTTTGTTCTATAGAACGTTCATTTACTGTTCTCAACATGTACACAGCATTTACTGTGACCTTGCCTTCTACAAACCCACATTGTTCTTCTCCTATTTCGGGTTGTATTTTCTTCTTAACTCTTTGCATGATAATTCTTAGCAAAATCTTCGTGATGTGGCTCATAATACTAATTGTTCTATGTTGATCACATTCCAAGGCTCCTGATTTCTTTGGGATTGCAATAAATACAGAAATACATAATTCATGAAGTATATCCTCAGTATCATAATTGTGTTCAGATGTCTGGTGACTATAATCTATTCATATCCTTCTAAAGCATTAATCATTTCTGTTGTGATGTCTGAACTAGGGGTCTTGCCAGTTTTCATATGGTTAAGAAGATTCTGAATATCCATCTTAAAAACTGATGGTCTTTCAATGTTTTCGAATGTCAGGTCACTGTACACACAAAAGCGGACACGTAAAAGTATTCCACGTGAATATCACAGCTCACAGTCACGCCACAACTCACTCAGTAGCAGGGGGTCTTGCCAGTTTTCATATGGTTAAGAAGATTCTGAATATCCATCTTCAAAATTGATGGTCTTTCACTATTATTTCGTATGTCAGGTCACTGTACACACAAAATCGGACACGTGGAAGCATTCCACGTGAATATCACAGCTCAGAGAGTCGCGCCACGCACTCACTCAGTAACAGGGCGTCGGAACCAGAAACAAACCAAATAATACTATGACCCAAAAGGTCACATTTGGCCATATATTATGCTTTTGAGCCAATATGCAGCCAATACATCTAACGAGTGTAAATAAGGACCTTTTACTTTATGTTTTTATTTACTTTAATATGTTTATACGCCAACAATGTACGTGTAAGATAAGAACAATACTGTGTTCACCGACACACAGGTTTATTCTAAATGTAGTTTAAAATCCACTAGCCAGAATTCTAGGCCCCTCAGTGTCATTAGTGCAGCCAGGTAACGCAGTGGCCAGCACGCTTCTGTCCCGGTAGTCATGTGTTCAAATCTCCGTCGAGGTCTGTCATCTCATTTCATCATCTCAACACATCTCATCTAATTCCTCTTGTAACTTGCGATGTCTAGATGAAGCATAAACAGTGAGAGAGTGCCCGTTTATGGGCTTCAAGTATCGCTATTCCAATGGACTATGTCATTCCCTCTGTTCATCGTTTACATAGTCGGCCTCTTCTTTTGGTTCCGTTTGGTCTGTATGAGCCCGGGAGTTTATAAAAGCTGACCTGGCCGCCCATGTCAACAAAGGCTGAGATGGGTATCGGGAAATATTCTGCGAAATGAAGACAGTCGGTGAGATTTTGACCTCCTCACCCATCAGGTGCCTATTGATCTATAAATATGAGGCTAGCACCAATGACCCATTTGCCTCAGATGTAAGTGGGTCCTTCACCTTTCTTTTACAAGTTGCACTAAAATGTTGACTTCTCGTCCTTGTCTTGGGGAGGTAAATTACAAATACCCCTCAAGTCGAAAGGGATTCTCCTGATGGCGAGGGACACTGGTAACAGGGAAAGCTAATCCACACACAACAATCCTAATGCATTAGCAGTAGTAGTATATGTATGGACGACGATGGAGTTAAAAGCGAGACAACGAATAAAAAACTATGAAATTCTTTCGTTTCACTTTTGGGAGACAGTCCTTTATTTAGATTGGTGTAACCTCCTTGACAAAAATATGTTAGTTTAGCAACTTGACACTTTACAAATTCACACTTCCTTTTATTATATCTTATGTAATAGCTAAAACACTGTCTTTTAAATATCACAACAATATAATTGTTATAGTAACTCATTTATGTAAGCTCAAAAGTATAATTTGCAAGCAATTTTTGGTTATTCCATCAGTATATTTGTATTCAGGTTCTTGTTATTTGAAAACAGAATTGTGATATTGACAAATATACTTCGTTTCTCCTTTTACTGGCACAGGATGTAACTGCCATGACCCGTGCCTAAGAACGTGTTTTCAAACAACAAAATGCTGAATACAACAAATGTACTAATGGAATAACCTAAACATTACTAATGTGAAAATTATATTGTTGAGCTTACTAGAACAATTACTTATGAACTACAACGTTATCTGGTGTCTTTGCAGAATAAGGCTAAAACGTTATGACAGAATTACTAATGCTGAGCTTAGTAGGATAGCCAGCCATGTTCCAGCGACAGGAGAGGTGAGATAAAGATGCTGCATTGGAGATGATACCCTTTGAGTAAATGTGATAATAGTATTAAAAGCATTTTTTTTTCTTCTTTCACTTTAACCCACAAAGCAGACTAAATGAAGTGGGACCTAAAACATAGAGAGGAGAAGTAGAGACAGATGAATAACATGGCGGGGAGGAGGGGGGGGGTTGCAGGAGACGGCAAAGACGGGAGAGTTTGGCGTGAATTTGTTGAGGATAGCAGCAGAACCAAAATTATGGACACAGAGATTAGGAACTTGGAGAGGGATAAATTGACTTCAAATATTGAATAGGGACGATAGGAACAGTCGATATAAGAAAATAAGAAGCCAGAATGTCAGCCGTGGATTTATTTAGAACTAGCTGACCCGGCCCGGCTTCGCCCAGTTCCTGGTGGTGAGCATCTCATTTAATTCATATAAGTAGTCATATAAGTTCTCGTTCCCGTTCCCCACTATCTATCTATCTATCTATCTATCTATCTATCTATCTATCTATCTATCTATCTATCTATCTATCTATCTATCTATCTATCTATCTATATATCTATCTATCTATCTATCTATCTATCTATCTATCTATCTATCTATCTATCTATCTGTCTGTCTGTCTGTCTGTCTGTCTGTCTGTCTGTCTGTCTGTCTGTCTGTCTATCTATCTATCTATCTATTTATCTATCTATCTATCTTTCTAATCTATCTATCTATCTATCCATCGATCTGTCTGTCTGACTGTCTGTCTGACCCGGCCCGGTATCGCCCAGCTCCTGGTGCGGAGAATCTCATTTAATTCATATAAGTAGTCATATAAGCTCCCGTTCCCGACTATCTATCTATCTATCTATCTATCTATCTATCTATCTATCTATCTATCTATCTATCTATCTATCTATCTATCTATCTATCTATCTATCTATCTATCTGTCTGTCTGTCTGTCTATCTGTCTGTCTGTCTGTCAGGCCCGGCCCGGCCCGGCTTCGCCCAGTCCCTGATGGGGAGCATCTCATTTAATTCATATAAGTAGTCATATAAGTTCCCATTCCCGACTGTCTGTCTGTCTGTCTGTCTGTCTGTCCCTCCCTCTCTGTCTGTCTATCTGTCTGTCTGCCTGTCTGTCTAATCATTTATTGGATGCAGTTAGAACAACCTTAGATAAACGAAGACCAACTTACAAAAAGCATTAGAAAGTGCACTTGAAAGATCTTTACATCTTCCCCCAACAATTAACTTGGGTAAATGGAGCGGCGGCAGCAGCAGCAGCAGAAGAAGAAAAAGGAGGAGCAGGAGGAGGGAGGAAGATATAGGCGGAGAGTGGAGGAGGAGGAGGGAGGAGGAGGAGTAGGGAGGAATAGGAGGAAGGAGAAGGGATTAGGAGGAAGAGGGAGGAGGAGGAGGGAGCCGGAGGAAGAGGGAGGAGGATGAGGGAGGAGGAGGAGAGAGGAGGAGGAGGGAGAAGGATGAGGAGGAGGGGAGGAGGAGGAGGAAGAGGGAGGAGGAAGAGGGAGGAGGAGGAGGAAGAGGGAGGAGGAGGGGAGGAAGAGGAGGGAGGAGGAGGGAGAGGGAGGAGGAGGGAGAAGGAGGAGGGAGGTGGAGGAGGATGGAGAAGGAGGAGGGAGGTGGAGGAGGATGGAGGATGAGGAAGGAGGAGGAGGGATGTGGAGGGAGGAGGAGGAGGGGAGAAGGGAGGAGGAGGGAGAAAGAGGGAGGAGGAGGGAAGAGGAGGAGGGAGGGAGGAGGAGGAGGAGGATGGAGGAGGGAGAGGGGGAGGGGGAGGAGTAGGATTATAACGCATATGCCTGTAGATAACTGCAGCGAAAAGGTGGGTCTGTCTATCTATCTGACCCGGCGTGGCTTCGCCCAGCTCCTGGCGGGGAGCGTCTCATGAAATTCATACAACAACAAAAAGTTACTTAAAAGAATGTCCTTCCACACACCATCCATTATTATTAATGAAAACTGTTTTTAATCACCGACATGACTGTAGATAACTTCTTTAAGCATAAAAAGATGAGTTACCGCCTCTGAAGCGGTCTCGGCTGGCAAAGATTAGTTTCATCTTCGTGCAAGGTCATGCGGGAGTACAAGGAAATGAGCGGGCTGACAAGCTCACAGGTGAGGCTAATGTGGAGGGCGGACGCGCCATGGACCAGGCTGACATTCTGAATGCTCTACGAGAAGTGAGACTTTTGCGAGAACCAAGTGATGACTGTGAATATACAACAATGGCCAGACTGCGGGAGCAGCAAATTAAAAGAGGGGTGGCCAAACAAGAACACTACGCAGGAAGCCAAAGAAGATTGATAAACCAACACAGAACTGGCGTCGTTAGCCGCTACACGCTGCGGGATTTGCTGAGGAGGGGATCCGAGCACTTATGGACTGAATGGTTCGATGTGCAACGAGGATGATCTGTCGACTAACTAACTAACTAACTAACTAAGATGAGTTACAATCTTATGCATTATGCATTATTTTTATGAAAGCTTTGAAAATGTATTAAAGATTATATCATTATTTATTATAACTCATATGCCGGTAAATAACTATAGACAATGCGTTTATAAATCTTTGAAAACGATGCAACAATATGACTATAAGGTATATAGCAATGTTATTAAAAGTTATGCCCCTTGATAAAACTTTTCTAGAGTTAAGTCCCTTCACTATATATAAATTATAATAAAAAATGAAATATTAAATAATATTAAGTAAGTAGCCGATTTTACACTTTAAAAGATATGACAGTTGGCTGCGCGAGAATGAGAGGAAGACGTGTAGAAAATTTCATCTCAATCGGATGGACCGTTCGCGAACGCATAAAGAACATACATATATACATACATACATACATACATACGTACGTACGTACGTACACACACACAGACAGACAGACATACATACATACATACATACATACATACATACATACATACATACATACATACATACATACATACATACATACATACATACATACATACATACATACATACATACATACATACATACATACATACATACATACATACATACATACATACATACATACATACATACATACATACATACACACACACATACATCGCCTTTTATATATAAGATGACACTGATCAGCTGATTCAGTCAATGTAAAAAGATGTTTCCAAAGACACTGGATCAGTTGATTCAGTCATTGTAACAAGATGTTTCCGAAAGACACCGGATCAGATTTTCTAAATCTGTTCCCTCCTATATAATGAAAGTAACACGAGAAATTGTGGGCATAATATGACGAAACGGAAACATAGTGACAACTGGCAAAATAGACGGGAGAAGAATTCAAAGATTTGGACAAAGAGATAAATACCCGTATGGCTTGGCCACTCGGCATAATCGCGACAAGAACACAGACATGATCCATGACGCTAGTGATCGCGTGAAACAGTGAAACATAACCGCTCACTCTTATCCACATGGCACATGATGATGGTGATTTTAAAAAAAATTTAATCTTATTGTACATATTCAATACTGGGTCTCATCTCATCTCATCATGTTCCTCTTGTACCTTGCGGTGTCGAGGTGAAGTATAAACTTCGTGAGAGTGCCCGGTTATGGGCTTCGTATATCGACATTCCCATGGATTCTGTTATTCCCTCAGTCCAACGTTTACGTGGTCGGCCTCTTCCTCTGTTTCCATCTGGTCTGTACATCATTGCTTGTTGTGGCATGCTGTTGACTGGTAGCCTACTTGCATGGCCAAACCATTTGACTTGCTGCTTTCTAATAAAATCTAGAGCAGCTTTAACCCCTACTTTAGTCCTGATTTCTTCATTTCTGATCTTATCTCTTCTTGATACGTTGAGTATTCTTCTCAGAAACATCATTTCTGTTGTTGTGATTTTTCTTTTCTCTTTTTCTGTCATTGTCCAGGTTTGGCATTGGTAGCAGAGAGTTGGTAGGAAGATTGTGTTGTAAAGTGCTTTCTTAGTAGTTATTGATACATGTTTGTTCTTTAGTATTGGTGCCATTTGTCCAATGAGTTGATTTGCCCTATTGCACCTATTTTCGATCTCGTCTTCTGATCTGCCAATTGATGATATTATACTTCCTAGGTACTTGAAGCTCTTTACTTGTTTCAAGGGATGTTCGTTTAGGTGAATTGTTGCTGTTTGTTCTTCTTTAGTTATAGTCATTACCTCTGTTTTGCTTGTGCTAATTTTCATGTTATGTTCCCTACACATTTCAGTTTAGACTATTCATGTGGTCTTGTAATTCAGCTTCTGATTTTGCTATTAGTGCTTGGTCGTCCGCAAACAGGAGTTCTCTAATGGTTAGATTTGCAGATGGTTCTTCTTCTGTGTTCTCGTCATGCGGTATTCTTGCTGTCTCTGCTTGGCTGGTTTCTTTACATATGTTGTCTATATATGTTATGAACAAGAGAGGGGACAGGACACAACCTTGTCGTACTCCAGATCTTATGGTGAAGGGTTCTGAGTGTTCTCCAGTTGCTCTCACTATGCATTCACTGTTGTTGTATAAACTTCTGCATAGGTTTGTTAGATGTGTACTCACTCCATATTGTTTAAGGATTTCCCACAGCTTGTTTCTATCTACCCTATCAAATGCCTTTTCTTGGTCGACAAAGGCTAAGTAGAGTGTTTCATTGAATTCAATTGATTTTTCTATAAGTTGTCTAAGAGCAAAAATGGCGTCTGTGCATCCTTTGTTTTTCCTAAATCCAAGCTGCGTTTCGCTTAGCTGGGGTTCTAAAGTAGTTCGTAATCTTTTTTCAAGAATTTTGCAAAATATTTTCCCAGTATGACTCAACAGTGAAATGCCTCTGTATTGTGTGCAATCTCTTTTGCTGCCTTTGTTTTTCCAAATTGGGATAATTACTGGCATTTCCCCAGTCTCGTGGTGTCTGTTGTTCTACCCAAACATGGTTGAATAGTCTATGTAGCCAAGCTGTTCCTACTTCCCTTGCTGCTTTAATTAGTTCATTTGGTATTTCATCCTGTCCTGGTGATTTGTTTAATGGGGCTAATCTGATGGCTTCTATAATTTCTTCTTTTAGTATGTCTGGTTCTAGTTCCTCGGTGACATCTGTGTAGGTCTCTTGAATTCCTGTGACATCTGATGGGATGTTGAGAAGTTGTTCGAAATACTGCTTCCATCTTATTAGGATCTGTTTTTGTTCACTTATTGGTTCTCCATTTTCGCTGTTAATTATTTCAGTTGGGTCAAAGGGTTCTCCTCTGGTTCGCATTGCACTTATCTTTTTGTAGAAGTTTCTGGTTGCCTCCTTGTAGTTTTTATTTAGGGTTTCTCCATACTCTTCCCAGTCTTTTTGTTTTTCCCTCTTTACTATTCTACTCACATGTCTTCTCGCTATTCTGTATTCTCTGTAATCACATTCCTGTTTGCTCTTCAACCACTTTTTATATTTTTTCCTTTTTTTCTTTTACCGCTTTCTTTACTTCTGCGTTCCACCAACTTGTTATTTTCTTTATCCGTGTTTTGCGTTTTTTCGTGGTTCCGCATGTTATTTTTGCAGTATTTAAAATGCTTGATTTGAATATCTCCCATTCTTCTTCCACTGTTTTTCTTTCCGTAGGTAATTTTACAAAGAGTTCAGTTAGTTCTTTCTCATAATTTTCCCTTACTGCCTCGTCTTTAAGGTTTTTTAAGTTTACTGATTCGCATGGCATGTATTTTCCTGCTCTTTGTCTTCTTCTTCTAATGGTTCTTATTGTGGCAACGACTGCTTTATGATCTGTGTTTATACTGAAATTGGGCACTGCTCTTGCATCTAATATATTTCTCATTCAATACTGGGTTTATAGACAAAATGATAGACATCAGTACACAGGGCTTTATGCTGTGGGTCTCAGTCTCTTAAAGCAGAGCGGCATGCCCAAAGTGTCGCGCAGAGCACGAACTCCACGGTTCCAGCCGCGACCTTCAGGGGTCACCGAAAAATAATTACAGCCGTGAATCAAATGACGGAGTCTCAAAGACCTTCGTAGGGTGAGGCAGAGAGCTTGACAACTTCGTCACCAGCACCATTACCCAGTACTTGATACGCATGACGGGTCAGCAGAGGGTGTCATAGAGCGTCTCCCATTACTGTGTACTCGTGTATACAGACGGATTGGCACAGGTTGTCATAGACGACCTCCCAGTATTGACTGTGCAGTGCATGTATAGTGGGCGCTGGGCGCAACATCAACTTGGAGAAGACTGTTTTTTTTTTTCTTTGCCTCGTTATAAAATTCAATATCTCAGTAACCAACAAAGGGAAAATGATGAGATTTAGCATACAAACTTATCATTATGTCCACCCCCCAAAAAAAAAAAAATAAAATAAAAAAGTTTGTTCTGGAGATTGTAAAGAAGATTTCAATGTTTGTTTATATGCGGTATATAATTTACGGTTCGGGGATTAATACCTTAATACCATCATTTTAAAAGTATTACAGCTTCAGCAAGACACATCCCCGCTTTTTTAAAAATTGTTTCGCGGTTTTCGTTTTGGCACAAACAGCGCGAAGTTAAATGGTATTGTTCAGAGGTGTCTCCAATGGGGGTTCTTTCATGAAACGTGATAATATAAATAAACTAGCTGACTCGGCCCGACTTCGCCCAGCTCCTGGCGGGGATCTATCTATCTATCTATCTATCTATCTATCTATCTATCTATCTATCTATCTATCTATCTATCTATCTATCTATCTATCTATCTATCTATCTATCTATCTATCTATCTATCTATCTATCTATCTGTCTGTCTGTCTGTCTGTCTGTCTGTCTGTCTGTCTGTCTACCGACCGACCGAACGACCGACCGACCGAACGATCTATCTATCTATCTATCTATCTATCTATCTATCTATCTATCTATCTATCTATCTATCTACCTACCTAGCCAGCCAGCCAGCCAGCCATCAATCCATCCATCCATCCACCCACCCACCCACCTACCTTTCTATCTATCTACCTACCCACCTACCTATCTTTCTGTCTGTCTGTCTGTCTCTCTGTCTGTCAGTTATCAGTTATCAGTTATCAGTTGGGGTATCTTCGTTGCACTCCGGACATGTCCATAGGTGCTCAGATCCTCCCCCCAGCATATGCATCAGCGTCCGGTGGCTAATAGTGCCAGTTCTGTGTTGGTTGACGAGGCGCTTTGTTTTCCCGATGTACCTCTCGCGTCTGGCTGTGCAGATTCTTACTCCCAGGTCTTTCATCCTGGACAGCGATGTGGAATCATTGACGTCAAAGTCCTCTGTTCTCGCCATATCTTTAAGGACGTTAATAACATCCGCACGATCCATGGGCTGGCCATCTACAGGGGGTGCAGAGCCAGCCAGTTTGTCAGCTCGTTCATTTCCCTCGACTCCCGCATGTCCCGGGACGAAGATGACGGTGACTTTACGGACAACAGACTTCCGCAGCGATTCAGTCCACTGTCTACGTACAGAACCAGCTTCGACCTTCTGAATCATGCTCATTGAATCACTTAGTACACACACGTTGGTATAATGCTGTGACTCCAGCCATATGAAAGCCTGTGTAACTGCCATCACCTCCATCGTCATGCTGCTCGTGGTCATAGAGTGGGCACCACTGGATTCTTGAACGGTTCGGCCCGCTGAACGGGCTGTAAATGCCCACGCACTTCTCTGCTGCTTTACCACAGATCCATCTGTATAGATGAGCACTTCGGGGCTATCTGAGTGTTCATAGATGAGCGCGTTAACCTCTGCATTGACAGCGGCAGGGTTCTGCTCTCTGCACCGTCTGTCGAGTGTGATAATGCAAGAGAAAGTGCACTTAAAAGCTGGAGGCACAGGCACCCATTCCTTGCCGGGGTTGATACTGGTAAGACTGCAGACCTGTCTGACGACATCTTCCGCCCGACTCATCCATGATTTGCCCCTCTTTAGCCTGTCACCCTTTTCTCTGAATATAGCGTCATGCAGAGGGTGCTGCTCATCTGCACTTATTTTTAAGTATGCACGAGCTCTCCAGATCTTGATCCTGTGTTCCATTGTCGGGAAGTCAAAGAGGTATCTCATTGCTACACAGCTGGTGTCTCTCGTGCAGCCCAAAATGATGCGCATGGCTTCGTTTTGTACCTTTTCAAGTCTTCCAATCTGTGTAGGGCTGACAGTGAGGATGGCCAGGGCATACTCGATGCGTGAAAGCACAAGTCCTTGGAACAGAAGTATTAGCAGTCTTTGCTCGATATTGGCAGTCGCCATGACTCTCATTGCAGACAAACCTTTTCGAGCCTTCGTTGTGACATAATCGACATGATCTCTGAAGGACAGGCTACGATCAAGCCTCTAGCCAAGATATGTCATTGACTGGGTTCTACTCAAACTGCTCCCATCCATTCTTACTGACGGCAGGTCTGTTTTCACAATATGGTTGTTTAGTGAGAACCATGTAACCGTTGCCTTTGCAGGGTTGACAAGGGCATCAGCATCAGCACACCATGGATCTGTCTGTCAGTCCGCGCTATTAAATATTGATAAAAGTTACTGGGAAAAATGTGAGGACCGTGTGTTGAAAGAGGACGAAGACTATTGGAGAAAGGATGGATTGAATTTTATGCAAACGAGAGCAATCATCAACCTACTGGAATCGTCCGACACAGATTAAGGTCTGAGCAGATCGCAGACCTTAATCTACGTACACACTTACTAGGATATTTTGCTCCAACTATTAGCAATGTCAGAGTCATCGGGTTTTCCCGTTTACTTCCTGTTTCGTTTTCGTATTTTCGCGAACTTTTAGTCGCGACCAACGATTTCACTTCCGGTCTGAGCATGTCCTTCTAAAAATAAAAAAAAACGAAAGAAGCGTGATGCGATGAAAGGGGAAGTTATTCTAATATTTTAAGTATTGGATCGTCTACTTCGCGGCAAAGTGATTGCGCCGAAAAAACCGTTTTCTCAAGATTTTATTTGACTATATTCACGAATATTACTGTAATTTGTTTTATAACTCTTGTAGCTTAAAGAAGGCTAAACTTTTTATTGTATTTTTGAATGCCTCGTCCAATTTTACATAAATATGAAGAGTTTCAACACAGCTGCTGTTAGCTGAAATTCAGGGGGAAAAAATTAGTGACATCGCCATGGCCGTCATGTCATGTAAGATTGCAGCGCCATAAAATAAACTATAGCGGACCTGTATTTATTTATAATTAGAACTGGTAATTTAACTACTAAGATTAAACAGAATACAAGTGTCCATTTATAGCAGTAATGTATCTGTGTACTTGCATATATATTTCAGCATTTGACATGTCTGAAAATAATTTTGAAAGCCAGTTTTCAGACCCGTCTGTAAACTTGTAAGACTAAGAAGTGTGAGTAAGGAGTACTTTTTTGCTAAGCTGCGCAGCAATACATAATGATTTAAATTTAAATACAGTACTGTAAAATAAGTTATATGTTTTAAGTAAGTTAGTATTTAAATTATTAATTGCTCACTATTAACTATTACTAGTATTAGATACAGAACAGTGTATCAGTGTAATAATTATAGTGAATATTTAATATTTTTATTTTTTTTATTATTTAATATCTAATAATTAATTAACAGCTGCTTAATTTATGCAGCAGTTACAAACTTAGTTACTGTCAAGAGGTGAGGTTGGTTTCTCTCTATGATATGAGTTCATGCACTATAATGCAGCAACGTTCACCTCGAGATCGGTGTGGCTCTGGGTATGATGGTACAGGACAGCATAAATTGAGGCATGATGGTACAGGACAGCATAACTATCTGAACTCCAAAAACGACTCAACGCACATGCCAGTGGAGTGAACTGCGATGTATTTTACCACAGCTGATCTTGGATGACGGCTATGAGTGGTTGTGCTGATTCAGACTTGAGTCATTCTCGCGCAACATTCACTCCCGCTCTTCAATCAGACATCATCTCCCCCAGACCAGTGAGAGTGTTGAGAACAGAGCTTGCCGCCTAGTATCCTGGTAATGCTAATCAACTACACTTTCCTACCTTCAACCGGAGTTCACCCTAATCGAGCTCCAACGGCCCATGTCCTTGGCCCGGTCATAATTAGACCCGTGCGAATACCAGAAATGCCAGCGACCGTGGCATCAGTAGAGCAAGGAATGCCTGTAGTCAATTGCAGGACACAAACCAGAGTGACTTCATGTGGACACCGAGGACTGGCCGCAGTATAACGGTCGGTATTCCGTGAATGCTGGTGAAACACGTCCTAACGCTGTCTTTGCTGGATCACACCCTAATGCTTGAGCCGTTACGGCGTTATGTGACGTTCGTACCATGACGTCTAAATTGCGTTCAATGTTGGTGTCACTATGTTCAACATTTGTGACACTCTGTATCTTCTTCTTTGATGCGCTAGCTCATCACTTGAATGTTGCACCTCTGTCATTTGCCATATGACAGTTACTTACATTAATGTTTATAATATTTAATCAAGAAAAGAAAGCTGTCGCAATGCAGTTAGTACATTAAGACAATATGATACATTTTCATGAATTGTTCTTTCACTAACGACGAACATTTCACATAACATTTAATTAATATAATAAATGTGCAGCTATTTTTAACTAGCAATTAGGTCACAGCACACATCATAACAAAAAGTCTTATAAGTCAAGTGCATCTTTGTCAGAGACTCTGAGACTCTTGTGCTTTGTACGATGCTTTCGTCAGGCCGCCGTGTGGAAAGAGACTGAACAAACCTGGTGCAATGAAGTTGATCCTCTCATTCCTCTCGACATTCTATCGAAAGAGGAATGTGACCTTTACTTTCCTGTTACCAAATCATAAGTAGAAACCCCATTTTAAAATATTCTCTGTATATGCAAATACTAATAATAATCATCATCAAGTGCCGGCTGGCGTCGGCGTTCATGGCTTTCCACAGATCTCGGTCTTTGGTGTTCTGGATCCTAATACTAAATTATATTATACACCTGCGTTATACACCTGAGAGAAGTGAGGAGTCTCATTCATGCCAACGAACCAGGCAAGCTAATACAGGAAAGTACTCTTACTAATAATTTACATATATTTAAAAAATTAGTTGTGAAACATAAAAAGCAATTAACCAAAAAATGGCCATCACTTGTGACACTCTTTCTTGAACCATTCCCTGTGACATTCAAGATTCTGCCTGTCACACCTACTTTGCCACAGCCTGTGTCAATTTGATAAAACAATTCAGGTGCACACCTTCCTGTGGTGAGTTTCTATATATTTGAATAACGAAGACACAAACAATAGATTGCACGATTTATTGCCTGGCATATTTCACTGCATCTCGTCAGGTAGATACTGCAGAAATCAAATACTTACGTGAATTAACTAGATAAATCCTTCAAACTGAAATATACACATGTCTCCCGACCGATGAAGCCGGACTGTTCCGGTGTGTCGGCCTGCCTAGGCTACCATCTTCTGTGTGTAGTATCTTGTCCACCCAATTCGGAATGTGTAGCTATTAAAATTATGTACCGCCGACATTCAATTCAACTGTCTAAACAAGTCATATCGCCAAATTGAGCGAGTGGCCATGGGCAGCCCACTTGGACCTATTCATCTCCTCGGAAGGTTAGCTGGATGAAATATTTCACTTGTCTCTTTTTTTTCTTTTTGTACTGCGACAAATCTGAAAATATAAAAAAATATAAAATTACACAGAGTAATGAAGCTTACATAAAAGAATAACGAAAAACACAGGACGTTTTAACTAGTTTCATCAGCAAACAAATATTGAAATACCTACACAAAATACAATAAATAATTACGGAGAAGACCCTGCAGTGGCTACATTGTTAATTAGGTCACGGCACATCCTATCGAAAAAAAAATAATACGTCAAGTTAGGCCTCGCCGCCCCGGACGCAATGATATATGACACACCGTTGTCCGTTTACAAATAAACAAGCCACGGTAATAGAAGGCAAAGAATAAACAATTGGCGGCCATTTTCAATTGTTAATTAGGTCACGGCACATCCTATCGAAAAATAAATAATACGTCAAGTTAGGCCTCGCCGCCCCGGACGCAATGATATATGACACACCGTTGTCCGTTTACAAATAAACAAGCCACGGTAATAGAAGGCAAAGAATAAACAATTGGCGGCCATTTTCAATTGTTAATTAGGTCACGGCACATCCTATCGAAAAATAAATAATACGTCAAGTTAGGCCTCGCCGCCCCGGACGCAATGATATATGACACACCGTTGTCCGTTTACAAATAAACAAGCCACGGTAATAGAAGGCAAAGAATAAACAATTGGCGGCCATTTTCAATTGTTAATTAGGTCACGGCACATCCTATCGAAAAATAAATAATACGTCAAGTTAGGCCTCGCCGCCCCGGACGCAATGAGATATGGCACAACGTTGTCCGTTTAAAAATAAACAAGCCACGGTAATAGAAGGCAAATAATAAACAGTTGGCGGCCATTTTAAATTGTTAATTGGGTCACGGCACATCCTATAAAAAAAATAAATAATACGTCAAGTTAGGCCTCGCCACCCCGGACGCAATGATATATGGCACAACGTTGTCCGTTTAAAAATAAACAAGCCACGGTAATAGAAGGCAGAATTTCTCAAATTTCCAATCTTAGGGCCGCGATAAATCCTGACTTATCAGTTACTTTATCATTGGACTTCCTGGTATTAAATTACGTCACCAGAAAATTCATAACTCCGCTTGGAATTAACGCATATTCTTCGTTGAGATACCGCTGGATTCGTCTTGTCAAGCTCTATCTAACTGGTATGATTTCATAAGTAAAAACCCAATTCTTAAATATTGACCAAAATTGCTACAACTATTCAGACGAATTGCAGGCCCTAAACATTACTGCATCAGCATAATATCAATGGCAACAGTTTGTATTCCACAGTGATGAATTTTCTATTCCGCAAGCCCTCAGCGGTGACAAACAACTGTACTGAAGAAAAAGAAAAAAAAAACACACACACTAAACGCATTGAATGCCAACAGAAGAGTAATATTGTGGAGGAAACTGACATATTGTGGCATAACAAGAAACGTGAGAGCAAACACGTTGTCAAATTAGGGGACAACACACGTGCATACGAATCAATCTATAAACTTCAATGAAAAGAGGACCAACATCTTGGTCGTTAAGAAGAAAGCCCACTACAGAGACACTGACAACTATTTTCATAGTGCAAAACAGGTAATTATGTTCCGTCTCTGAACGGTAAACAGCAGAGTAGACAGTCTTTCACGAAGACTCAAAGCGGGTCTGTCATCCATGTGTACGTGTGAACAAACTACACAGACAGCTGAACAGATCCTTAAAAATAGAAACATGATGACTAAATTGCGGTATCATTTCTGGTCACTCCATAGGCACATTAACGCACAGATATTTGGAAGCTTTCACGAACTCAATATAAAAAGTTAACATGAATACTTGTGTACACTTTATTAACCAGCAGCTGAAGAAACAAGAATGAAATGAAAAATAAGGTAAGAAATATATTCCTTCTACTTTCCTGTTAATTTACAAATTATTTACCCCATGCCTCTGTAAATTCTCTGTCTTTACTAATATTACACATTGCACCCCTCTCGGGATTCTCCGTGGTGAAGTGGTCAAGCCATCTGACTTGGGCTCCGAAGGATGTATGTTCGATTCCGGGCCGCGTCCTTCATTGCACGAGTGCATTTTTTTCGGAGACTCCCGAGGGTCGTCGCTGGAGCTACGGAATTCGTGCTTTGTGCGACGCTTTCCGCACTGCGGAAAGAAACTGAGCTATATGGGATAAAAACCCGGTGCAATGCAGCCGACCCTGTCGATTTTAAGCTACTTCTTTCATTGCACCCACTCCCATACGAATCCGGATACGCCTTGTGTGTCATCTGAATTGGCGGGGCTTTCCTTACTGTAAACATAAATTTGTTAGCGAGAAATCACTAGTTTTTCAGCAAAACATCTAAGAAATGTCGCCGCTTTCGATGATTTAAGTTGTTGTTGGACCTATCAAAGACATATTCCTTGGGTGGGGTAAATATAAGACGGCTGGAAAAATTTCATAACGATGCAACAGACAGTTTTCAAAATAATTGATCGTGAATGAAGACATTCTTTGCAAGACATACTATATGTACCAGCCAGCTCCTGGGAATAATCACACAGTGACGAATATCAAAGTGAATGGTCATAGACTAAGTGTTGTGGACAAATTCACATATCTTGGTAGCACTGTGTCACAAGCTGTCACAATTGATGACAAAGTGAATGCAAGAATTTCCAAGGCCAGCTCGCGACCTTTGGCAGACGGTACAAGAATGTATGGGATAAAATGGAATAAACCTGCAAACAAAGCTGAAAGTCTACATTGCAATTGTATTATCCACACTGCTATATGCTTGTGAAACCCGGAATGTTTATCAGGGACACGTCAGGAAATTAAACCACTTCCACGCAGTCTGCCTTAGGAAGCTATTGAAGATTAAATGGCAAGACAAGATCCCAGACATTGAAGTCCTAGAAAGAGCGTCTATGCCAAGTATCCACACTCTACTAATGAAGAATCAGACTCGCTGGGCTGGTCACTTAACTCGCAGGCTCCGTAAACGAATTTTTTTTACGGCGAGCTGCTTTGTGGTAAACTCTCCCAAGGCGGTCAGAGGAAGCGCGTTAAAGACACTGAAAATCTCACTGAAAGCATGACACCTGGGAGACTGCCGCCAAAGACCGAAGTTCGTGGTTTGCATCATTACGCAAGGGTGCAGGCACTTGTGAAGCAAACAGAACTGCAAGAGCTGTGAAGAAGAGGCTGGACAGAAAAACCACTGCAGGAGATCCTCCTCCTGGAACGTCAAACATTCTTTGCCCACATTGTCAAAGAACATTTCGAGCCCAAGTAGGTCTTATCGGACATCTTAGAACTCAGGGCTCCATACTTTCAACCCCATTGGATGAAATGAATGGTCATCATCATTCGTGGTGGACAAACAACACATGCATGTATACAGATAGGTCAGCACAGGTTGTCATAGAACTCTCCCAGTACAGGGTACTCATGTATACAGACAGGTTGCTACAGAGGATCTCCCAGTAGGTGCCCGTATATATAGGCGGGTCAGCACAGGTAGGGTCTCCCAGTAGGTGCCCGTATATATAGGCGGGTCAGCACAGGTAGGGTCTCCCAGTAGGTGCCCGTATATATAGGCGGGTCAGCACAGGTAGGGTCTCCCAGTAGGTGCCCGTATGTATGGGCGGGTCAACACGGGTAGGGTCTCCCAGTAGGTGCCCGTATATATAGGCGGGTCAGCACAGGTAGGGTCTCCCAGTAGGTGCCCGTATATATGGATACGATATACGGTATCATAGTACGATTCAGAATTCACATTGTCGCCTTTCTTCTTAAAATTGGTTAAAAGCACTCCTTGAAAATCACAGAACACTGTCAGCATAACCTTCCCTGATGATAGCGTAACCTTGAATTTATGGACACAAGGCGAAGAAGGATGTTTCCATTGCATTGAAGCACGCTTTGATTCGGGCTGGTAGTGATGCACCCATGATTCGTCCCCAGTAACAATCCTATTCAGCATGTCTTCTCCTTTATCCTCGTATCGACAGAGATGATGCATGGACAGGCCAAATCGGTTCATTTTGTGTTCCTTCTTCAATTGTCTGGGTACCCACCTTGAGCACACTTTCTTACATTTCAATCGATCATGCATTTTGCTGTATGCTGAAAAATGTGATCACTCTATCGCAGATGCTACAGAGTCTGTCGTTACTCGCCTGTCACCTCTAATCATCTCCTCCGCCCGCTGCACGGATGCTTCTGTTGCAATCTCAGCGTGACGACCAGATAGGATTTCATCAACAATTTTAGAGCGTGCTTGATAAAAATTTTTCTACCAAGCTATGCACCGCTTTACGGGACGAACATTTGTCAGCATAAACAGGGAGCATTTCCTTATGCCCACTAAAACCACACAACAGCATGTTGCTCTTTGGTTGTACACTCCGTAAGTACAGTGGCCATTTTGTTTATGCGCTGCGCATGCGCATAAGACACCTAGCGCCACCTGACGAACGGGAATATAAAGTTCGATGTTGCTGTTACCTAATGACACCTGTAAAAAACACCAACTACATTTACCTGCCATCCCACAGAACTGTGTGTCTTACTTATTGGCTCGCCCTTGTATTCAGATGGGCCAGTCGATGTTGTCACAGAAAACCTTCCATTACTAGGTACCATAAGGCCATTTGATTTAGCATGCTGTGACTAAAAGTAAAATGACGTATTATACCATGGTTATATTACACAGTTAAAGAAAATATTGTGAACAGATAGAAAGAGCAATCAAGACATCTTGAAAAACGTTAACTCACAAAGAGAACTGGTTACTCGCATCAGAAGAAGACAGACCATATTATTTAGGCATGATATGAAAATGGGATGTGGTTACAGTGGGAAGGCTGGAGGGGGAAAGATTCAAGGGGGATTCGGGAAAAGATGTTAGGAAGTTTGATATCAGGGCATGGAGAAACGTCGGTATCAGAAATGATTCGCGGCACCAGACAGCTGTGGACAGAAATGATCTCCAGCGCCATATGGCAGGGATTATAAAAAGAAGAGATTCGCATAGAAGAACCAAACTACACCACGAATTGTTTGATACTGAAAGAGTTAATTAAGAAGTGAATTTTACCTGGACTGGATTGTATTGTGGAGTCTCTGTTTCAAATGTGTTGATAGCCCACATGGCAAAATTGGAAACCAGCAAAACGGTGATTAATTCTCGTCCAGGTTTCTTTCTCTCCTGAAAATAACACCATGATAGTCAGTCATTCAAAACAATGTATTCCCTTAGTGAATCTACACACAGTAGCCATAAACAATATGTGGTACTATTTACTGTCTACTATATTTACCGTGGTGATAACAGATGCTCCATATTCGAACAATACATGTGACTATGCCTTGCTCTCGTTCTTATTTGACAGAACTGATTGCTTGGTTCTACACTAACCTGATACTCATTGGACGCAGACATCCTGTCTCCCGCTAGCATAAAGATTGTCTGGACTGTCGACTGGATCAGCATGACAATGTTTGAGAGGATCGTCAGTTGGTTAGTTAGTTAACCGACAGATCATCCTCATTGCACATCGAACCTTTCAGTCCATAAGTGCTCGGATCCCCTCCTCAGCAAATCCCGCAGCGTGTAGCGGCTAACAACGCCAGTTCTGTGTTGGTTTATCAATCTTCTTTGGCTTCCCGCGTAGTGTTCTTGTTTGGCCACCCCTCTTTTAATTTGCTGTTCTCGCAGTCTGACCATGGTTGTAGATTCACAGTCATCACTTGGGTATCGCAAGTCTTACTTCTCGTAGAGCATTCAGAATGTCAGCCTGGTCCATAGCGCGTCCGCCCTCGACAGAAAAGTTACCTGCGATCTTGTCCGCCCGTTCATTCCCTTGTACTCTCGCATGTCCTGGCACGAAGATTAAACTAATCTTTGCCAGCCGAGACCGCTCCAGAGACAGCAACCAGTCTCTTCTGATTCCCCCCCCCCCCATATCTATCCTCTTGAGCATGTTTATTGAGTCGCTAAGGAAACATGCCCTAGTGAATGTCTGTGTCTCGAGCCATGTTATTGCTTTACTTACTGCCATGACTTCCATAGTCAGGTTACTTGTGGTCTCAGTAAAAGCACCAGAGTCCTCCTTCACAATTCTCCTCCGGCCTGAGCCGTAAAGGCCCATGAGCTTCTCACATGTCGGACGACCGATCCATCTGTGTAAATGACAGCATCACCGTCTAACGAATTCACGAAAATCAACGCTTCTACTTCCGCCCCCACAGCTGCCGGGTTTTCTTGTCTGCATTTTCTGCCTAGTTGGATGCAAACTGAAAAGGATGTGCAGAAATCTGTTGGCACTTTTATCCACTCCTCGCCAGGTGCTAAGTCCTCAAGTGAACACACCTGTTGAAGAATGTCTTCGGCTTGACCCATCTACGACCTTCCTCTTTTTAACCTGCTGCCCTTCACCTTCATAATTTCACTATGCAGTGGATGTTGTGCCTTTGCGTTAACTCTGAGGTAGGCGCGAGCTCTGCAGACTTGTATTCTGTCTTCAATGGTTGGAAAATCAAGAAGGTAGCGCATCGCCCTGCATGCTGTATCTCTTGTACATCCAAGAATAATGCGCAAAGCTTCATTCTGAATCCTTTCCATCCTTTCTATTTGCTTACGGCTGAGAGTCAGGATTGCCATCGCATACTCAAAAACAGACATGACCAGCCCTTCGTATAGAAGACATAGATGGCGCTGCTCATAGTTTGCTGCCGCCATCACCCGCATCGCAGCCAACCCCCGTTTGGCCTTTGTTATCACCTAGTCTATGTGCTCATTATAACCGTATCCCCAGGTAATTCATTGCCTGCGTTCTTTCCACCGTCTTTGAACACAGATTTACAGTTGGTGTTGGAGTGTTGACAATATGATTATTCAACGAGAACCAAGTCACTGTTGCCTTTGTTGGGTTGACCATTGCCCCAGCCTCCTCATCACACCAAGAACTTATGCGATTGAGTTCGGTTTGTAGTTCCACAGCAACCTGATCTCTATCCTTACCCTGGCGATACACAAAAACATCGTCGGCATATGACAATGTCCTACCAGGTCCACTGATCTGCTCACTGGTGATTCTCACAGTGTAGGCGTTGAACAGTACCGGAGATAACGGTGATCCCTGTTAGGCCAGGATATATTGTTGTTGGTTCCGATGTCCAACTGCCACGTCTAAAAACTGCTTTCCTTTGGAAGAGGGCTGCAGCGATCCAACTAAGGAGGAATGGACTTGTTTTGGGTTCAAGAAGCTGAAGCATTAGAAAATTCAATGGTACTCTGTTGTACGCGTCCTCAAGATCAATCTCTGCAGCGGTTCCAAATGTTGCTGTATGTAGCCAGGGCGCAGTGTTGGGGTGAGCGCTAAACATTGCTTAAATACCCCAATGGCTCGTGAATACATAACCTATGCAGCAAAAGTCCAACTCCTGGCCTTCACGTGGCGGAACTGTTTAAACTAACATGAGAAGGGGCGACGGCGAGTTTCTGGCGCCGGAAAATAACCAGTGTGCTCTAGATGTGTATATACATACATGCATGTGCAGACACGTGTGTGCGTGTGTACACATCTAAACTCGAGTAAGACCACAGTCTGCTCTAGCAAAGAAAGGTGCTGAAGACGGAGGCAACCAGCCAAGAGGCGCACCACAGAAATCAGGATGCCACGCAATCACGCAAAATGGAATATGTCGACTACTGCTAAATTTTATGGTGCTCGCCCTGCTTTGGACCCCCAGGCAGGTGCAGTGCCGGGCCCTATGTCTCGAAAGGGTCCAACCACAACTACTGGAGGTCCTTCTCAGATGTCCTGTGGAGCCAGGGGACATGAGAATAGGATGACTGGCCATACTAAACGAAGACTTAAAATAATGCACTGGAATGCGGAGGGAGTCAGCAACAAAAAAATAGAATTAGAAAAAATCTTGGACCAAGAAAAAGTAAGCATATGTTGCTTGCAAGAAACTCACCTCAACGAAAATATAGCCTTCAAAATCAGAGGCTACCAGTGTTACCGATCTGACCGAAAGGACAGGCGAAAAGGTGGGATACTGACCCTTGTAAAAAATAACATCATTGCTTCCCAAATCGAAGTCTACATGGAAGGGGCTGAGTATCAGACACTTAAACTTAAGACAGGTAATACAGACCTACATCTGATCAATTACTACTGTCCAAGTGACCGCCCACAGGCACTGGACACACTACCATTAACAGAAAAAAATGATTGTGTGTGGCGATTTCAACAGCCACTCGCAGAGTTGGGGCTATGATCACATGGACCAGAGAGGAGAGAGACTGGAAGACTGGCAGGATGAGAATAGATTCATCTTGGTTAACAAGCCGTCCGACCCACATACTTTCTATTCGAGATCATGGCACTCTACAACTACACCTGACCTGGCTTTTCATTCACCAGACCTGGAGTGGAACATTACACGAATTGTTGGGAAACAACTTGGTGGCAGCGACCATCGGCCAGTCTTTCTAACTGTAGAAAATGAGCTTGTAAGTGAAAGCAGCACCCTCTCGAGGTGGAACTACAAGAAAGCAGACTGGGAAATGTACAAGAATCGCACCAGCATACTGGTTAGAAACCTGAACACTGAGAAAGACATAAATAAAGTAGTTGAAGAGTTTGGGAAATGCATACTACAGGCAGCGCGAGAAACAGTACCAAGAGGAGCCGAAAACAATATAAAACCTACTGGAGTAGTGAACTGGAACAGTTGCATAATGATGTGGAAGTGTGTAGAAAGCAAGCAGAGGCCACACCCAGCCAAGAGCACCACAATAAATTCCAGCACGCAAAAGCCAAATTTCAAAGGACCAAGCTGCAGGCTAGACGGAAAAGCTGGCAGGAGAAAACAGAGTCTCTGAACTTTGAAAGAGACACAAGGAAATTGTGGAAGCTAATAAAACAACTTAATGATGAGGGCACAGGGAGAAACTCAAAAATTGCACTACATAAAGATGGAAACATCTTAACAAGAAAGCAAGCAGCTGACCATTTTGCGGACTCATTCGCACAGGATAACAATATCAAAATTAGTCCAGAGAAACAACAAGAGATTCGAGAGAAACGACAACATACAGGACAGAAGGAAATAGTACATGAGGTTCTGGAGGCACCCATCACAATCAGCGAACTGGAGCTAGCCATATCAAAACTGAAAATGAGAAAGTCACCAGGAGCTGATGGTATCTCCAATGAAATGATCAGGAACCTAGGAACAGAGGCCAAAGCAAAGCTGTTGCAGATCTTCAATAACAGCTGGACCTTAGGCAGTGTTCCACAAGCCTGGAGAGAAGCAATCATGATACCCCTCCTAAAATCAGGGAAAGATGGTTCCATTGCCTCTAGCTACAGACCAATTAGCCTCACCAGCTGTCTCTGCAAAACACTGGAGCGCATCATCAATCACAGACTGCAGTGGTACATTGAAAGTAAAAACATCCTTGTGCCACAGCAGGCTGGCTTTAGACAGTGCTACTCTACGGAAGATCAGACAACCTACCTCTCTCAAGAAATTGAGGATGCATTCCAAGAGAAGAAGCTGGTGCTTGCGGCATGGATAGATCTGAAGAAAGCCTTTGACAAAGTCTGGAAAGAAGGTCTGATGAAGAAACTGAGAACCTGCAAAGTCAATGGAAGAATGTACAAATGGGTGAAAGCATACTTGCACAACAGAAGAGCCCGAGTACAGATAGACGGACTCAAGAGCAAGAAAGTACTACTGCGTCACGGTGTTCCCCAGGGCGGAGTCTTGTCCCCCACACTTTTTCTAATCTTCATTAATGATCTTGTTGCTAATCTACCGCATGGAATTAAAGCGGCAATGTACGCCGATGACCTGGTTTTATGGAGCACAAATGAACATGCATTAGTGGCCACCAAATTGCTACAAAGAGCGGTAGATACATTTGCTGCATGGGCAAATAGATGGTGTGTCAGCATAAACACTGACAAGTGCAGCACCACCGTATTTACCCTCTCTCCAAAACAAAAGGCAGGGACCATCCAGATAAATGGAACACCCCTAAGAGAAGATAAAGAACCAACATACCTTGGAGTAACATTTGATGGCAGGCTGACATGGAGAAAGCACATCAACAAAGCAGTAGCAAAAGCTAGAAGGAAAATAGCCATCCTGAGAAAGCTAGGTGGAACCACAGGGGAGCCAGTGGGAAAATACTTAGCAAAGTTTATCAACAGAGCATACGACCACACCTGGAATACGGGTCAACTGCGTGGTGTTCGGCATCAAAAACCGCACTACAAGAGCTGTACAAAGTGCAAAATCAAGCATTTAGAGTCACCACAGGAGGGATGAGATCAACCCCTATAGTGGAAATGGAGAAGATGGGGAGGACACAAGCACTGAGTGAGCGCAGAGATACGAAAACGCTAATACAAGCAGAAAAGTTCCTCAGCTTGCCAGGCCACCCTATGAAGAACAGATTTGAAAACCTAGCTATGGGGCGGTTGAAAAGAAGTAGTTTTATCCACCAGGCCAAACGACTCTGCAGAGAAACCACGGATTTGCCCACAGTTGGTATCCCCCTAACAACTATTCCAGAGCGAACTCCATGGAAAGATGAGCATATACTATCATTTCAAATCCAGACAAAAGTGAGAGGAATATTTGACAAGGAAGATCAGAACAGTGTGCAGCGCAGAACAGCCACTCTCAGCTTCCTTGATGAAGAATACCCACAGGACCTCTGGATCCGAGTCTACACAGATGGGTCAGCACAAAATGCTGTTCGAAATGGAGCAGGAGTGTACATAGAATACCCAAATAATACTAGGGACACTGCCAGAGTACCAACAGGAAAGTACTGCCATAACTATGATGCTGAAATTGAGGCAATCAAGATAGCAACAGAGAAATTACTAAATACCAGCAATGGTATACAACCTGTGGTGCTATTGACAGATGCAAAATCAGTACTCGAGGCGCTCCTGTCTGGGAAATTGCCAGTACTAAGGACACTACTTTCTGAACTTAGCAGTCAGCATAAGGTCACCATACAGTGGATACCATCCCACTGTGGAGTACCCGGAAACGACAGAGCTGATCAATTGGCTAAGGAAGGAGCCAAAGAAGAACAGCCTGATGTGCCCGTTACATACCACCAAAAGAAAAGAATGATCAAATCAGTCAGAAAGCCACCAAAACCTGCTCAAGATGACTACCACATTATGGACAGACCAGAACAAGTCATTATTCTGCGCCTCAGAACAGGGCACAATAGATTACGCAACCACATGTATACAAAATTCAAGATTGGTGAAACAGCCATGTGCACATGTGGATTGGCGTCGCAGACAGCAGAGCACATACTCCAAGACTGCCCAAAATACAACATATCTAGGCAAACCTTCTGGCCTAGAGAGACGACAGTGGAAGATAAACTCTATGGACCGCTGTGTGAACTGAAAAAGACTGTTCAATTCATACAAGAGACAGCATTGCAGTTATAGACATATTTCAAGCGAACGAAAGAAGAAGAGGAAGAATCTCTGCAGCAAAGGTTTCAATGCCTGAGTGGAAACCTTCTTAGACATCATGGGCAAAAACTGCTGCATTGGTCCAGGTTTCTCTTTTTGGACGGTACCCACACAGGGTATGTGGGAAAACACCTTGCCTCTCTAGCTGGCAATTAACTTCTCCAGCAGCTTGCCTATTGTATTCTGCATGGTTATAACTCGATATCCCTGAACTTGTGTGTGGTCTTTGCCAGGCTTCAGCAAGGGAATCAGATAGCTGTGTAACCACTCCTCCTTGATGCTAGTACTCCCTATACTGTTTTTGCACATGTCTGCTAGTTCCTCTAGCTCGTTGTCGGTACACATATTGATGTTGCCATCTGGCCCTCGAGCGCGGTTTTTTAATCGTCGAAGCATAGACTTGATTTCTTTTACTGTCACTGTGTCTTCATCCGAATTGTTCTGGGCCTTGCACCTGTCTGACATGACCTCCTTGGCAAGATTTCGGCCTCTCATGTCTGTCTGGTTGCTCTGCTCTAGATAGCGTTCAAAGAGGGCTTTGCCCTTGTTTGTTGAGATATCTTATGAGCATAAAACCTTGTTAATACAGATAAGCACACAAGAAAACTGATCTGGATTTAGAGCCACTGAAAGACCAAGAAGACATCAAGATAGACATGAAGGATACTCTAAGCAGACACATATTCAATGCAATAAAGGCAACACGCTGGTCTCAGAAATCAAGCTTAGGCCTTCTCAAACTCCTATGGTTAACATCAACTATGGAGCAGAAAACACATTACATTGCCCTGGGGCTGGCTAGACAACACACAAGAAAACTGAATACAAACATTATTTTGAAAGGCTGTGTATATTTTATTTATCAAAGCCAAATTATGAGTCAGCTGTATTACTACACAGGCAATGACAAGTCAAAAGTTGAAAGATGAATAAATAATTTCAACAAGTAAACAATAAATTGTGACACATGTGTTTGTCTCCTTTCCTTTGTTCTTGGAAAGCAAAACAATTAATGACAATCACACACAGAGATGTTTGGTAGGGCAGTAACAACTCTCTCTAGTTTGTGTGGCCAATAAGTACTCGTCAGTCAGCCTGTCACTGTCCCGAAGATTCATTTCAGCGTCCATAGATCTTACCTTGTTTACATTTGGCTTGGGCAGCAACAAACTCTCCCTCTCTTGGTTGTGAGTCAAATACTACCTGCCAATCACCCAATGTATTTCATTTCAACCGCCAGTTTCATTGCAACCACAACAGTTTCATCCCAACCTCCATAGCATCATCTCATTTCCCCATAGCATCATCTCAATCCCCATAGTTTAATCATCTCATCCTCCATAGCATCACCTCAACCCCCAAAGCATCACATCAACCCCCAAAGCATCATCTCAACCACCATAAACATAACACTCCCCCATAAGATCATCTCAAGCCCCATAATATCATTCCAACTGCCCTAGCAACATCTCATCTCCCAAAGTATCATCTCAACCCCCATAGTTTTATCTCACCACCCATAGTTCACTGTCAACCTCCACAGTTCTTACCTTGTTTAGTATGGGCTGATCCACTTGATAGATGATAGTTTGTAACCTTATGCTTCAAAAAAGGCAGAACAGACAGACAAATACATCCTTCAAGATTGCCATATGTAATCATCAACAGCAGCATAAGATGATTATCATTAATGATAATATAAGATGATCACCACAAACGATTATGCAACCACATACACAAAATTTAACACTGGAATATTAGCCGCATGCACATGTGGATTGGCGCTGCAGACAGCAGATTACATAATGTAAGATTGCCTCGAATACAACATATGTAGGCAATACTATCTGGCCTAAAGAAACAACAGTGGAGGATAAACTTGATGGACCATTGAGTGGACTAACAAGGCAAGAAAGTTTATACAAGAGACAGCATTGCGTTTACAGTTTCAAACCAACGAAAGAAAACCACAAACTGCATCATGTTTCATCAATCACATGACAGAACATTGGCCCACAAAGGTAAACATTCACACAAAACTATTTGACAGTCCCAACAAACTCTCAGTTACAACAACATATATTCCAAACATGAGAAGTGTGCTGTCACTGCTTGAGCTAGAGTGAATGATACGGAACAGTAGAATCCATATGGTGATAATTTGGTTTTCCTCATTTTCCTGTCATTCTTCCAATAAATATGGTGTTAGACAACTTAAACACCACTTACTAAATTTTGTGTGATTGTACAGCCGCTCAGTGATCTTCGTAAGGTTCCCCAATAAAACTGAAGTGAGGTTTACCATATAATACATCTAGTAAGAGAATTATGAAAGCAATTCTAGAATCAGTAAAAACAGTAATGTAAGCTATATGCAAATATTAGCACACAGTGTTGCAGCGAGGGATGGCAAATTTGAGGACATTTCAGATGCAAAAACATAATCAGGCAAAGGCATAAATGATGGGTGATTGGAATATGACAGCCAGAGAAGGGCGCTAGGAGTGGACATAAGCAATGAAACAAGATGGTACATTGTCTAATAATTGTATATTAAGTGCCCAATTTTATAAGACACAAAAGGACAAGCCTCTCAGACAGTGCACAATTTCAAATTACATAATAGTAAATTTGTACCAACAGATTTCTTAATGGTGATAACCATAGTTATAATATTTCATGACAACAATCATCATCTCTTTGTATCTCCGTACTGTATAATAATTACAATAGTTGAGCTGAGTGAGTTGAGCTAAGAACCATCATCAATGCACTCTGGACATTCCCATATGTGATCCTTTCCCTTCTTCAATAACTAGCAAAGATTCACACTACTAATCATTCCAACTGCCCTCTGACTGAAAGTTCTCTTGGTCTTCCCTCTCAGTTTGGAGATTCGTCCAGAACCCCCTGTGCATGCTCTGTGCTCGATATCTTTCACAACAATAATTACAATAATGATTTGCCTGCGGGGAAGTTATCATACGCTAAGGTCACAACATGTTGTAGGCCTGAATGCATAGAGGAAGAGGTGCCCAATCTTTCCTTTCCTTAGCAGGTGATGAGCCCAGGTGTCAAAGCCCTCACCCACAGGAAGGATAACCAGGTCAACAAATGCCCGCAGAAGTCAGATGTGTCGGCCTAACGGCGCAAAAGCGCAGCTCTGCTGTAAACAGGCACAACGCAATCACGTCCGAAATTTAAAAAAAAAAACAACTTTGGATGAACGACGAAGAAGAAGAAGACCAAGAAGAAGAAAGCCCTCACCCGACCGCGCTCATGACATCATCATTACAGTTACATATCCATTTCACTAACGCACCCTCTCATCACTGAAGGTCACTGTAATGATTCTTCGATATGGTCTGTCCTGTGTCTTCAATGTACACTTGTACAGACTTCTTCCGGTGCATCTACTCATGTGTGCCGAAATGTAATATGCCTTCTTCTTGCATGCTTCCCATCTAGCGTATCCTTTAGCTGTGTCTTGTTTGACCGTGATCTCATTTAGTAATGCTTTCTACAATTCCAGGATTTGTAACACCTTATTTCTTTCTTTCATAAAATCCCTCATACGTCCACATAAAATTACCCCTAAATTGTACATAAAATCTCTCCTATGGTCTACATAAATCCCCCCAATTGTCTACATAATATTCCCTCATATCATCTACCAAACTTCCATCACATTAGCTACATAACCAAATATGGAAACCTTAAGTGTTACACCCACATAGTTTCTTCATTAGCCATGTCTATGCACCATAGAATAATGAAGAGGAAATGCAAACATTGATCGCATTATACAACAAACACAGTTATGTATTTGATTACAAACAGTACACAGTGACTACATATGCAGATTGTACATTAAGAAAATACAAGGCTATTTATTCATTAGCACTCTACAATGGCTGGGACATATAGAAAGAATGGAAGATAATAGGGAAACAAAACTCGCTTACACTCAGGAAATAAATGACCGTAGACCCCGAGGTAGACCAAGAAGACGGTGGAGAGATAATACATGTACAGACCTACAAGCACTTGGAATCAACAACTGGCAAGAGAAGGTCCTCCAGAGAGATGAATGGAGATGGATTGTATTTGCAGCAAAGAACCTCAATGGCTCGGAAAGCTGAAGAAGAAGACTTCTGTTTATTCTTCATTCATCTACCCATTTGTTATTATGTAACAATGAAGCAATAAGAAGGTTATAAATAAAGTTATATGTACATTCCTATCAATACGTTGTAACCAACCCTGGCATGTATTGGCTCTCATACCATCAAATTTATGCTAAGCGATCTGCTTACATTACCAAGGCTGATTTGGAACTCTCGATCCCGATAAGTCGGGCAATTGTGAATTTGTGTGTCATTAACCCCAAAGCACTCCCCCAATGTGTCTCCACCTTGACGTGGTGGGGGAGCTTGCGTGTCCCATCGACCCCATTTGCTTGCCGATGGATGAAAAACTACATATCGGACAGCTTATGGGATAGGGACCAGACTAAGAGAGACACAACCTGCTGCTCTGCAGGTAGACTGAGGATAGCAGTCAAAAATTTAAATCAGGTGCACGAAGGCAGAAGTTCTTGGTCTGGACAAAACTCTTAAGGCTCCCTGTCGAGGGCTGTGACTGAACGCCCCTAAGCCACAAACCCTCGGATCTGAGAGCCGGGCCAATACCCTCCTACCGAAAAATAGAGGAGTGAAACTGAGCAAGCTACATGCTCAGGTCTGATACATGTTCGAAGGCTCTCAGCTGGGGATATGAGAGATTCCCGGATGAGAAGGCCAGGCAGTTTCTCGTTCACTGCTGCACGAAGGTAAGGTGCTGAGCCGGCAGCACATGTAGCCTACCTCGTGAGCGAGTACAAAAAGTCAGAAAAGTGCCCTAGTCGAAGGAAATGGTTACAAAAACTGTCTGTATCTAACTCATAGAGAGTGTAGACAAAAGTGGAAGAACGTCTCAATGACGCAAAATGGAATGCACGGCGAGCGAACCTATTGCGTGGTCTGAAGTCAAAAGTAAAAGCTTACCGAGTGGATGTCGCTCGCAGTCTGACCGCTCCTGGTGTGTGCTTGAGCGATCACATGGAAGTGAGGAACTAAAGCAGCCATGAGCAGGACGTGGCAACTCCTCGGGTGAGCCCAGTCTCAGAGCAATATGCTCTGCAATTATGGAAGCCTCCTTGGATAGCGAGGGAATGCCCATGGTCTGCCCCTGCCTTCCCTTGAGGGTCGACTGCGATGTCGTTGATCATTCTATCTTGACCAGCTGAGATGTTGGCGACATCACAACAGTCTAACATGCCTCGAAACCAGAGGAAGGCTAACCTCATTAAAAAATGCCCGCCGGAAGTCGGAAGTGTCGTCCTACGGGTGGCAAACTAAAAATTGACACTACGCAATTACGTCCGAGTGAAATGTCTCGTCCGAATGTCTCTCGTGCTAGGAACAGCTCTGACTACCTGTTTCCGAATGCTGCTCTTGTTCGGAACAGCTCTGACTAGGTAGTTTTCCAAATATCTGTCGTGCCTGGAACAGCTCTGACGGGCGCAACGACAAGCACATGTCCGAAAACTCGCTGAGTGGATACCATCTGCAACCCTGTCTGGTTTGTGCGGGAATGGCCCGGGGCAAACGAAAAATGACCAATATATTGAAGTGAGGATTTAAAGCAGCCATGAGCAGGACGTAAGCCCTCGGTGAGCCCAGAACCAGGGCGCTATGTGTCTGCCCTGCAACTATGGAAGCAGCCTTGGATGGCGGAAAATGCTATGGACTGTCCCTGCCTTCCTTTGAGGGATGACCGTTGTCTTCGACCGTTCAACTTTGGCCAGCTGGGTTGTAGATGGCACCACAAAAGTGAGAGTCTCCCAGGAATGCTATCCTGGTCAAAAAAGCACGCCACAGTCGGATGTGTTGGCCTACGGGTTTCGGCCCAAGGGCGCATAATAGACATATCGCAATCACATCTGAAAAAACATTCCGGATGAACGAAAAGAAGAAGAAGAACCCCAAAGCAACATAAATCGACATTAAGAAGGCAACAATGGCATATCTGCAATGTAGCAAAAGGAGATTAAACAGCACTAATTTAACAGTAAATGAATACAAATGGATACAATTAAATTTGCTCCTTTTGTTCCAGTCAGTTGCTATTGTAAACTATTATAATACAGTAGACGTGAAGTAATAACTACCTGTAGTTCAAAACCATATAAAGTAACAAATGCGACACTATTTGTGCAAGAAATAACTGTCTATGGTTGAAATAGTACCAAAATAAAAGTGTTCTTTTTTCACATAATATTATAACGTTGTCTTTATACCAAAGGTTACATATAATAGTATTATACCTGAATAGATTGCTGATAAAATGTATGATAACAGCACAAAATGAAGCATAAATCCATCTGCATATACACACGTGAGCTGAAGACAATATATTGATTTTTAATCATCATCATCAAGTGCTCTGCCAGTTGGTGTTGATGTCTCTCCACAGATTTCGGTCTTTGCAGCTCTGGATCAACTCTGCTGATGATATTCCTCCATGCCACCATCTGTCCATCCAGCATCATTTATCTTGGTCTGCCTCTGACTCTTTTCCCATTGATCTTTCCAGTACTCACGATGTTCCCCATTGCCACTCTTCTCATCATATGACCAAAGAAAGCTGTTTGTCTCTTTCTTATTGTTGAATATACTGTTCTGATTTCATTAGCCTTTTTCAGGCAATTGTCGTTAGTTACCCTGGCAGTTCAAGGAATTCGCCACAATTGTCTCAGGAACCACATCTCTGTTGCTTCCAAGTTTTTCCTAATTTCTTCATTTGTTAGTTTATACCAACAATAACAGTTTTATCTTCTGTCTGACTCACTATCCCGAGACCTGAGACATCTGAAGTGGTTTGTGACATACACAGAATAAAGGAACAGTCGCAAGTGCAAGATAAGGTCATTGGTGATACTGGAGATGCAATTATCAGCCCAAGGCCCTGAGCCCAGGGCCATAATGTAGATGGCTTCAGAAAACGACTTCGCAGAATGAAGAAATTCAAATTAGTATGTTCAAGAGAAACATTTCATACATATAAAAGTGCTATGAAGTAAGCCATGATCCAGGCAGAACCATGGGCAAACACTGATTGCAGCTTTCGATTTGGATCATTACAATGTCTTCACATATCCCAGGAAGTGATGTCAGCAAGATGTTTGGGTTCTTACGATACAAATTATAAAATATATAAAGCTTGTTTCTGTATAGCACACAACCTCTGAGGCGGCAGCTAAAGTCAAAGAGTTTAGAGACCAACACAAAGTCTACAGGGGTCGTGTCTGTGCTGAATACCTTCCATAATGAACCATTCTCCTCCAAGACATAAACATCCTCATTGCTGCTGAAACTGAGCCTACTGCAGACATTTACATTCATCGAAGTTGTACATACATGTACATTGTTGGTTTCTGTATTAAAACAATAAGCAGTTACACCATCCATTGTTGTACTGAAAACAACTATGTGCAGTTGAAATCTGATGATCTCAAAATCACTTACTTTACACTTTTGTGTCATCCATGTACTACGACCATGGGCATAAGACCAGCGACCAAGTGTGAACTGATTGTAGCCTATGTCTAAATCATAAATATAATTGCCATGTGCTAGTAACTTTCGCTGATTATACATTATCAGGCCAGTGACAGGCACCCAGCTTTTCTGCAATGAAATCATACTAACTATACTGTGACAATCAATGCTTTGATAAGCAAAATACAAGCTATTGTCATAGACTATCATGTTTTTACCATATGAATAATCCCCGGGCACTTTAGCGAATTCATGAACACTGCAAGTGTCCAATCTGTAAGCTTTGAACTGGTTGCTAGATAAAAACACCACGACATGTTTATAAGAACTAGAAGCTCTGTGCACATCTGCCTCAGGCCATGCCTCATGACGCATGTACACACTTGATGGATACTTCAGCACATTAAGCACTATGTTGTATGCTCCAGTACTGATTAATAAATCTATATGATTCTTCAGTAGATTTTCAACACAGGCTGGTTTTGCCAAGATCAATCTGCATGCAGAAATCAGTTTTAGAAAATGTTGTTTTCTGTCTGCTTCTTTTAAGTCCGTCTGACCAAGACCTACAAGAAACAAATGAAAATCGTAAATTGATTAGAAAAATTAAATGTAGACAGTCAATATTTTTGAGCATGTTATGAGAAGAAATGAATTAGAGAACTTGGTGACAACTGGCAAGATCGAAGGGAAAAGACCAAGGGGAAGACCGAGAAGTAAATACCTGGATGGCTTGGCCACATGGCATGTCGAGACAGGAACACTGTGCTGATCCACGACTCTGGTGATTGAATAAAATGGCGAGTCATGACCACCCATGCTTTCTGGCATGGCACATGATGGTAGTTAGTTACAATTGCTAAATTTCCCAAAGCATTCAAATGTCAGCGACCTCACCTAGAGCACAGATGTCAGATTTGGAGATTTACTGACCACAATGGACATCATTTTATAAAGAGCAATTTGTCCTACACAGATACAAGCAAGTGGGAACTTGCATCTATAAAGGTATGTAAGTAAATAACAAATTGGTACTTAAAGATAAAATAGAGATGCAAATTTTAACGCCATTTTATTGGACTTTTATTGTTCCCACTACATCTCAACACAGTCTAAACTCAGAATAACATCTTCCCGTATTGAATTTGAATAATGAAGACACATTGCCGGGTATTTGTATGCAGGTATTTGTGTGCTTCACCTCGACAGGTGCATGCTGCAGAAATCACACAACATAAACTAAAGCTGAAATATACAGCTCCATATGTACCAACCTTAATTTAAATCAACTGACTATCATGTCTTAGAGTACCAAAATGTATGTTCCATCACACTTAGAGCTTCAAAATCTACAGGACACAACTGTAATGTGCTCTGTTAGTGGACAGCACAGGTGAAAATTACTGGGGACTCACGGAATGGGGTCACTGTTCCAGTCTCCACTATGGAGACACCAAAGCTGAATCTCAGCATATGGCTGGACATTTTTTAGTATTTGAACATTTATTGTCTGATGATCACATGCTTCCCGGTGCCCTGGGTAGTGAAATCGGATACTGGGTGTCTCAAATAAAGATGAGAAACAGGAGGTCCAATTTACAAGAAAGTGGACTGGGCAATATAAAAGCATCACACCAGCGTTCTGGTTAGAAATCTTAACACGGATAAAGACAAATATAGTGTTTGAAGTGTTCAGGAAACGCATATTACAGACAGCACGAGAAACAGTACCAAACAGAGCTTGTAAACAATACAAACCATACTGGAGTAGTGAACTAGAACAGTTGCATAATGAAGTGGAAGTATGTAGAAAGCAAGCAGAGCCAAACCCAGCCAAGAGCATCACAATAAATACCAGCACGCAGAAGCCAAATTTCAAAGGGTCAAGATTCAGGCAAGATGGAAAAGCTGGCAGGAGAAAACAGAGTCTCTGAACTTTGAAAGAGAAACAAGAAAGTTGTGGAAGCTAGTAAAACAACTTAATGATGAGGGCACAGGGATAATCTCAAAGACTGCACTACATAACAAAGGAAACATCTTAACTGGAAGCTGCTGACTATTCTGTGGACTAATTTGCACAAGATAACATTGAAATTAGTCCAGAGAAACAACAAGAGAATCAAGAGAAGTAGCAACATATGAACAGAATGAAATAGTACATGAGGCACTGGATGTAGTCTATCAAAATCAATGAACTAGAGCTAGTAATATCAAAACTGAAAATGAGAAAGTCACCAGGATCTGAGGGTACCTCCAATGATATGATTAAGAACCTAGGAACAGAGGCCAAAATAAAGCTGCTGCAGATCTTCAATAACTGCTGGATCTTAGGCAATGTTCTGCAAGTCTGGAGAGAAGCAATCATCATACCTCTCCTACGATCAGGTATAGACAATTCCAGTCCCTCCAGCTGCAGACCAATTAGCCTCACTAGCTGTCTCTGCAAAAACAATGCAGCGCATTATCAATCACAGACTGCAGTGGTACGTTGAAAGTGAAAACATTATTATGCCACAGCAGGCTGGCTTTAGGTAGTGTTACTCTACGGAAGATCAGACAACCTACCTCTCTCAAGAATTGAGGATGCATTTCAAGAGAAGAAACTGGTGCTTGCGGCACTCACTCAGTAGCAGGGCGATGGAACAATATCCTCCTTAGTCGCCTCTTACGACATGCATGGTAGGCAAGAGTGTTACTATTCTTTGCTCCCTCGTATGGGCCCCGGCAACACACAGGCGATGATTCTTCCATTAATGTTAAGTTCAGACAGTTCAACTTGATTGAAAATTCTTGCTGTGTATAGCTTGAATAGAACTGGGGACAACATACATCGCTGCTTGCACGCTTCTTTTTACCTCTATCGGCAACAAATAATTATTTCCGTATCTAATAGATGCCACTTGTTCCCAGTACAAGTTACTAATAAGTCGGATGTCCTTTCTGTCTACTCCTATATCTTGAAGGCACGTAATTAGTCGCTCATGTTGTACTCTATCAAAAGCTTTCTTGTATTCTATAAAACAAACTTATAATTTTCAGAACTTCTATATATGTTTCAATTATCATAAGATATTAAAATTCATTCTTTACATTTCCCTCTTGATGCTTTCCAGCTTGCAGTGTTCTCACATCTTATGTCACAATAACAAAAGCATTATTTCTTTTAAATTTACATAGTCAATGAAAGACAGTCTGGTGTCAACTGTAGCGCATGCTGTTCTCTACTGGAGGATGCGTTCTTGAAGAACACATCCCCTCTCCTTTCTTTCATGAACGTCATTCACGTTGAATATATTGCAAATCTAATCTGTCCGCAATATATTCACTAAGCACACACATACACACTCATACATACTCACACATACATCTACACACACACACACATACATCTATACACACACACACACATACATACATACATACATACATTATATTGCATGAAAATATTTCTGTTCAACAAACAACACTTAGTGTAACTATTACCAGAATGCAGAGACGTACTTTGTGCAGATCGTGGGGTGTATTTCACCCAGTCCAAGACTGCATCCACTACCAGCTCCTCACAATCTGCTGCTAGAGAATCATGTGCTATTACTTTGTAGAAACAGTCAAATGATAATTGAAGAAGACTGCCTTGCTCCCTTACAGTTTTAAAATGTCTGACAATAAAATCCAGTGAATAATCCATCACATTTTGTGCAGCAAACAAAGTTGATTGATTGAGGATACCACAACAGTTGTCAACAGATATGTTTTCCATTGCAAATTTCTGACACTCTTCTGTTAAGTACTCAATCTGCAGCAGTTCTGTAGCAGACCACACATCTAAAAGATTCTCATTGGTGAGTCCTTTTTTACCTGTATACAAAGCATTGATTATGGTATCAAATGTGCTTGCAGTAACTGCAACAAGATTTACACGACTTTCTAACTGCTCCTTCATGTTTGAATTAAAGAGTCCCTGGAAGAAGCCCGAGCATGCACTGAGAATGAAGCGATGACACTTGAATGATGTGTTCTCCACAACAACGGTGAAGTCATAATCGCTGGTATCACTGTCCTTCCACTTGTTCGCGACACACTTCTGTAGGCCACGGGCTAGAGATTTGCTGAATGCCATAGTTATTTGTTATCTGGTGAAGCTCTCTGAAAAATAACAAGGACAACTGATTGCAGATAATGGAGGTAGTAATATATTTAAACTTTCTATGTGGCAAAGGGGCTATAGACGCAACTCGTGCATACCGTGTTAGAAAATAACTGCGGACTATTTGGAAGTTGCCCATGTTGCGTTGGTTTTCATACTATGATAAAAAATGCAGTCGTTAATAAAGCAATGGCAAACTACTGAACGTAAACTTGCCAAGAAATCACAAACTGTCAACAACAAAAAATGCTGGAGTTAACTTCCATGTCCTGTAAAGGATATGCAACTAACACTAATCTGGGTATGTAATATGCATTCTGAATATGCAGATAGCAAAGATATGAGAAACTTTGGCTTTGATCTTCTGAGTCATAGAACGCATATTGTATTAAATATATCAAACAAAAACTCAAGCATTAACCACATCATCTGACGCAACATTGACTTGGCTACTAAGTATGCTCAAATTTCTAAACAGTAGTGCATTTGGACATGAATATTATCATCATTATCATCTTCCTCTTATGTCGTCAATCGCCGTGGTGATGAAGAGTTGACTTTCAAGCGCCCGATGGTGGAATCGGGTAATGTAATTCCATGTGATTGTACAATGTCTTTGATATCGCTAACCCATATTTTTCTCGGGCATCCTCTTGCTTTCATATCAGATCTTTGATTTAGTGGCAGTGCTGGTAGGTATTTCATGATGGTATGCAAGAGTCCAGGAAAATGGTGAGCTGTTTGAGCCCTTTTTTGTCACCAATGGAGAGAAGCAAGGCTGTCTCCTGGCACCAACATTGTTGAGCCTCATGTTTTCAGCTATGCTGTCAAATGCCTTCGAGAACAACAACATTGGAACAGACATCAATTACCACATGGTTGGAAAGTTGTTCAATCTCAGAAGGCTGAAAGCTAAAACCAAAACTAACAGCGACACTGTCAGAGAGCTCCTGTTTGCTGATGATTGCGCTCTATATGCCAACTCAGAGGCTGACATGCAACACAATGTTTCAGTTTTCTCATATGCCTGTGCCAACTTTGGGCTCAACATCAACTTGGAGAAGACTGTAGTTATGTACCAGCCAGCTCCAGGGATTAATCACACAGTGCCGAATATCAAAGTGAATGGTCACAGACTAAGTGCTGTGGACAAATTTACCTATCTTGGCAGCACTGTGTCACAAACTGCCAGAATTGATGATGTAGTGAAGGCAAGAATCTCCAAGGCCAGCACAGCCTTTGGCAGACTGTACAAGAATGTGTGGGACAGAAATGAAATTAGCCTGCATACAAAGCTGAAAGTCTAGAAAGCAGTTGTATTATCCACACTGCTAAATGCTTTTGAAACCTGGACTGTTTATTAGCGACACGCTAGGAAATTAAACCACTTCCACACAGTCTGCCTTAGGAAGCTGTTGAAGATTAATTGGCAAGCCAAGATCCCAGATCCTAGAAAGAGCGTCCATGCCCAGTATCCACACTGTACTAATGAAGAATCAGATTCGCTGGGCTGGCCACTTGACTCGCATGCCAGATCATAGGCTCCCTAACTGAATGTTTTTACAGCGAGCTGCGTTGTGGTAAATGCTCCCAAGGCGGCCAGAGGAAACGCTTTAAAGACAATGAAAATCTCACTGAAAGCTTTTGGAATTCATCATGACACTTGGGAGACAGCTACCAAAGACGAAAATTTGTGGCATACATAATTACGTAAGGGTGCAGTCACATGTGAAGCAACCAGGACTGCAAGAGCTGTGAAGAAAAGACTGGAGAGAAAAACCACTGCAGGAGATCCTCCTCCTGGAACGTCAAGCATTCTTTGCCTACATTGTCAAAGAACGTTTCAAGCCAAAATAGGCCTTATCAACCATCTTAGAACTCACGGCTCCATACTTTCAACCCCATTGGATGAAATGAATGGTTATCATCATTCTTGATGGACAAACAACAACAAACAACAGTTGATGGTGTTGCATTCTAACCAGATAGCCAAACCATTTGATCTTCTGCCTTTCAAATTATTTGGCATGACATATTGATCCCACTGTCTGTCTGATAACACCATTTCTTATTCTGTCTCGGATAGTTAAGTTGGCAGCTATCTGCAAGCATCTCATCTCGCAGATGTTGATTTTGCATAAATGTGATGGGGGATCTCGTGTTTGTTTCGTACTATAGCTGTTGTTGTTCGGTGTTTCTCATGTGAGTGCTGATAGAAACACGCTTTACTTTCAATTTCCTCCATAATTCTTCAACAATAGTACATCAACGGGTGTATTTCCAGGAAAAGGGTGACATTGTGATTAGTGCTCGGTACAGTGACATGCTAGTGAATAATATGAAGCCTGCGATTCAACTGAAAAGGCTGAGGACTTCTCTCAAAAAAGATTATTGGTCTTGCCTCTTGCACAACACCACACTCATAGGCTGCGCATAGTGGATACTACTACATTTTCTGATATTTGGGGTTTGGAACATCCAGCATACAGTCCAGACTTGGCACCATCAGACTTTCACTTGTCTGGACCCTTGTAAGGGCATTTGTTGAGTTGGAGGTTTATGGATAACAACGAGATAAGTGGAGGCAGTGCAAAATTGGTGTAAGGCCACACCCAAAAACTGTTTATACGACTAAGAATGGACAGGTCCTGGATGGCACAGGCAGAAATATTATACTTTAGGTGTGTGATGTAGAGACCATCAATCGTGAAAAAGAGATGAAGTACCAGAGACATGAAGGACTGGCGCAATATAATAGTCACACTGGGTCGTGAGTGCCGAGCATAGGTAGCAGGCTGCACAGTTTGAGATGCAACAACTGATCCAGGGTAACACACATCAAGGTGACATAGTGATCAATACGAATGGGCCAGTGGTGAGAAACAGAGTTTGGGGCTTCATTGTGAAGGTTTATGGACAATTCTTAAAAATGGGACTACGACTTCCGGCATGAGAGTGTAGGTAAGTGACATTCTGTTGGTTAGAGGAGACCACTGCAACACACACTGTATTCATTACGGACTCAAGGAGTATGCTTAGTAAAGTGAAGAAAGGAATGTTTCTAGTGGAATGACTCACATCACTTAAGAGCTCACAGATTGTGAGAATTGTGTGGATTTTTTGCTCTGGCCATGCGGGAGAATAAACAGGCTGTTAGGTTGGCAGGGAATGCACCTCTTAGTGGTAGATTACCTATGGACAAGAGAGAGATGGTCATGTGCCTGTAGGACCAGGTGGAGAATGTGGGGGAATAGTTTGAGAACTCGTTTGAGGAAAGCATGAGATTGCGAATGATTGGCAGGGGTTCTGGTAGATTCTCAAAACTGAGAGTGAAGACCAGGAGAACTTTCAATCAGATAGCGGTGGGAACGATTAGTAGTGTGGCTCTTCACTGGCAGTTGAACAAGGGGACAGTGCGCATATGGGAATGTCCTGAGTGCAGTGATGTCAGTTCTTAGCTCAACTCAACGGAAAGATCAGGTTACAGGGCATGTTTCTGGGAGAAGAGGCAGGAGTCAATAGGAATGAAGATGGAAACAGGGCATGTCAGACATCTTGGACATGAGGGTGCATGAGGTGGGAGAAATGGAGAGGGATCAAGATACTTTTCAGCACATTGTGATGAGACCGACGTTCTACAAAGGAAATGCATAAGAATATCAGCTGGAGTCTCTATTTACAGAAAAAAACAGGACAAGGAAAAGCCATGTGTTTAAGATGAAGAACATATTATGCAATGCATCTTTGGAGATTACAAATAAAAGAGAATTATAGCATGTTAAACAGAACCAATTTTAACATTGCTCTATTCACCAATGTTCCAACGGTGAACACATTATTAAAGATAAACGACTAAAACTTCATTTGAACAATCCATGGTCTGTGTATGTGGGCATGTAATATAAGACAACATTGTAGTTATAGACACATTTCAAGCGAACAAAAGAAGAAGCACAGAAAGCTATCACTATCAATATCACTGTTCTAATTTGATAATTAAACTAAAACGAGTTCACCAAATATAAGGCAAGATGGCTGCCCCCCAATCGTTTCAAATAATGACATTTTACACAGAGATATAAAGGTGGATAAAGAATTCAATTATTACTAATATTAATCTAATAATAACTTTAGCATTGAGCTGTTCAATAAATAACAGTGTAAACAATGGCTGCCGATTGTTTCGCTTCAGTGAGACCGACTGACTTGACCCACTTCAAACAGCTATTGTAAATTCCCCTGATTGTTTCAAGTAATGGCATTTTACAGAGTGATATAGAAGTGGATGGAGAATTCAGTTACTACTAATATTAATCTAATCATCACTTTAGCAACAAACTGTTCAATAAACAACCAGTGTAAACAATGACAAGTCCTATCTGCATATAAGTATAAGGCAAGATCCATCCATCATGTGCCATGCCGGTAAGCATGGGTGGTCATGACTCACCATTTCACTTGATCACCACAGTCATGGATCAGCTCAGTGTTCCTGTCTTGACCATGCCACATGGTCAAGCCATCCAGGTATTTACTTCTCTGTCTTCCCCTTGTTCTCTTCCCCTCAAGCTTGCGAGTTGTCACCAAGTTCTCTAATTTATTTCTTCTCATAACATATCCAAAAAATGTTAACTGTCTACAGTCTAATATCTCTAATGAATTTATGATTTTCATTTGTTTCTTGTAGTACATTTTCATTGGTTTTTCTGTCTGTCCATGGTATTCTTTGCATTCTCCTCAGAAACCACATTTCCACAGCCATCAGATGTTTTTCAGCTTGTCTGCTCATTGTCCAAGCTTCACATCCATATAAAAGAACAGGTTCTATGCAGCACCTCAACACCTTTTCTCATTTCAATTGACATCTTTTAATTGGACAGTATGTTTTTCATCTTGCTAAAGGCCACTTTTGCCATGCGATTCTTATTCTAACCTCTTCAAGACATCTCCCATCAGATGTTATGACTGTTCCGAGATAATTGTACCTATTCACTTGTTTGAAGACTATTCCCATTTACTTGTATATTACATTGTGGTATATCTGCATATCTAAAGTTATTGATATTTCTGAAAATATTTTCAATGTATAGGGAAAAAAGATCTGGAGACATTACACATCCCTGTCTCACACCTCTCTTAATAGGCTGATATCGTCCCACTTCATTATCATTACTTATTAGCAGCTTGTTGTTTCCAATATATTTTTTTTATGTCTAATGTCTTTCCCATCAATTTGTAGATCTGCAAGCATCTCTACCATGTTGACATGTCGAAAGCCTTGTGTAGTCAATAAAGCAAAGATGTATATCTTTGTTTGAAGTGATTATTAACAAACATTTGTGAATAATGTAAGAGATATTATTCACAAACGGCTGGTCGCGGGATTACATTTGACTACATTATTAATGTTTCTGGAAATATTATTGTGTCCTCGGTAGTATAGTGGTTAGTATCTCCGCCTGTCATAAAGGAGACTGGGTTCGGACTTTTTTTTAAATTTTTAAATAAAAAATATTAACCATTAGGAACTAAAATATAGAACTGAGAAACTCGAAGCTTGTGAATAAAGTGTGCTCTATGGATCTGCGGAAGCTCTCGGGAAGGGGGGGGGGCGCAGTCCCCAGGCAGCGACGGAGTGATCGAGTGTCGGAATCGATGGATCCAATACAGGTCTTTGTTTAATGTGAATTTTATTTGCCAAATAAATTATCGCCCCAAATTAACTACCTTCTTACTGGCTCAAACTAAAATTGACTAGTGAGCGAACGCTGTGACATGTTTGTTAATTCCTGCAATTTGATTGTGAATAAACTGAGCGTTATTCACAATTCGACTATGAATAAAGCCTCCCATACAGAATTACACAATTCAGAAGGTATATCTGATCTCCGGTATCATATATTCAATATATTGTGTTCAGCAGTCTGGAGACTTGATCTATATTCCATAACTACTGTTGTGATGTTATCTGAACGGGGCGGGGGGGGCCTTGCCAGTTCTCATATGTTTAAGAACATTCCGAACCTCCATATTCAAGATTGGCGGTCCTTCACTATAATTCGGGTATCATACAAATAATAGTAATACTGTTCATCTCTGTTAATACTGTTATTATAATATAAACGTTTTTCACAGAATCTGATCCTTTTCTGTTATAATATTACTAATACTAAATAGTAATAGTAATATTAATGTTTCCATCTTTTGTTTTCTGACAGCCTGCTGGTGTACTTGTTCTTTTAATAGTAAGTTCCTTAATTCTTTTGTGCACTAATTTGATATTTTGACTGTTGTGTTGTTTTTCAATTTCTACGCAATTTTTCTAAGATGACTGTCGATTTCTATTCTTCGCTTGAGACTGGCCGACGTGATTTAATAAAATTAATTCAAACAGCTACTGTAATTCCCCTCGATCGTTTCAAGTAATGAAATTTTAAACAAAAAGTGGATGGCGAATTCAATTATTAATAACTAATATTAATCTAATAATGACTTTAGAAACAATCTGTACATACGTGAACTTACCTCAATACTTGAAAATGTTTCAAGTTAAAAAATTTAAATACACGGAATTTGTCACCAATAAGTTAGCCTTCTGAGCACATGAGATTGAAGCTACAAACATTGCTTCACAGTACTGAACTGGCCTATTTACTATTTAATTGCCAGTCAAAAACGCACTGTTTTCGGAATTTTAAACAGCCATAATCATGATAATGACCACTGTCGGAATTTGGCCGAATATCGGACACAAGCCAAAATAGTTGCCGGGTCACGTGATCTTGACCGCAAATTACCCCAACAGGTCCACCATGGATATGATTTTCTCACTCAGGCAGCTCCAGGAGAAGTGCAGAGAACAGAGGAAGCCATTGTATATTGCCTTCATCGACCTCACAAAGGCATTTCACCTCGTGAGCAGAGACGGCCTCTTTAAAGTCCTTGGGAACATGCAATTGATCAGTCGACTAAACTAAACTTCACTAAACTAAACTAAATCCATCCTGCTAAGTCTCGCGAAATAATTTCATGACAACATGCATTCAGCATCAGCAATGGGGTAAAGCAGGGCTGCGTGCTTGCTCCTATATTTCTTTCGTATTTTCTTCGCCTTTCTCATAGGTAGGCATTTGGGACTGCCAATAAAGGCATATACACCTCCATACAAGATCTGATAACAAACTTTTGAACCCATCAAGGCTCAAGGCAAAGACCAAAATAAAATCAAGATGCATAAGAGTATAGAGCTACTTTTTTTTTTGCAGATGATGAAGTACTGACTACTCATGCAGCAGGAGATCTGCAAGGGCTCATAGGTCGTTTTGCAGCCGCCTGCAGAGATTTTGGGCTCACCATCAGCCTATATAAAACGCTAGGTGATGGAACAAGATGCTGGTGCACCCCCATCAATCAACATTTCTAATTACGAACTGAAAGTTGTCCGTGAGTTTGTGTATTTAGGGCTGATAATATCTGATAATCTTTCTTTGGAGACAGAAACCGACAGACGCATCGGAAAAGCAGCCACAACACTTTCCAAGCTAAGAGAGTTTAGGAGAACAATAGACTAACAGAGCGTACAAAAGTCCAAGTATATAAAGCTTGTGTTGTTAGCACACTACTCTATGGGTCTGAATCCTGGACCTTGTATTCACGACAGGAAGGAAAGCTGAATTCCTTCCACATGAGATGTCTGAGATGCATCTTGGGCATATCGTGGAATGACCATATAAGAAACAAACACGTGCTTGAAAGAGCGGATATCACCACAGTGCACTCTCTCCTCAAGCAGAGACGCCTCCGATGGCTGGGCCACTTATCTCAAATGGAGGATGAACGTGTTCCCAAAGATCTCCTATACGGAGAACTAGCCACAGCAAAGAGGCCAACCGGAAGACCCAAAATGCGATGTAGGGATGTGTGTAAACAAGATATGAAAACCCTTGGCATAGATCCAGACTCGTGGGAAATAGTTGCAGCAGACAGATGTTCCTGGAGAAGAGATGTACGAAAGGGACTGGAGCTCTTTGAGCGCAATCTGATCCAACAAGCTGAGGGTAGGAGGCACAATAAATAAAATGCAGTCACTGTGGGACCAGCCTAGTCTTACAGATGCGGGAATTGTGACAGAGATTGTTACTCTCGCATTGGACTATACAGTCACCAACGGTGCTGTCAGTGACCTTCCCAGCGGCACAGCTCTATAGTCCTACAGGACTGAAAGAGGCCTACTATTATTTGAGCCTGAGGAATTAAGGCCTCCTGGCTAGTTCAGTCGCCGCGAACTGTGTAGGCTAGAGTTTTCTGTTTGCCCCCGACAGAAATAAGACCTCCACACCTTACCAAGGATTCGAACCTGGGTCTCCCGAAGGAAAATCCGGCATTCTAGCCTCTCGGCCAGCCGCTCCTCTCGGCCAGCAGCTCCGCTTACATTACCGCTTTGTGAAAACTGAATTCCAGTAGAAACAGTTATAATAAATTACTGCGAAAGAATCTTCAAATGTTGGACAACTTCTCACATTAAAGTAACATTATAATGACAGCAAACTACTATTATTTATATTGAACCACAGGCAAACATACCGTTTAACTGTTGATACTTACTTACTATCTGAATCTCATCTCATCTCATCGCGTTCCTCTAGTACCTTGATGTGTCGAGGTGAAGTATAAACAGCGGGAGAGTGCCCACTTATGGGATTCATGTATCGATATTCCCATGGACTCTGTTATTCCCTGCGTCTATCGTTCACGTGGTCGGTCACTTCCTCTGCTTTCACATGGTCTGTACATCATTGCTTGTTGTAGTATACTGTTAGTTGGTAACCTACTTGCATGGCCAAACCATTTGACTTGCTGCCTTCTAATAAAATCTAGTGCAGCTATAACCCCACTTTAGTCCTGATTTCTTCCGTTCTGATCTTATCTCTTCTTCATACGTTGAGTATTCTTCTCAGGAATCTCATGTCTGTTATATTGTGATTTTTCTTTTCTCTTTTTCTGTCATTGTCCAGGTTTGGCATTGGTAACATAGAGTTGGTAGGAAGATTGTGTTGTAAAGTATTTTCTTAGTGTTATTGATACGCATTTGTTCTTTAGTATTGGTGCCATTTGTCCAAAGAGTTGGTTTGCCTTATTGCATCTATTTTCGATCTCGTCTTCTGATTTGCAATTTGATGATATTATACTTCTAAGGTATTTGAAACTCTTTACTTGTTTCAAAGGATAATCATTTAGGTGAATTGTTGTTGTTGTTTTCTTCTTTAGTTATAGTCATTACCTCTGTTTTACTTGTGCTAATTTTCAAGTTATGTTCCCTACACATTTCGTTTCGACTATTCATGTGGTCTTGTAATTCATTGTCTGGCTTTGCTATTAGTGCTTGTTCGTCCGCAAACAGGAGTTCTCTAATGATATATATATATATATATATATATATATATATATATATCCCGACCAACCAACCGACAGACAGACAGGTGATATCTCTGAATACCACCTATCTTAGTCCACCCGGCATCATTTCTCTCTGTCTGTATCTGCCTCCTCTCCCGCTGGTCTTCCCGGTCCTGATATTTTTTTTTCTCTCTAAAGCTTCTATTGTAATATGACGAAAGAACCAAAGTGTACGGCATGCAAACAACTAATATATCAATTCTCTATAACAGAAAGCGCGAAACAACATGAGAGCAATCTACTGACCCCCGTGAAGCCTCTGCCCCAGAATGAGACTAGAGTTGAGCACCACGTAGGTCGTATCGTGATGAATACTGTTTCTGACATCCTTGGAGAATCTCAGGCTTCATGGAATGTTTGACGCCGCCTCCACCCCCATGATGACCTCCGCTGTTGTGTTGGCTGGCTCCATGGGCTTGGCTGTGACGTGCAGGGTCTCCAGCACCATAGCCCGGAACCAGGCGCAGATATTGGTGGCACACATGTGCATCAACCCGAACCTAGGGTTGCCAGATACGTAGGTACCAAAGGGAGGACATAATAAGACAAAAAGGAGGACAAAGAAGGACATATTGAATATTTCATTTAAATCTTTCCAGATTAAACCCACAATCAATACAATTTTATTACAATAGCTGCCAATAAGTTTATCTTACTGTTAGTGAATCGACCAAGAAACAATCATGGTAAAAAATTAATATAAATTAAATGGAGAACTTTTTTCAAAATGCTAAAAACCATTATTTAAACAGCCGATTGTAAATTATTACCTTATAATCTTTATTAATTACGCAACATATTTCTCGGAGGAGCCAATTTTCTTAGAAGATCCTCGTTAGCAATCACATATGCATAAAACTGTTCACAGGTAAGATTCTTCAAATTGTACTTTGTGAGAATAATGCCCTTTACAGAGTTGAGTAAGAGTCCGTTCCTTTCCTTTGTCCATCGAGCATTAATCAAGGAGAACACTCTTTCCACACTGCCATCGTGTCCAGGGATACAGAAGAGTACTTCACAAATGTTAAGTAACTCTGAAAAGCAACATGCATTTGGGCAACTTTGGACAAATAAACTCCACTGTTCATTCAAGAGTCTTTAAATAAAACTGTTCATTCTTGTCTTGCACAAATGATGTAAGATTGCAGTATTGGTCAAATAATTGCACATCATCTACAATAATACCCTTCACTTTCAAGTACACTATGCTTGTCAAAAGGTCATCAAATGTACAGTCTTTGATTTTATTTAAGTACATCCAACAAAAGCACTGAAATTCATCAAAAATTTTCAACCACTTTTCTAAATAACTAATGCATGCTTCATACACCAACCTAACATTAACATTTTGACCATAGAGACTACAGCATTGTTAGTGTTGCCGAGTAGAGCTACAGTTAGATTCATATTGTACAAATAATTGGTGTTTCACATTTGGTATAAATAGGAAAATTAAATAAATAGTATTAAGCAATGTAAACAGGCGGTATAGTGTAGATACATTCTAAGTTTTAACAACAATACATAAACAATGATAACATAAAATATTTAAAAATCCGGACATTTTAAAGGTTTATGGCTTTGCCTACCGAACGGAGGACACGAAGCTAAAAAAGGAGGACATGTCCTCTATTTGCCGGACGTCTGGCAACCCTACCCGAACCTGGCTAGTTTCTTGTACCTATGTAAGCACATCTGAACAGAAGAAGTGTCTTGTGTGGATGTGGTTCATGGACACATTCGCAATCACTTAAGAAGAAAATTTGTGCTTTTGAGCTCAATTGCTACGGAAAGGTTCTTAGGATAATATGGACCACGACGAAGAAAAGTACTGAACTTCTACAAGATCTGAAAATCAAAGAAAAGTATCTCATACACAGCACCATGTCTCGGAAACTGAAATACTTTGACCACATTAAAAGTCTAAGTGGCTTGGATAAGATCAGTAATGGAAGGTCTTTTTTCTGGAAGGGAAAGCAGGAGTTGACCAGCGCGAAGTTGGACATATGACATGGCAGACACCTTGGGCATGAGGGTGCCCGAGACATGAGAATTGGCCAGAGATTGAGAGTCTTGTCTTCACAACGCGATGAGAGCGTCGTTCTGTAAAGTACCTGCTAGGTAATGATGTATGACAGTTTACATTTCAACAAAGAAGCAATAATAGTTTAAATGTTATAATTAATTGCTTTGAGTTTACATTAAATCTGACGCGTCATGAAGATTAGTATAATTCATTGCCCGAACAGTTGTCTGGTTTCATTTCCCAAATTCACAAGATTATGTTTTTTTCTTCTACCAGTAAAAGTGAGTCCCTATGGCCCAGTGGCTGGTACGCTTGTCTGTTGGCCCAGTTGTCCATGTGTTCAAACCCTATTCAGAATCTTTGAAACTAGACCTAGGCTCCCAGGTCGACCCAGCCTAAGATGGAAGTCAGGAAATGTCCAGGGAAGTAACGCCAGCAGGTGTGATACTGACCACAACATCCATCACGTGCCCATTTGTCTATACAAACATGGGACGAGCACCATTTACCCAGTAACCCACAAGGCGCGTGTGAGGGTTGTATAGTTACATAGGTCAGTGAGCGGTGAAGGTATTTCCAAAGTCAGATAGTTGCTTGCTGCTTGTGTTCGCTGGCTGTGAACTCCAGCGTGAAGTCCTGTATATCGGATGAATACACCCTGTTGTCCAACATCAGAGTGATGTCATACCGGACTGAGGTTTTCGTGAGTAACCGTTGGTCCCATGTCTGGCTTATTGGTGTGCAGACTGGTGGTACCTCGCCATGCAGGCAGATACTCTCCGGCTTCGGAGGAAAGTCAGATAGTATAGTTAGTTAGTTAGTTAGTCGACAGATCATCCTCGTTGCACATCGAACCATTCAGTCCATAAGTGCTCGGATCCCCTCCTCAGCAAATCCCGCAGCGTGTAGCGGCTAACGACGCCAGTTCTGTGTTGGTTTATCAATCTTCTTTGGCTTCCTGCGTAGTGTTCTTGTTTGGCCACCCCTCTTTTAATTTGCTGCTCCCGCAGTCTGGCCATTGTTGTAGATTCACAGTCATCACTTGGTTCTCGCAAAAGTCTCACTTCTCGTAGAGCATTCAGAATGTCAGCCTGGTCCATGGCGCGTCCGCCCTCCACAGTAGCCTCATCTGCGAGCTTGTCAGCCCGCTCATTTCCTTGTACTCCCGCATGACCTGGCACGAAGATGAAACTAATCTTTGCCAGCCGAGACCGCTTCAGAGGCAGCAACCACTTCTCTTCGGATCGACCCCTCCTCTATCCTCTTGATCATGTTCATTGAGTCGCTAAGGAAACAAGCCCTAGTGAATGTCTGTGTCTCGAGCCATGTTATTGCTTTACTTACTGCCATGACTTCCATGGTCAGGCTACTTGTGGTTTCAGTGAAAGCACCAGAGTCCTCCTTCACAATTCTCCCTCCGGCCCGAGCTGTAAAGGCCCATGAGCTTCTCACATGTCGGACGACCGACCCATCTGTGTAGATGACCGCGTCACCGTCTAGCGAATTCTCGAAAATCAACGCTTGTACTTCAGCCTCAACAGCAGCCGGATTTTCTTGTCTGCATTTTCTATCTAGTTGGATGCAAACTGAAAAGGATGTGCAGAAGTCTGTTGGCACTTGCACCCACTCCTCGCCAGGTTCTAAGTCCTCAAGTGAACACACCTGTTGAAGAATGTCTTCGGCTTGACCCATCCACGACCGTCCTCTTTTTAACCTGCTGCCCTTCACCTTCCTAATTTCACTATGCAGTGGATGTTGTGTGTTTGCGTTAATTCTGAGGTAGGCGCGTGCCCTGCAAACTTGTATTCTCTCTTCAATGGTTGGAAAATCAAGAAGGTAGCGCATCGCCCTGCATGCTGTATCTCTTGTACATCCAAGAATAATGCGCATAGCTTCATTCTGTATCCTTTCCATCCTTTCTATCTGCTTATGGCTGAGAGTCAGGATTGCCATTGCATACTCCAAAACAGACATGACCAGCCCCTCGTACAGAAGACATAGATGGCGCTGCTCACAGTTTGCTGCCGCCATCACCCGCATCGCTGCCAAACCCCGCTTGGCCTTTGTTATCACCTGGTCTATGTGCACATTATAAGCAAGGCTTCGATCAAACCGTATTCCCAGGTAATTCATTGCCTGCGTTCTTTCCACCGTCTCTGAACACAGCATTACAGTTGGTGTTGGATTGTTGACAATATGATTATTCAACGAGAACCAAGTCACTGTTGCCTTTGTTGGGTTGACCATTGCCCCAGCTTCATCACACCAAGTACTTATGCGATTGAGTTCGGTTTGTAGTTCCACAGCAACCTCCTCTCTATCCTTACCCTGACGATACACTAAAACATCATCGGCATACGACAATGTCCTGCCAGGTCCAGTGATCTGCTCACTGGTGATTCTCACTGTGTAGGCGTTGAACAGTACCGGAGATAATGGCGATCCCTGTGGTAGGCCAGGATATATTGTTGTTGGTTCCGAAGTCCAACTGCCACATCTAAAAACTACTTTCCGTTGGTAGAGGGCTGCAGCGATCCAACTAAGGAGGAATGGACTTACGTTTAGTTCAAGAAGCTGAAACATTAAAAAATCCAGTGGTACTCTGTTGTATGCGTCCTCAAGATCAATCGCTGCAGCAACGGTTTCAGTGCCTGCGTGGAAACCTTCATAGACATCCTGGGCAAAGACTGCTGCATTGGTCCAGGTTTCTCTTTTTGGACGGTACCCACCCAGGGTAGGTGGGAAAACACCTTGCCTCTCTAGTTGGCTTGATATTTTCCTGGCAATTACCTTCTCCAGCAGCTTGCCTATTGTATTCTGCATGGTTATAATTCGATATCCCTGAATTTTTTTGTGGTCTTTGTCAGGCTTCGGCAAGGGAATCAGATAGCTGTGTAACCATTCCTCCTTGATGCTAGCACTCCCTATACTGTTGTTGTACATGTCTGCTAGTTTCTCTAGCTCATTGTCGGTACACCTATTTATGTCGTCGTATCTTATGCCATCAGGACCTGGAGCACTGTTTTTTGATCGTCGAAGCACAGCCTTGATTTCTTTCACTGTCACTGTGTCTTCCTCCGAAGTGTTCTGGGCCTTGCATCTGTCTGAGGTGACCTCCTTGGCCAGATTTCGGCCTCCCATGTCTGTCTGGTTGCCCTGCTCAAGGTAGCGTTCAAAGAGGGCTTTGCCCTTGTCCTCGTCAGTCCTCTGCCAGGTGAGGTCAGCACCTTGGAAGTCTGAAATGCTCTTATTCTTGACTACACCACTCATGCTTTTATGTAGTCGCCAGAACAATTTCAGTGACTTGTCTGTGCTTACTCTTTGACACACCTCTGCCCATTTTTCGCTTTTAACCACCTTGACCAGTTTTTTGAAATAGCTTACTTTTGTGTGCATCTCTCTTTCTAAGTGCAAGCAGGGACTAGGATGACCAGCTCTGTTCTTCTTGGCATTTTGCCATCTCCTTACAGCACTACGCTTATCCACCCAAGCCTTCTCCACCTCGAAACTCCACCACGGTGGCTGCTCCCAGCTTTTTTTCCTGCCCTGAAACGTTCTGCGCTTGTCACGTCTTATTTTACTCACCACATCTTGCCCTGTACTGTCATACTGGAACGTCTTTACCTTTAGCTTGTGCTGCCTGGTTCTGCCTTTCTCCACCAATATGCTGCACGGGTGGTGGTCGCTGCCATGGTGTCCTAGGACACCCCATCTACACACTGTAGTGAGTGAAGGTGAAACTAGCGCCAGATCAATAGCACTGTCCTCATCGCCTGGACGGCTTGCTGTCCTGGTGACACAGCCACTGTTAATACAAACCAGGTCGATGGTTTCCAGTGCAGTCTCGAGCTCCTCCCCTTGTGTATTGGAGGAAGTGTTTCCCCATGCTCTGCCCTTAGCGTTGAAGTCACCACAGAAAATAACATTTCTCTCTTGGCCCTAATATGCCACTTAAGCACTGCCACTTCTGGGCGTCCATACTCGCATTGCGGGCATAAACATTAACCAACACGAATGGTATACTGGAATGAACTCTCAACGCCTGTATTTGTATATCGTCACTGTCCCAACTGGACATGTCTAGCTCTGACGCCACCATGCTGTCGCGAACGAGAATCGCCGTTCCCAGATGTCGTCTGTTGTAGAAACATTTGAAGCCGGCAATTCGGAGTAGCTGATCGCCCAGTCTCGTCTCCTGGAGTGCTACAATGTCGTTCCTGTAAACTAGGGTTTCTAAAATAGAGCCCCGTTGTTTTACACTGGCACAGTTCCAATATAGAATACGGATGTTCCTGAGTCCTAGACGGTGACACTTGAGTCTAAAACGCCTCAAACCTCCGCGCTTACCTTGTTTCTTTTTCCCTGCGCGGTACCACGCCGCTTCGTTATGTTGACTGCTGGCCCATCGGAAAACACACGTTGTTCCGCCATGTTGAAAAAACGTAAACACAGACTAATTTGAACCACACACGCTGCTGAAAATTCACTCAAGGATGGCTTCGCTCGATGCACGAACTCCGTAGCACCCGCGCAGATCTTGAGTAGAAACTCCTGGTTTTACATCCTGGCACACCAATTACACGCCAGAGATGAATAAATCCATCCCCGTCGCGAAAAAGTTAACGAACACAAAACAACACGACCGTCCGTCGCCATCTTGAAAACGGCCAGCCAGATAGTATATAAAGGGCTTACAATATACGACAGTAAGAGAGTGTGTTTCGCTGAATAGATTTAATCAGTAAAATTGAACATAAAACACATGTACGCATGTTACGTTCAACATTGAAGAGCTGCACTTTTCACCTATATTTGGTCACATCAACATGAGGCTGGGGAGACATGTGCCCTGTCTCTCTATTTTCTTGCCCATATAATTTCCAGAACACTCTGAAAATTAGTCGCATCCATTTGACGAAGTTGTGTCGATCCTAGACCACGCCTAGCCAACCCGACAAAGAGTAGTCGACCCTAGACCACGCCTAGCCAACCTGACAAAGAGTAGTCGATCCTAGACCACGCCTAGCCAATCTGACAAAGAGTAGTCGATCCTAGACCACGCCTAGCCAACCTGACAAAGAGTAGTCGATCCTAGACCACGCCTAGCCAACCTGACAAAGAGTAGTCGACCCTAGACCACGCCTAGCCAACCTGACAAAGAGTAGTCGATCCTAGACCACGCCTAGCCAATCCGACAAAGAGTAGTCGACCCTAGACCACGCCTAGCCAACCCGACAAAGAGTAGTCGATCCTAGACCACGCCTAGCCAACCCGACAAAGAGTAGTCGATCCTAGGCCACGCCTAGCCAACCCGACAAAGAGTAGTCGATCCTAGACCACGCCTAGCCAACCTGACAAAGAGTAGTCGACCCTAGACCATGCCTAGCCAACCTGACAAAGAGTAGTCGGTCCTAGACCACGCCGAGCCAACCCGACAAAGAGTAGTCGATCCTAGACCACGCCTAGCCAACCTGACAAAGAGTAGTCGATCCTAGACCACGCCTAGCCAACCTGACAAAGAGTAGTCGATCCTAGACCACGCCTAGCCAACCCGACAAAGAGTAGTCGACCCTAGACCACGCCTAGCCAACCCGACAAAGAGTAGTCGACCCTAGACCACGCCTAGCCAACCTCACAAAGAGTAGTCGACCCTAGACCACGCCTAGCCAACCTGACAAAGAGTAGTCGATCCTAAACCACGCCTAGCCAATCCGACAAAGAGTAGTCGACCCTAGACCACGCCTAGCCAACCCGACAAAGAGTAGTCGATCCTAGACCACGCCTAGCCAACCTGACAAAGAGTAGTCGACCCTAGACCACGCCTAGCCAACCTGACAAAGAGTAGTCGATCCTAGACCACGCCTAGCCAATCCGACAAAGAGTAGTCGACCCTAGACCACGCCTAGCCAACCCGACAAAGAGTAGTCGATCCTAGACCACGCCTAGCCAACCCGACAAAGAGTAGTCGATCCTAGGCCACGCCTAGCCAACCCGACAAAGAGTAGTCGATCCTAGACCACGCCTAGCCAACCTGACAAAGAGTAGTCGACCCTAGACCATGTCTAGCCAACCCGACAAAGATTAGTCGATCCTAGACCACGCCGAGCCAACCCGACAAAGAGTAGTCGATCCTAGACCACGCCTAGCCAACCTGACAAAGAGTAGTCGATCCTAGACCCACGCCTAGCCAACCTGACAAAGAGTAGTCGATCCTAGACCACGCCTAGCCAACCCGACAAAGAGTAGTCGATCCTAGACCACGCCTCGCCAACCCTGACAAGAGTAGTCGATCCCTAGACCACGCCTGGCCAACCTCGACAAAGAGTAGTCGACCCTAGACCACGCCTAGCAACCTGACAAAGAGTAGTCGATCCTAGACCACGCCTAGCCAACCTGACAAAGAGTAGTCGATCCTAGACCACGCCTAGCCAACCTGACAAAGAGTAGTCGATCCTAGACCACGCCTAGCCAACTGACAAAGAGTAGTCGACCCTAGACCACGCCTAGCCAACCTGACAAAGAGTAGTCGATCCTAGACCACGCCTAGCCAACCTGACAAAGAGTAGTCGATCCTAGACCACGCCTACCCAACCTGACAAAGAGTAGTCGATCCTAGACCACGCCTAGCCAACCTGACAAAGAGTAGTCGATCCTAGACCACGCCTAGCCAACCTGACAAAGAGTAGTCGATCCTAGACCACGCCTAGCCAACCCTGACAAAGAGTATGTCGATCCTAGACCACGCCTAGCCAACCTGACAAAGAGTAGTCGACCCTAGACCACGCCTAGCCAACCCGACAAAGAGTAGTCGATCCTAGACCACGCCTAGCCAACCTGACAAAGAGTAGTCAATCCTATACCACGCCTAGCCAACCTGACAAAGAGCAGTCGACCCTAGACCACGCCTAGCCAACCTGACAAAGAGTAGTCGATCCTAGACCACGCCTAGCCAACCTGACAAAGAGTAGTCGACCCTAGAGCAGTGCTGACAATATGACGAAGTTGTGTCGACTCTAGACCACTACTGACCATATGAGGAATTTGTGTCGACTCTAGACTACTACTGACCACTTGACAACGTTGTGTCGACCCTAGACTACTACTGACCACTTGACAAAGTTGTGTCGACCTTAGACCACCACTGACTATATAAGGAATTTGTATCGACCCTAGACTACTACTGACCACTTGACAACGTTGTGTCGACCCTAGACTACTACTGACCACTTGACAACGTTGTGTCTGACCCTAGACTACTACTGACCACTTGACAAAGTTGTGTCGACCCTAGACTACTACTGACCACTTGACAACGTTGTGTCGACCCTAGACTACTACTGACCACTTGACAAAGTTGTGTCGACCTTAGACCACTACTGACTATATAAGGAATTTGTATCGACCCTAGACTACTACTGACCACTTGACAACGTTGTATCGACCCTAGACTACTACTGACCACTTGACAAAGTTGTGTCGACCTTAGACCACTACTGACTATATAAGGAATTTGTATCGACCCTAGACTACTACTGACCACTTGACAAAGTTGTGTCGACCCTAGACTACTACTGACCATATGACGAAGTTGTGTCAACCTTAGACCACTATTGACCATTTGACGAAGATGTTTTTAGAGTCATGTTCATGTTCTCTAACAATGTTTCCAATGAACCACATCCACTAAGAATGTACTGCAGAGATCTTGTTCCCTTCTCCAAGCTCGGAAACTAGTACTGTGGGCAAGACTTTGAGGGTAACTACTAACTACTACGTAGAGACATCATAAAATGAAACAAGCTTGAGCACATCACAAACGAACTGCGATGGGGTTAACCTTACATTGGTAATGCTGCCTCCACATGTTTCGGGTACGCAGCGTCGACAGACCCCAACCCAAATGACAGAGGGACATAAATAGCATAGCTCAATAATAACAACACGATAAACGAATAAATATATTAATCATGGACATGATTGGTCTTTCCGGATTCCGGGCGTGTGAAGTTTGGGAGCCACGTGGTGTGAGCGTTTTTGCAGTGGCCTCACTGATGAGTCTCTCATTCACAAGTGACTGGATCTCTTTTCTTATTTTTGCATCCACTTTCCCCGGCTTGTTTACTTTTTGATCTAACCTGAATTTAGATTCATCCGATAATATCTCTTTCACTTTACTCTGGTAGTCTTACATGTCCATCAATACTACACCACTTCCTTTGTCTGGCCTCAGTAATACGAAGGTATTGTTCAGCCTTTAATGCTTTTAATGCAGCAAGGTGTTTGTTGGTCATGCGGACATGTCTGTTTAGAGGGTGTTGTGCGATACTGGTGTTCTAAATATATCAGTTTGGCCTTCAGCCAACCGACAGACTCAACAGAAGTAGGTGTTAACTTAGAGACTTGGTCAAAAAACATTTCACACTGTCCCTACGACTCAATACTGTTGATGTGTTTGGGCTTTATGTAGAATTTTAATCCTTATGCAAGAGCCCCAGTTTCAATATTTCAAAATTGGAGACCTTGGTGACAACTGGCAAGATCGAGTCGAAAAGAGCTAGGGGAGGCAGAGAAGCAAATACCTGGATGGCTTGGCCACATGGCATGGTCGAGACAAGAACACTGAGCTGATCCACGACTCTGGTGATCGAGTGAGATGGCAAAACATGACAGCCTACGCTTACTGGCATGGCACATGATGATGATATTATAACTGCACAATGCTACAGATATATGGCAAACTCATACATGCACAACAGTCAACAGCGACGAGCGGGACGTCCCAGGACATGGCCAGTTTTAGACACAGAGAGAAAGTTTACTACATCCTGTACATAGTTGCCATTCTAGATATTTTATATTCAGATCTAGAGGTTTTTGCCGGCGTCTGGATACAGTTTTCTGACGTTTGGATGCTGGATGCAATTCTAGATACTTTTCATTTGGAGTTGGATATTTTTGATACTTTCTAGATTTTACTTTTCTTTCGGTGTCATTTACCCATTTTTTGTTTGGTCTGGACGCGCGTAAATTATGATAACTACCATTATGTAAACTTTGAACTGACTTGGGTCAACGCTAAACAATCTGGCAACCCCCCCCCCGGTAACGAGTAAAAGGGCGCATAAATTATAATAACATTATTTGAACAGATTTCAGAACCAATACGCAAATAAGACAAGAGACTAAGCAAGACATTGTATCCAATTTTATAAGAAAACGCCGTTGGAACTACATCGGCCATGTACTCAGAATGGACAAGACAAGACTCCCCTACCAAGCCCTCTTATGGTCACCAGTAGGGAAAAGAAAACGGGGAAGACCAAGAGAGACCCCGCGTAGAACCATCATCAGAGAAGGCTCATTCAACGCCAAGTGAACATCCAAGATCTACAACAGGTAGCAGCGAACCGCCGGACATGGAGAGCCATTACTTCTGCCCTATGCGCCGCCTTAGGCTCAAGAGGAAAGACTAAGTAACTACCTAACTATTTGAACTGTAAACTAACATCGTGTTGCGAATTATTGCTGTGATTCCGACTTTGCGATTCCTTTTCATATGATATTTTTTTGTGGGTAATACTAATAGCTCACCTTCATATGTGTCTTCCACTTTGAGCAAATCTTTCAACGTGCCAAAAGTAAAGCAATATGAACAAACATTTCGGAAAGAGTGGCTGCAGGATGACATAATTAAAGATTGGGTGATGTCAATTCATGGAGATGCGACTAAGGCTCGTTGTAAGTACTGCAAGTGCGAAATGAAAGCGAAAATACAAGACTTGAAGAAACATGCAGAGACTAAAACACATAAAAATGCAGTGCCATTCAGGGATATGCCGCCGTTGACATCTGTTTCCAGAACTACACAGAGTAATGAATCATCAAAAGTTGAAGGATCTGTCGCAATGTTTTTAAGTTGTCATTGTGCAATCGTGAACTGTGACCATTTGGCTGATTTGTTTAAAAACACTATTTCTGACAGTAAAGTACTAAAGGATGTGAAAATGCATCGCAGCAAGTGTACAAATATGATCAGAAGTACTTTGTTTTCTCACTTTGAAGAAGATTTGATCAGTGATATTTCTACAAATAAATATAGTTTATTATTAGACGAATCGAATGGCATTTCAGTTCTGAAAGTGTTTGGTACATGTGTTATATATTATAGCAACAGCACAGACAAAGTAGTTTCTACATTTCTTGGACTAGTTCACTTGGAAGAGTGTGATGCAGAAAGTATAGTTCAGGCACTGAAGAAACTATTGGTCAGTAAACATTTAAACTTGAAGAATTAGGCTGCAATTGGAACCGATAATGCATCGGTAATGGTTGACGTAAAATCCTTCGCCAGGGAGAGCGGCAGTCACATCAATACATATGTAATTTCTTACTTTCTCAATCTGGATATTTTTCCTAGATATTTTCCAACGAAATCTAGATATTTATGGATGTTGTTTGTGCCGTTTCTAGATATTTTTGGTTTAAAAAAAGTGGCAACCCTGATCCTGTAGCCTATAGAGGCATGGCGCCTTGTGGAAGGTGTTCAGCACAGACACGACCCAAGTAGAATTCCAGCTGGTCTCCAAACTTTGGGACTTTGAATACAGCATCAAAGGATGTGTGCTGTATGGACAAACAGTCATTCATATTAAAATCAAGAAAAGTTCATGGCAACGTTGACGATTACTTCTGGTAATTTCTACAAATATTCAGATAGTAAGTATTAAAGTATCAACAGTGACACATCATGTTTACCGTTGATTCTAGATAAATAATAGTATTAATAGCAGTTTACTTTAGAAACTACAATCTTTATAATGTTCCTGATTCTTTCGCAGTGATTTATTAGAACTGTTTATACTGGAACTCAGTTTTCACAAAGCGGTGACGTGAGAGGAGCGGCTGGCCGAGAGGAGCGGCTGACCTAGTGACTAGATTGCCGGATTCTCCTTCGGGAGTCCTTGGTTCGAATCCTTGGTAAGGTGTGGTTTTGTTTCTGTGGGGGGCAAAAAGAAAACTCTAGCCTGCACAGTTTGCGGCGACTGCACTCGCCAGGCGACCTTAATTCCTCAGGCTCAAGACTCCTCCCCCCCTCCCCTCCCATACACCGCAAGGTACTAATATCTTGTCAGTAGATGACAGCTTGACAGTCGTCATCGTATATTCGCGGTCAAGATCACGTGACCTGGCAACCATTTTGGCTTGTGTCCGAAATTCGGCCAGATTCCGACTGTGGTCGGTTTTTTTGTTTTTAAATTCCGAAACGGAACAGTGCAATTTGTACTGGCTTCAAATAGGCCAGTACTGTGAAGGCATACTTGTAGCTTTCAGCACATGCACTCTGATAGCTAATTCGTTGGTGACTATACTATAATAATTGCTGTGTGTTTTTAAGTATTGGGGTAAGTAAGTCCACCTATGTACATCATCATCAAGTGCCGTGCCGGCTGGCGTAGGCGTTCATGGCTCTCCGTAGATCTCGGTCTTTGGTGTTCTGGATCAACTCTGCCGTTGATATTCCTCCATGCCACCGTCTCAATCCGTCCAGCATCATTTCTCGTGGTCTGCCTCTGCCTCTCTTCCCCTCGATCTTTCCAGTTGTCACGATGTTCTCCAATGCCTCTCTTCTCATCACATGACCAAAGAAAGCTGTTTGAGTTTGTCTCTTTCTTATTGTTGTCTATATATATAGTGTTCTAGTTTCATTAACCAGTTTCAGGCAATCGTTGTTAGTTACTCTGGCAGTCCAAGGAATTCGCAACATTCGTCTTAAAAACCACATCTCTGTTGCTTCTAAGTTCTTCCCAATTTGTTCATTTACATTCCAAGATTCGCTGCCATACAGCAAAACTGGTTACATACTATATTATATACTATATAGCATTTTAGCACTCTCTTTCTTACATTCATTGATAGCGACTTATTGCATAAGAGATACTCTTCATTTTCTGAAATGCTTCTTTTGCCTGCCCTATTCTGCTCTTAATCTCTGTTGTACATCTTCCATCTGATGTTATAAGTGCCCCTAGGTATTTAAAATTATCCACTTGGTTGAGAATTTCCCCTTCTATTTCTATGTCACATTTTGGTGTCCCCATTTTCTTTGATATCACCATTGTTACTGTTTTCTTGATATTCAAGGAGAGTCCTTTCTGTGCACTCTCTGTATACTACAATGTCTAATAATTGTTGTAGGTCTGTTGCATTATCCGCCACCAATACTGTGTCATCTGCATAGCGTATATTGTTTATATTATATCCTCCGATTAGTATTCCTGGCTTCTCTTTGATCTCTCTCATTATTACTTCGCTATATAGGGAGAAGAGATCGGGTGACAAGACACACCCCTGTCATACTCCTAGCTTTATCTGTTCGTAACTACCCTCTTTATTTCCCATTTTAATTGCTGCTACTTGGTTCCAGTATATATTCTTTATTATTCTTAAATCTTTCCCATCAATGTTGATATCTTCCAACATTTTAATCAGCTCATCATGTTTTACTTTATCAAATGTCTTAGTATAATCTATGAAGCATAAATATATGTCTCTCTTTTTCTCTATTGACCTTTCTATTAATGTTCATAATATATAGATAGCATTGTTTGTACTCTTTCCGTCCATAAAACCATACTGTTCTTCGCTAATTTCTATTTTTATTTTCTTTCTTGTTCTTCTCATTATAATTCTGAGTAGAATCTTAGTGACATGGTTTATGAGGTTAATTGTAAAAAAATCTTCACATTCAATTGCTTCTGGTCTCTTTTGTATTGCTATAAATACAAATTTTAGCATATCGCTTGGTAAATATCCACTGTTGTAAATATCATTCAGCATTTTGGTTAATATATCTACCCCAAATTCTCCCAATACTTCTAATTCTTCTACTGTGATTTCATCTGGCCCAGCTGTTTTTCCTTTCTTCATATGTTTCATAGCGTCAGCAACTTCTTTTAGAATAGGTGGGCCTTCTAAGTTACTTTCTTCTGTTAATTCTTCCCTTTCTCCATTATATAATTCTCTTATATACTCATTCCACCTCCTCATTATAGCACCTTCTTCCAATAATATCTTTCCTGTTTTTGATTTCAAACACCCTGTATTTATAATTTATTCTTATTTTTCTCCCTGTGAGCTCACTGATTTGTCTGTGCATACTTTTTTGATCTTTAATGGAATTTAATTAAATTTTTTTGCATTGCTCATTTAAGCAACTTTCTTTTGTCTTCACACATTTATCTCTTATTTCTTTATTTATCTTAGCATACTCTTGTTTGTCATTTTTATTCTGTTTCCTTTTGTCCATCAGCATTAAGATTTCTTCATTCATCCATTTTTTCTTAGCTTTTTGGCTTCTCTCCGGTAATATTTCTTTGCTAGTTTGATGAATGGAGTCCCTTAACATTCCCCATTGTTCATTTATACTCTGTATTTTAGCTATTGCATTGTACCTATTTTTCACAGTCACTCTGTATTGTTCTTGAATTTCTTTATCTACATTTAGAACCTCTTTATTAAGTCTCAGGTTCTTAACCTTTTTTTTCCCTCTCTTTAAATCTTACTTTTATTTGTCCACATAGTGGTACATGATCTCTATTACCGTCAGCACCAGGCATTGTCTTTACATTAATTAATGCATTTCTAAATCTTTTATTAATAAGTATATAGTCAATTTGGTAGCGTGTTTTCATATCAGGGCTTTTCCATGTGTATAGTCGTCTTTTATGGTGTTTAAACCATGTGTTTCCAATTATCATATCATTAATATTTGCCCATTCTATTAGTTTCTCACCTCGATCATTTCTTGTACCTAAACCGTAATTCCCCACTATATCCTCTATTTGTCCCTTTCCTACTTTTGCATTAAAATCTCCCAGTATTATTTTTATTTCTTGTGATCCAATTTGAGCTATTGCCATTTCAATTTCATCGTAAAAGTGTTGTATTTCTTCATCACTACTGCTTGTTGTAAGTGCATATACTTGTATAATATTTCAATCTATTGGTTTGCCTTTGATTTTGACCATTATAACTATCTGAAATACACATCCATTCATAGATTTGGCTGTTTTTGCATCAAATATTATTCCTACACCTTTTTCATGTGTATCCCCTCCAGAATAAATTATTGTGTGTTTGTCGGTTATAATTTTGCCAGATCCCTTCCATCTCATCTCACTTATGTCTAGTATATTCATTTTCATGTTTTCCATTTCTCTTAGAACATTGTTTAACTTTCCTAGCTCATTTAATGTCCTAGGGAGTCTCTGTGGTGAAGTGGTCAAGCCGTTTGACTCGGGCTCTGAAGGTTGTGGGTTCGATTCTGGGCCGCATCCTTCGGTTCACGGGTTAAATTTTTTGGAGACTCCTGTGGGTCGTCGCTAGAGCTACGGAGTTCGTGCTTGGTGCGACGTTTTCCGCGCTGCGGAAAGAGACCGAGCCATATGGGATAAAACCCGGTGCGATGAAGTCGACCCTGTTGACTTTTAAGCGACTTTTTTTTTTTTAAATTTAATGTCCTAACATTCTATGTTCTTACTCTAAATTTATTTAGTTTAGTTATAGTTTTAGTTTTGCCCTCAGTAGCTGGATGACGGTCTGGTGTCACCTGTGGCTCATGACTGTCCCTACCGGACGAGGATGTCATAAGACAGCCATTAACGTCGTTCACTATATCTAAAATGTGTCGCCATGAAATCTTGGGAAGATAATGTGGTGGTTTCCCCTTGCCTTCCACATTCACATGGTGGTCTTTTAACTCTGCCTTTGATAGCCATTTCCAACTGTCAGGACAAGTGAGTGCCCTGCTCTGCTCAGCTGCAGAGTTGTCTACTTATTCCGGTGGATACTTGTTCCCCAGAGCTGTGTTAGCCACACTGTGGTGTGTTTCCATCCTCTACCACGTGGAGGTACAGTTGGGATTTTCCCTTCCTAAAGTTATGGTCTATGACCAAAACTCTCCAGTACTTTTAGAGGACGTATGTACATATTGTTGCTAAACTCATTCCATCCATTTGATCTATCATGTGCCATGCCAGTAAGTGTGGATGGTGATGCATGTTTTGCCATCTCACTCGATCGCCAGAGTCGTGGATCAGCTCCGTGTTCCTGTCTCGACCATGCCACATGGCCAAGCCATCCAGGTATTTACTTCTCGGTTTTCCCCTTGGTCTCTTCCCTTCGATCTTGCCAGCTGTCACCAAGTTCTCCAAGTCATATCTTCTCATAACATGCCCAAAAAATTTTGATTTGACTGTCTAGTCTACATCAAATGACTCTAATCATTTTATGATCTTCATTTGTTTCTTGTTTCATTATTAAATATTAGATTAATATTAGCAATAATTGAATTCTCCACCCACTCGTTCTTTAAAATTTAATTACTTGAAACAATCAGGATGATTTACAATATCTGTTTGAAGTGAATCACGTCGGCCGGTCTCAAGCGAAAACATCGGCCGGTCTCAAGCGAAAACATCGGCAGCCATCTTGTCTTACCTTATATTTATAAAGATAAGACTTGTCATTGTTTATACTGTTTGTTTATTGAACAGTTTTTTGCTATGGTCATTATTAGATTAGTATTTGTAATAATTGAATTCTCCATCCACGCAGAAAATCTGTGCTTCAACCACAATTCGAGCAAGTTTAGTGATGAAACTATACAGATTCAAGGGCGATATTTTTTTATGGCAATTAAAATATACATTAAACAAAGACATCTATTGGATCCATCGATTCCGATACGCGATCATTCCGCTGCCTCTGTGGTATGCGCTCCCCGGCAGTCGACAGCTTGCACAGATCCATAGAGCACACTTTATTCACAAACTTCTAGTTTCTTAGTTCTATATAATATTTTAGTTCGTAATGTTTAATAGTTTCTATTATATCACCTAATAATTTTGTGAAAAAAAAAAAAAAAAGATACCCAGCTGGGAATATAACCCCAGTCTCCCGCGCATCAGGCGGAATGCTTACGACTACGCTAGCAAGACACGATGATTTTTCCATCAAAGATTAATAATAGGAAGTGTCTATTCATAGGGCACTATGTATAAACAAAGTGTTTATTCATAGGGCACTATGTATAAACAAAGTGTCTATTCATAGGGCACAGCTGGGCACGTGATTTAACGTAAGTTTGCGGCTATATTATACATTTTTGTTGATTGGAAAACGTGTCGTCAGTGGCATAGTTGATAGTGTCCCCACCTGATGGGCGGGAGCTCGAGGTTCGTTTCCTTGCCGGACATTTTTTTTTTTTAATTGTTCAGCAATTAATTGGATGAAAGTCAAATGTCAATCGTTCGTTTCCTTCCCGGACAATGTTTTTTTAATTGTTCAGCAATTCATTGGGGGAAAGTCTATCCTTCATCTTTTTGGGTATTTAGAATTGTGTTGTTTAAAGTGAGTGTAAGTTAGTTAGTACCAGTTTCTCCAGTATTGGTCCTCGTTGCTTTGCACTTCCAATACAATTCCAATACTCAACCCACACATTTTTGAGTCCCAAACGATCTGTTTTCCTTCTACCCCTTCTGGCTCTAGCCCTCTTCTTCCTTTTCCTTCCCCCCTCTCCCCTACCTCTTCTCCACCGCTTCATTCTCTCCCCGCTGGCTGTTGTCAAAAGTATCGAGCAAAAAGCACGTACTCCGCTGCTTCGGCGATAATTCTTTGTATTATTCATAGTTGGTTAGGTAGGTGGGTAGTTAGACACGAAAGTGGTTAAGTAGGCAGGTAGGTGGGTTGTTGGACAGATAGATGGTTAGAGAGGCAGATATGTGGGTAGGTAGACAGGTAGGTAGTTAAGTAAGCAGGTATATGGGTAGCTAGGCAGGTAGGTGGATGAGTAGGTATGCAGGTAGATGGGTAGCTAGATCCAACCCAACACTCGCTCGTCGATCATCTGTGTTTCACCATGCCAATTCATACATCTCTTTCAACCTCTCCCTGCAATACTCTGAACAGGCAGGTTGACCGGCTGAGCGACCGAGAGAGAGAGAGGCAGGTAGTCAGTCAGACGACCCTAATCATGTCTCTCTGAGGTGACGCATATTACTGTCAGCTTGGACCAGAATTATCGGGACATAAACAGTAGGAAATAGTAGGTCGGTAACGTAAACAAAGATGGATGCCTGTAAACAGTAGGTGTACAGAAACGCAAGTTAACAATTCTTAAACTTGCCTCGGACACAATTATTTGAATTGGGGATACCAATCTGGAAAATTATTCTTGATATTTAAACAGTCATACTTCAACTAAGTATAAAGTATCGATTCATAGGGCGCTATGTATAAACAAAGTGTCTATTCATAGGGCCCTATGTATAAACAAAGTGTCTATTCATAGGGCCCTATGTATAAACAAAGTGTCTATTCATAGGGCCCTATGAATAAACTCTCCCTTAATAATATAGTAAAGCCACAGTTTTGGGTTTCCCCATTCACAAAGCCACGTATCATGATTGTACCATCTTAGCCTGTTTTTCAACCACAATTAAAGCAAGTTTAGCGATGAGACATTCCAAATGTCTGAAAAATTTGATGCAGAATTTGAAGATCCATCTACAATTGAAATTCTATTGACAGCACCAGAAATAAACTTAATTACGGTTCATTGTGCCATTTCTTCCAATTTTCTCTGTGTGCGAGGTTGCCTCAACCAAACGGGTCATAGGCGGATTATGAAAACTGACTTCAAAAATATGTTCCGTCATTTCAATTGATTAAAAAATAGTACAAGTATATAAATAAGTTATTAATAATCTTTAAACTTGTGATCTCTTTAACTTTAGTAGGTCAAATTGCACATTTTGAATGTTGAAAAGTGAAAGTGTACATGCCATTCCGATCGCTGCGCGCATGCGCAGTCGCCATGGTCCATGGTCATGCGTTTCCCCATTCACAAAGACATGGTTCACAGAAAATGTTCTTTTTCATCCAAAAATAAAAAATATATTGCGATGAAACTTTCCAGATATATTTAAAATTGTACGCAGAATTTAAAAAATACATCTATAATTGATGCGATTCTATCAACAATGCCAGAATAGTGTTACAAAGTGCACTTGCCAGTCGGATCGATATGCGCAAAGAACAAAAACACGCCTTCGTAGAAAATGTTGTTTTTTCTCCACAATTAAAGCTAGTACAGTGATGAAACTTTCCAGATATATTTAAAATTGTGTGCAGAATTCAAAAATACATCTATAATTGATGCGATTCTATCAACAAAACCTCCCAAAAAATTAATTACGGTAAGTATGAAATATATTCGTATTTATATAAAAGGTCACGATGATTTTAACCAATCGCTGTGCACGGAATATTAGCAAACCTTTCCTGGAAAACCCAGGATGATTGTGTGTTATGGTCACTTGAGATTTGAATGAATGAATGGCATCGAAAGAATGCATGGTAAATAGATAGCGTTTTCCATGACAAGATGAATCATGTCAGAATGACTCCGTATATCACTTCTGTTTTAATTTCGGGTAATGGCACGATGGAACACGCTACATCTTTGCTTATTATTATGCTTATACTGTGTACTTATATTAGCATATATAGAGAATGTTTAAAAATTGGGTTATTACTTATGGAACAATCACAGTTGGATACAGCTTGACAAGATGAATCCAACGGTATCTCAATGAAGACTATACGTTAATTCTAACGGAGTTATTAATATTAATATTTTTGTGTCATGATCTGCAGCCAGGAAGTACAAAGGGATCTGAAGAAATTGGGGAGTTTTTATCGCGGCTCAATAAATTGGAAGCTGAGACATTCTGCCTTCTATTACTGTGGCTTGTTTATTTTTAAATAGACAACATAGTACCATATATCATTGCATCTGGCTTGGAGAGGCCTATCTTGACATTATCTATGTCTTGATAGGATGTGCCGTGACCTACTTAATAACTGAAAACAGCAGCAAATTAATTAATAGTCATTAAATATCATGTGCATTGCTAATTATTGGCAAACAAACCTGAAAAGATGTATGTTTTAGTATGCGGACTGGTAAAAGGAAAGTGGCTGCCATATTACTGTTTTGTTAGGATGTGCCGTGACCTAATTAACAATGAAAAATGGCCACCAATTGATTATTATTCATTAAATGTCAGTTGCATTGCTAACGTACTGTGGCAAGTTAGAAGAAAACAGAGGCCCTAATTAAAAGTGGTCTCTGGAAATATATCTTGTATAACAGATAGACAAGATACATGATGATATGATTTAGCAAGTTGTCTAGAGGCATTTCAAATGAAATTGAAAATCATTCCCGCTTAGCCCTCTAGAGGAACCAGTTTTCCTGGCTCAGAACCCCCACTGTGAGCTTCTTAGACCTAAGTTTAAGTTTCAACACAGAACATTTATGAAAGAAGAAAACATTCCCCTCAAAGGCCACAAGGAGATCTGGACTATTCGCCTGTACAACCGAGGAATTTGTTTCCCTCACCATAATGTTGCCAGTGTGCTTTCAGTCCGCCACATTTAGATCTCCCCTTTATTTTATTTGTGTCAAAGTGACATATGTCAGTTGCACCCTTAGACATTTAGGACTCAACAGTAGTGAACATAAACATCAACAATAACTGTACTTAACACCTGTTGAACAGGACATCTACATGACAGGTTCTTGACATTAGTTGGACATACATTCACAAGGAAATGTTTACACCAACAATTGAACAAGACATACATCATGAGAGATATATACTGGACAGCATTTTTACACAACCTTCACATTTCACTGACATCAACAACAGTTGAACAAGACATGCACCAGGGACTGTACTTGACAACAGCTGGACAGGACATTTACAAAATAATGTACTTCACACCAGCAGACCAAGACATTACAGGAACATGTACTTCAAAACTGTTCTCAACACAATCAGGTTTTTATTAATGAACTGTAGGGGTCGAGTGAGGACCCAGGCTCCATCTTGATTACATTCGCACTTCAATTACAAAGTATCATGCAATGTGAATCATATGAGAAACCACAAGGTACCACACCTTAAAAACCCACCAACAGACCACCAATCTAAAACAAAATAACTCTCCTCCATCCTACACTTTCTAACACCTTAGCATAGCATCCTTCGATGACACCGTAGAACAGAATATCACTCTTGGGGCAAATATAATCATATGCACTGCCCTGTTAATAATATCATCCCACTGCCATCAATGGACAGGGTAGGAGGAATTTCTAGGTAACGGCTTGATCAGCCCTCATCAAGTTCACCATCTCCTGCGACAAAGTATGGGACGGAATGTCTATGATAATCCCTTGTGATGACAAGACTGCCGGAGAAGCTGGCACTGGGGTCTTCAAATAAGTTGAGGATCCACCACTCCTGATGATAGGAGGTAGGAGCTCAGTCCAGGTTATTCATGACGTTCTGAGGTCACCCAGTGGTTTGGAACACCATCCATCATACCGCAGCATTCCAAACGCAAGTCTGTCCCAACAAGTTCACATCCCAAACGCAAGTCTGTCCCAACAAGTTCACATCCCAAACGCAAGTCTGTCCCAACAAGTTCACATCCCAAACGCAAGTCTGTCCCAACAAGTTCACATCCCAAACGCAAGTCTGTCCCAACAAGTTCACATCCCAAACGAACTAACAACTATGTGAGCACCATGCTGGGTGTTCCTTGCTGAGCTTCTTCTAGACGTTGCATTACGTCATCCCCTCGAAAGGTTAGCTGTATAAATACCTTGAGCTTAGGGACCATAGTTACGTCTGATTTTGGTTTCGGCTGTTGGCAGTGGCGCTTTATAAATTCTGTGGAGTACCCATTCAGGTGTAAGACATTCTTCAGAGTTTCAATTTCTTCCTTCAGTGTCTCCTGGGTGCATATCTTCCTAGCATGGTCAAACATGGTCCTCACTAAGCCCCGTTTGTACTGGACAGGTGCGAAGCTATGAAAATTTAAGTATTGGCCAGTCCATGTTTCTTTGCGGAACACCGATCTTTGAATTGTGCCGTCTGCTCTACGTCTCATTAGGATATCCAGGAACAGCAACATTTCGTTGTATTCGTGTTCCATAGATAAAGAGATGTTGTTTTTTTGCTGTTTTGTTTTATGGAACACGAACACAACGCCCTTCACCATGTAGAAAGTTTAAATATATTACTACCTCCCATTATCTGCAATCAGTTGTCCTTGTTATTTTTCAGAGAGCTTCACCAGATAACAAATAACCATGGCATTCAGCAAATCTTACGCCCGTGGCCTACAGAAGTGCGTCTCAAATATGTGGAAGGGCAGTGATACCAGCGATTGTGATTTCACCGTTGTTGTGGAGGACACATCATTCAAGTGTCATCGCTTCATTCTCAGCGCATGCTCTGGCTTCTTCCGGGGACTCTTTAATTCAAACATGAAGGAGCAGCTAGAAAGTCGTGTATATCTTGTTGCAATTACTGCAAGCACATTCGATACCATCATCAACGCTTTGTATACAGGCAAAAAAGGACTCAGTGATGAGAATGTTTTAGATGTGTGGTCTGCCACAGAAATGCTGCAGATTGACTACATAAAAAAAGGATGTCAGAAATTTGCGATGGAAAACATATCTGTTGACAACTGTTGTGGTATCCTTGACCAAGCAACTTTGTTTGATACACAAAATGTGATAAATCATTCGCTGGATTTTATTGTCAGACATTTTAAAAATGTAAGGGAGCAAGACAATCTTCTGCAATTATCCTTTGACAGTTTCTACAAAGTAATAGCACATGATTCTCTAGCAACAGATTGTGAGGAGCTGGTAGTGGATGCAGTCTTGGACTGGGTGAAATACACCCCACGATCTGCACAAAGCACATCGCTGCATTCTGGTAATAGTTACACTAAGTGTTGTTTGTTGAACAGAAATGTTTGCATGCAATATAATGTATGTATGTATATATGTGTGTGTTTGTATAGATGTATGTGTGTGTATAGATGTATGTGGGAGTGTGTGTGTGCGTGCGTGCATGTGTGCGCACACACTTATTGAATATATTGCGGACAGACCAGATTTGCAATATATTCAACGTGAATGACGTTCATGAAAGAAAGGGGCAGAGGGGGTGTGTATGTTCAAGAACGCATCCTCCAGTAGAGAACAGCATGCGCTACAGTTGACACCAGACTGTCTTTCATTGACTGTAAATTTAAAAGAAATAATGCTTTTGTTATTGGGACATGAGATGTGAGAACACTGCAAGCTGGAAAACATCAAGAGGGAAATGTAAAGAATGAATTTTAATATCTTATGGTAATTGAGAAATATATAGAAGTTCTGAAAATATATATGTTTGTTTTATAGACTACAAGAAAGCTTTTGATAGAGTACAACATGAGCGACTAATTATGTGCCTTCAAGATATAGGAATAGACAGAAAGGACATCAGACTTATTAGTAACTTGTACTGGGAACAAGTGGTATCTATTAGACGCGGAAATAATTATTTGTTGCTGATAGAGATAAATAGATTTGTGCGGCAGGGATGTATGTTATTCAAGCTTTACACAGAAAGAATTTTCAATCAAGTCAAACTGCCTGAACTTAACATTAATGGAAGAATCATAGACAATCTTAGGTTTGCTGACAATACTGTGTTACTAGCAGAAAGCGAGCAAGAGTTACAAAACCTAGTGGAACAAGTAAACAGGCATAGTGTAGAATATGGCTTAGATATTAACATCCAAAAAATGAAAACTATGATAATTAGCAGTGGAAAGGAAAGTTCATCAATAAACATCACAGTAAATGGGGAGAACAAGTAACAAGTTTCTCCTATCTTGGACACGTAATAACAGATGATGGCAGAAGTGAAACAGAAATCAAAAAGAGAATAAGAATGGCCAAAAATGCTTTCAACAGCATGAAATCAATATTAACATCTAGAGAGATCTAATATTATGTATATGCAACACTAATGTATGGCACGGAAGACTAGACGTTGAACAAACAACTAGAAATTTGAATAGAGACCCAGGAGATGTGGATATACAGATGAATATCGTATTTCATGTCGTATTTAATGGAAACAAAAGCAATCAAATACAGAGGTTCTTCTTCTTCTTTGCGTTCATCCGGAGTGTTTTTTCAGATGTGATTGCGGTGTGTCTAGTTAGGCACCCTTGGATCGAAACCCTTAGGCCAACACATCCGGCTTTTAGCGTGCATTTTTGACCAGGTTAGCATTCCTGGGAGACTCTCACTTTTGTGGTACTGTCCACCTCCCAGCTGGTAAAGTTGGAAGAGTCGGAGACTGCACGGTCATCCCTCAAATGAAGGCAGGGACAGTCCATAGCATTTTCCGCCATCCTGGGTGGCTTCCATAATTGCAGGGCCGGCACATAGCGCCCTGGTACTGGGCACACAGAGGGAATCGTCACGTCCTGCTCATGGCTGCTTTAATTCCTCACTTCAATATATTGGGCATTTCGTTCACCCCGAGCCTTTCCAGCACAAACCAAGCTGGTCTGCAGTCAGTATCCACTAAGCGAGTTTTTTCGGACATGTGCTTGTCGTTGTGTCCGTCAGAGCTGTTCCAGACACGTCGGACATTCGGAAACTACCTAGTCAGAGCTGTTTCGAACAAGAGCGGCATTCGGAAACTAGGTAGTCAGAGCTGTTCCTAGCACAAGAGACAATCGGACGGGACAATTCACTCGGACGTAATTGCGTAGTGTCAATTTTTAGTTTGCCACCCGTAGGACGACACTTCCGACTTCTGGCGGGCATTTTATAATGAGGTTAGCCTTCCTCTGGTTTCGTAGCACGTAGACTGTTGTGATGTCGCCAACGTCTCAGCTGGTCAAGATAGAACGATTAGCGACATCGAGGTCGGCCCTCAAGGGAAGGCAGGGGCAGACCTTGGGCATTCCCTTGCTATCCAAGGAGGCTTCCATAATTGCAGAGCCGGCACATATTGCTCTGAGACTGGGTTCACCCGAGGAGTTGCCACGTCCTGCTCATGGCTGCTTTAGTTCCTCACTTCCATGTGTTGGGCAACCCGTTTGCCACTGATCGCTCAAACACACACCAGGAGCGGTCAGACTGCGAGCGACATCCACTCGGTAAGCTTTTTATTTTGACTTCAGACCACGCAATAGGTCCGCTCGCCGTGCGTTCCATTTTGCGTCATTGAGACGTTCTTCCACTTTTGTCTATACTCTCTGTGAGCTGGATATAGACAGTTTTCGTAGCCATTTCCTTCGATTGGGGCACTTTTCTGACTTTTCGTACTCGCTCACCAGGTAGGCTACATGTGCTGCCGGCTCAGCACCTTACCTTCGTGCAGCAGTGGACGAGAAACGGCCTGGCCCTCTCATCCGGGAATCTCTCATATTCCCCAGCTGAGAGCCTTCGAACATGTAATGGAACTGAGCTTGTAGCTTGCTCAGTATCACGCTTCTATTTTTCGGTAGGCGGGTATCGGCCTGGCTCTCAGATGTGAGGGTTTGTGGCTTAGAGGCGTTCAGCCACAGCCCTCGACAGGGAGCCTTAAGAGTTTTGTCCGGACCAAAAGCGTCTGCCTTCGTGCACCTTTTTAAACTTTTGACTGCTATCCTCAGTCACCTGCAGAGCAGCAGGTTGTGTCTCTCTTAGTCTGGTCCCTATCCCATATGCTGTCCGATATGTAGTTTTTTCACCCATCGGCAAGCACATGGGGTCGATGGGACACGCAAGCTCCCCCACCACGGCAAGGTGGAGACACATCGGGGGAGAAATACAGAGGTTCTAGAAAAACTAGGAATGAAAAGAGAGTTGATGAAAGAAATAAAAAAGAGGCCAGTGAAATATTTCGGCCACATTAAAAGACATAATACTCTTATAAAAACCATACTGAAGGGCAAGGTTGAGCAAGAGGTAGACAACAATACAAGTGGGAAGATAACATCAAGAGATGGACGAACATCAGTCTGACAGAATGTACAGTCAGAGTGAGAGACAGACAGTGTTGGAGATCCGTTGCAACCAACCTTCATTGTGGAGATGGCACCTGGTTGATTGATTGAATATGTGAGACAAGACAGAGAAGAGCAGGATAAATGTACTCTGATGAATATAGAATAACTTACTCAGGAGGGCATAAACATGAAAGGAGTGTGAGTATAATCTTGGTCAGAGAACGAGCGAAGACAGTAACAGAATATATCAAAACGAGTTATGTTAGGTTCAGGGGCAGATAGTAGACATCTACATAATACAAGACTTTACACCAGCTACAGACAGCACAGAAGAAGAAAGTGATAACTTGAATGAACATATTATGGCTATATTACAAAGTAAAATCTATGAAACAACTTTAGCACATGGAGATTTCAAAGCAAAACTTGGAGAAGAAAGGGATGAAGATGCTACTTGTCGATATAGTCTTGGAGAGAAACATGAAAGAAGGCGGGGTGGGGGGAGGGAGGGGACTGGTTAGCTGGTTGACTTGCACATAATACGATAGTTATGACAAGATATCTACCGGGTATTTGTAAGCATGGATGATGCCTGACTTTTGTTTTGGAGATAGGGTAAATAGGGTGGTACTGCACTTGTTAGTATTTATGCTGACACACCATCTATTTGCCCATACAACTAATGCATTTACAGTTCTTTGTAGCGATCTGGTGGCCACTGATGCATGTTCATTTGTGCTCCATAGGACCAGGTCATCAGCATACAATGCTACTTTAATTCCATGCAGTAGTTTAGCAACGAGATCATTGATGAAGATTAGAAAAAGTGTGGGGACAAGATTCCAGCCTGGGGAACACCGTGATGCAGTAGTACGTTCTTGCTCTTGAATCTGTCTATTTGAACTCAGGCTCTTCTTTTGTTAAGTAAGCTTTCACCCATTTCTAGATTCATCCGTTGATTTTATAGTTTCTCAGTTTCTTCATCAGACCTTTCCAGACTTTGTCAAAGGCTTTCTTTAGATCTATTCATGCCACAAGCACCAGTTTCTTCTCTTGGGATGCATCCTCAATTCTTGAGAGAGGTAGGTTGTCTGATCTTCCGTAGAGTAACTGCCTAAAGATAGCCTGCTGTGGCATAATAATGTTTTTACTTTCAACGTACCACTGCAGTCTGTGATTGATGATGCGCTCCATTGTTTTTGCAGAGACAGCTGATGAAGCAAATTGGTCTGTAGCTGTAAAGACTGTAATTGTCTGTCCCTGATTTTAGGAGAGTGCCATACTCGTTATAACAACAGTTCAACAGGCAAACGAATAACAAAACGGTATTACCTGGAAACGTCGTCTGAAGTGACGAACAGAAATAAACAACTGACGGCGAATCTTGAGATTGAGAATGTGGCATTTTAATAATTCACTTTCATTTGGCGACACTATTCAAAATGAACATGGAGTGCCCTTAAGACAGGGTCGGGTCTCCATTTAAAGACATCTTATATTTAGTTCCCAAAATGAATTCCCTGTCTCTGATTCCCAGCTATCTTTTCCTTCCGCTTGTTCACTCGTTCCTGTTCCACATATCGTCTAGGTCCTTTCTGGAATGAATCTCTGTTACCGCCGCAATCCTTGCCTCACAACCACATCGTCCTGATCTTCCTTGTACAGAACTCCTGGAAAAAAACCAATCGCTTCTTCTCGTCCCTGCACAGCGTATCCCGTTGCTGTTTTCTGACGCTACTTTGTTCCCATGGGATTCCCTCTCTTATTCTGTCCACACTAGTGTACGTATGGGGAAAATCCTGTTCACCCTTTTTTATGTTTGGTGGCGCGTGCCTTGTCTTGGCAGAGAGGTGTCATGATTGCTTCTCTCCAGGCTTGTGGAACACTGCCTAAGGTGCAGCGGTTATTGAAGATCTGCAGCAGCTTTACTTTGGCCTCTGTTCCTAGGTTCTTGATCATTTCATTGGAGGATACCATCAGCTCCTGGTGACTTTCTCATTTTCAGTTTTGATATTACTAGCTCTGGTTCATTGATTTTGATAGATACATCCAGTGCCTCATGTACTATTTCATTCTGTTCATATGTTGATTTTCTTGTTGTTTCTCTGGACTAATTTCAATGTTATCTTGTGCAAATTAGTCCACAGAATAGTCAGCTGCTTGCCTTCCAGTTAAGATGTTTCTGTTTTTATGTAGTGCAATCTTTGTGTTTATCCCTGTGCCCTCATCGTTAAGTTGTTTTACTAGCTTCCACAACTTTCTTGTGTCTCTTTAAAAGTTCAGAGACTGTTTTCTCCTGCCAGTTTTTCCATCTTGCCTGAAGCTTGGCCCTTTGAAATTTGGCTTTTGCGTGCTGATATTTATTGTGGTACTCTTGGTTGGGTTTGGCCTCTGCTTGCCTTCTACATACTTCCACTTCATTATGCAACTGTTCTAGTTCACTACTCCAGTATGGTTTGTATTGTTTACAAGCTCCTCTTGGTACTGTTTCTCGCGCTGCCTGTAGTATGCATTTCCTGAACTTTTCAACTACTTTATTTATGTCTTTATGTGTGTTAAAATTTCTAACCAGCATGCTGGTGCAATGTTTGAATATTGCCCAGTCCACTTTCTTGTAAATTGGACTTCCTGTTTCTTGTCTTTATTTGAGACACCCAGTATTCGATCTCACTACCCAGGGCATCGGGAAGCATGTGATCATCAGACAATAAATGTTCAGATGCTAAATAATGTCCAGCCATATGCTGAGATTCAGCTTTGGTGTCTCCATGGTGGAGACTGGAACAGTCACCCTACACCGTGAGTCCCCAGTAATTTTCACCTGTACTGTCCACTAACAGAGCACATTACAGTTGTGTCCTGTAGATTTTGAAGCTCTGATGAGTATGATGGGATAGATGTTTTGGTACTCTAAAACATGATAGTCAGTTTAAAATTGCCATGGCAGATGATTTAAATTAAGGTGAGTACATATGGAGCTAAAATCAACACTTGTGAGATGAAATGCCTGAGGAGAGCTGCCACCTAACAATTCGAGACCAAGTAATAAATGCTGTTATCAGACAGACTGTGGGATCAACACCTTGTGCCACATTTATTGAAAGGCAGAAGATCAAGTGGTTTGGCCATGTCGTTAGAATGCAACACCAACAACTACCATCACTGGCCTTACATCTAAGATCTTCTGTGACAAGACCAAGAGGACGTCCAAGAAGAAAATGAATTGACGACATCAAAGACATTGTACAATCACACAGAATGACACTATCCAGTGCCGCCCACCGAGCGCTGGAACGCAAATTATTCCTCCTCACGACGCTTGAAGTGGAAGATGATGATTATGATGATGATGATGACATATGGAGCTGTATATTTCAGCTTTAGTTTATGTTGTGTGATTTCTGCAGCATGCACCTGTCGAGGTGAAGCACACAAATACCTGCATACAAATACCCGGCAATGTGTCTTCATTATTCAAATTCAATACGGGAAAATGTTATTCTGAGTTTAGACTGTGTTGAGATGTAGTGGGAACATCCAGTAGTGGGAAGTCAAATAAAATGGCGTTAAAGTTTGCATCTCTATTTATATTTTAGTCTCTGTACTATGGAGAAAGAAATATACGTTTATGGGGAAAAATTGGAGGTGGTGAAAAATTTTGAATATCTTGATTACCAACAATGGTGACACAATGACAGAAATTAAACGGCGACTATCAATTGCTCTTCAAAGACTAAAACAACTGAATAAATTATGGAGTGGGACAGACAGAACTACAACAATTAGATTTTTAAAAGGATGCATCTTTCCCATTGCAACATACGCCTGTGAGACATGGACACTTACTAAACAAGCTGAACAGCGCATAAATGCCTTTGAATATAAATGTTATAGACGAGTTCTAAGAATATCTTGGGTAAAGAAAAGAACAAATGCATCCATACTTCAAGAATTGAATATTGAAGAAGGTTGGCTATTAAAGACGATAAAACAAAGAAAATTGAAATATTTTGGTCACTTGAAACGTCACAAAAGTTTGGAGAGAACAATAATGGAAGGATATATGCCTGGGAAGAGAGGAAGAGGAAGGCCAAAGAAAAGATGGATGCAGGATGTGGCGGATGATCTCCAGATGGGTGTATCAGACGCGGGACATCTTGCTTATGATCGAGAGGTTTTCCGGAAGGTTGTTATGGCAGCGAGGTTCTGCAATGGACATGCTACTGAATGAACCCATTTGTTATTTACTTAATACCTTTATAGGTGCATGCTCCCACTTGTTTGTGTCTGTGTAGGACAAAATGCTCTTTATAAAATTCTGTCCATTGTGGTCAGTAAATCTCCAAATCTGACATTTGAATGCTTTGGGAAATTTAGCAGTTGTAACTACCATCATGTGCCATGTTAGAAAGCATGGGTGGTCATGACTCGCCATTTCACTCGATCACCAGAGTCATGGATCAGCACAGTGTTCCTGTCTCGATCATGCCATGTGGCTAAGCCATCCAGGTATTTACTTCTGTCTTCCCTTGGTCTTTTCCCTTCGATCTTGCCAGTTGTCACCAAGTTCTCCACTTCATTTCTTCTCATAACATGCAACAAAATTATTGACTGTCTACGTCTAATTTCTCTAATGAATATGATTTTCATTTGTTTCTTGTAGGACTTGGTCATTGGATTTTCTGTCTGTCCATGGTATTCTTTGCATTCTCATCAGAAACCACATTTCCACAGCCATCAGATGTTTTTCAACTTGACTGCACATTGTCCAAGCTTCACATTCATACAAAAGTACAGGCTTTATGTAGCACCTCAACACTCTTTTTCTTGTTTCAGTTGACATCTTTTTATTGGTCAGTATGTTTTTCATCTTGCTAACGACTACTTTCTCCATGGCGATTCTTGTTCTAATCTCTTCAAGGCATCTCCCATCAGATGTTATGACTGTTCTGAGATAACTGTACTGGTTCACTTGTTGTACTGTGTACAGGGTCGAGCCAGTTAACAATTAAATTTGTGAAATATGTAGAGGAAATATTACTGGTCCTAGCAGTTTATGTTTGTCATTAGTCGCAGTTCCAACTTCACAGCAAAGGGTCACCCCATAATGCTCCTTTCTAATGATGAATTATTACAGGCCTCACATAATAATTTTGTACTTTGAAATTAGATGTCATGTACTCATACAGATTACTTCATGTTTGTTATATCAACTAAATATACCTTCATTTTACGGGTATTTCGTGCTATCTAGCAAACTTTTCAAAGGTTACAGTGTATATTGTGTTTTGAAGATTTCCTACAATTGTCCAATGATTGTTATTTTGTGTTGTGAAGATTTTCCACAAATGTCCCCATTTATTGCTGTCTTATTATAATCGTATAGATAAGCTTATATAAACGTCTGATTTTGATAATTATTATAATCTAAGATGTTTGTAATCACAATTTCAGGAACTGTGGATGCAAAAGCTGCAGATGAGATACTAGTAGCTGATATTTCAACATACAGCTCACCTATCACAGGGACCCAAGAGGTCAAATATGGGGATCAAGGGAATGAGAATGGCGCTGATGTTATAGTAAAGGAAAATGTTGACCAATCAGCAGCGTTTGTTATAAGAAATGAGAACAGCAGTATCTCAGAACGTTGTGAAAACAGAGTGAAACATAAATCAAACATAATGACGTCAGAGGCTAATAAAACAATGTGCAACAAGAATAGCTCCCCCCAGACAGATTCAAAAGAAGCAGACAGAAAACAGCATTTTCTAAAACTTATTTCTGCATGCAGATTGTTCTTAGCAAAACCAACGTGTCTTGAAAATCTACTGGAGAATCATATAGATTTATTAATCAGTACTGGAGCATACAACATGGTTCTTAGTGCGCTGAAGTATTCATTAAGTGTGGGCCGGCGTCATGAGGCATGGCCTGAGGCAGCTGTGCACAGAGCTTCTAGTTCTTATAAACATGTCATGGTGTTTTTATCTGGCAGCCATTTCAAAGCTTACAGTTTGGACGCTGGCAGTGTTCATAAATTCGCTAAAGTGCCTGGGGATTATTCAAACGGTAATAACATAATAGTCTTTGACAATGCCTTGTATCTTGGTTATCAAAGCATTGATAGGCACAATAAATTTAGTACCATTACAAAGCAGAAAAGCTGGGTGCCTGTCATTGGCCTGAATATATATCCACAAATGTTACTAGCACATGGCAATTATGTTTATTATGTATACGTAGGAGACAATCAATTCAAACTCAATCGCTGGTCTTATGCCCATGGTCATTATACATGGATGACACAGACATGTAAAGTACATGCATACAATATCATCAGGTTTGAACTGTACGTAGTTGTTTTAGTTACAACAAAGGGTGAGGGTGGTGTAACTGCTTATTGTTTTAATACAGAAACAGACAATGTACATGTATGCACAACTTCAGTGAGTGGATATGCCCACAATATGATCAGTTTCAGCAGCAATGAGAATGTTTATATCTTGGATGTGGATGGGTCCTTATGGAAGGTATTCAGCACAGACACGACCCCTGTAGACTTTGTGTTGGTCACAAAACTCTGGGACTCCTTTAATTGCAACCTCAGAGGTTGTGTGCTATATAGACACAAGCTTTATATATTTTATGAAAGGTCGTTTGGTGAGAAACCAAACACCTTGCTGACATCACTTCCTGGGATATGTGAAGACATTATAATGATCGAAATCAATAGCAAGACACAATGTTTGCCTATGGTTCTGCCTGGATCATGGCTTACTTCATAGCACTGTTGTATGTACAAAATGTTTCTCTTGAACATACTCATTTGAATTTCTCCATTCTGCGAAGTCGTTTTCTGAAGCCATCTACATTCTGACCCTGGGCTCAGGGCCTTGTGCTGATAATTGCATCTCCATGATCACCAATGACCTTATCCTGCAATTGCGACTGTTCCTTTATTCTGTGTATGTCACAGACCACTTCAGATCTCTCAGGTCTCTGGATAGTGAGCCAGACGGAAGATACAACTTTTATTGTTGGTATAAACCAACAAATGAACAAATTAGGAAGAACTTGGAAGCAACATACATGTGGTTCCTGGGATGACTGTTACGAATTCCTTGAACTGCTAGAGTAACTAACGATGATTGCCAGAAAGAGGCTATTAAAACTAGAACAGTATATTCAACAAGAAGAAAGAGACAAACAGCTTGCTTTGGTCATATGATGAGAAGAGGTGCATTGGAGAACATTGTGACAACTGGAACGATCAATGGGAGCAGAAGCAGACCAAAAGAAATGATGCTGGATGGATTGAGATGGTGGCAGGGAGGAATATCATCAGCAGAGTTGATCCAGAACAGCAAAGACCAAGATCTGTGGAGAGACATGAGCGCCTGCGCCATCTGGCAGAGCACTTGATGATGATGATGATTATAAACCAATATATTACTGTCTTCAGCTCACGTGTGTATATGCAGATGGATTTATGCTTCATTGTGTTCTTCTTTCATACATTTTATCAGCAATCTATTGGGTATAATACTATTATATGTAACCTACATTTTAGTATAAAGACAACGTTATAATATGTGAGAAAAGAACACTTTTATTTCGGTACTATTTCAACCATAGACAGTTATTTCTTGCACAAATAGTGTCACATTTGTTACTTAATATGGTTTTGAACTACTGATAGTTATTACTTTACGTCTACTGTATTATAATGTTAATAGTTTACAATAGCAACTGACGGGAACAGAAGGAGCAAATTTAATCGTATCCATTTGTATTCATTTACTATTAAATTTGTGCTGCGTAATCTCCTTTTGCTACATTACAGATGTAACATTGTTGCCTTCTTAATGTCGATTTATGTTGCTCTGGGGTTAGTGACACGCAAATTCACAATTGCCTGACTTATCAGGTCGAGAGTTCCAAATCAGCCTTGGTGATGTAGAAGCAGATCGAAGACTATTACATGTGGGCATACATCAGCAGATGCACTAGAAGAAGTCCGCACACGTGCACATTGAAGACACAGGTCAGACCATATCGAAGAATCGTTACAGGTGACCTTCAATGCCGAGAGGACGCGTTAGCGAAATGCATATGGAACTATAAGGATGATATCATGAGCACGGTCGGGCGAGGCTTTGATGCCAGGGCTCGTCGCCTGCTAAGGAAAGGAAACATTGGTCAACTCTTCCTCTGTGCATTCAGGCTTACAACATGTTGTAGCCCTATCGTATGACAACTCTGCAATAGGCAAACCATTATTGTAATTATTGTTGTGAAAGGTATCGAGCACAGAGCACACACAAGGGTTTGGGACGACTCCCCAAACTGAGAGGGAAGTTCAGAAGAACTTTCAATCAGAGGGCAGTTGGAATGATTAGCAGTATGACTCTTCGCTGGTTGTTGAATGAGGGGAATGAGCACATGTCGGAATGCCCTGAGTGCATTGATGTCAGTTCTTAGCTAAACTCAACTCAACTATTGTAATTATTATTCAATACGGAGATATAACAAGATGATAATTGTCGTGAAATATTATAACTATATCACCATTAAGAAATCTGTTGGCACAAATTTACTATTATGTAATTTGAAATTGTGCATTGTCTGAGAGGCTTGTTCTTTTGTATCTTATAAAATTGGGCACTAACTATCTAATTATTAGACAATGAACTATCTTCTTTCATTGCTTGTGTCCACTCCTAATGCCATTACAGCCTTCTCTAGCTGTCACATTCCAATCACCCATCATTATGCCTTTGTCTGATTATGTTTTTGCATCTGCAATGTCCTCAAATTTATTATACATCTCTGCATTGCTATGTGTTAATATGTTATAATGGTATGGGAGATTGCTATTTTGTATCTTATAATTTTGGGCACGTAATACCAAGTATTAGACACTGTATCATTTTCTTGTTTTATAAGTCACTGTCTTTTTTTCATTGCTTGTGTCCACTCACATCGCCTTCACAGCCTTCTCAAATTCTCACATTCCATTCATCTTTATCTGATTATGTTTTTGCATCTAAAGTGTCCTCAAATTTGCTATACATCTCTGCATCATGGTGTGTTAATATTTGCAAATATGCTTACATTACTGTTTTTACTGTTTCTAGAACAGCTTTCATAATTCGCTTACTAGATGTATTATATGGTAAGCCTCACTTCAGTTTTATTGTGGAACCTTACGAAGATCACTGAATGGCTGTACAATCACGCAAACTGTGGTATGTGGTGTTTCATGATCAATCGATTTATCCAACGCCTTATTTTTTGGAAGAGTGACAGGAAAATGAGGGAAGACCAAATTATCAATGTATGGATCCTCCTACTTTTCCTTATCATTCACTATTGTTCAAGCAATGACAGCACACTTCTCATGTTTGGGATGTATGTTGTTGTAGCTGAGAGTTTGTGGGGACTGTCAAATAGTTTCATGTGAATGTTTGCCTTTATGGGATAATGTCCATATTTGTGGGTCAATGTTCAATCATGTGATTGATGAAACATAATGCAGTCCATGGTTTTCTTTCGTTCGCTTGAAAACTGAAACTGATTGTCTGTAAACACAATACTTTCTCTTGTATAAACTTTCCTGTCTTGATAGTTCACTCAATGGTCCATCAGATTAATCCTCCACTGTTGTTTCTCAAGGCCATATATGTTGTATTCGACACAATCTTATATTATGTGATCTGATATCTGCGGCGCCAATCCAGATATGCATGCGGATGATTTGCCAATGTTGAATTGTAAATATATTTGGTTGCATAATCGAATGTGTCCCATTCTGAGGCACAGAATAATTATTTGTTCTGATCTGCCCATCAAATGATAATCATCTTATGCTGCTGTTGATGACACTACATATGTCAATCTTGAAGGATGTATTTGTCTGTCTGTTCTGCCTTTTTTGAAGCACAAGGTTACAAACTATCATCTGTCAAGCAGATCATCCCATGCTAAACAAAGTAAGAACTGTGGAGGTTGACAGCGAACTATGGTGGTGAGATGAAACTATAAGGGTTGAAATGATACTATGGGGATGAGATGTTGCTATGGGGGTTGAGATGATATTATGGTGGTTGAGATGATGCTATGAGGGTTGAGATGATGATATGGAGGCTGAGACAAAACTGTTGAGGTTGGGATGAAACTGTTTTTTGCAATGAAACTGTTGGTTGAAATGAAACTGTTGGTTGAAATGAAACGAATTGGGTGATTTGACTCACAAGCAAGATAGAGAGAGAGAGAAAGAGGGAGAGTTTGTTGCTGCCCAAGCCACTTGTAAACAAGGTAAGATCTATGGATGCTGAAATGAAACTTCAGGACAGAGGCAGACTGTCTGATGGGTACTTATTGGCCAGACAAACTACAGAGTTTATTACTGCTCTACTAAACATCTCTGTGTGTGATAGTCATTACTGTAATTGTTCCACTATTCAAAAATAAAGGAAAGGAGACAAACACATGTGTCACAACTTATTGCTTACTTGTAGAAATTATCTATTCATTTTTCAACTTTTGACTTGTCATTGTCTGTGTAGTAATACAGCTGACTCATAATTTGGCTTTGATGAATAAAATATACGCAGCCCTTTAAAATAATGTTCGTATTCAGTTCTCTTGTTGATTGTCTGTTGTCTAGCCAGCCCCGGGAGGATGAAGTGTGTTTTCTACTCCATAGTTGAAGTTAACCATAGGAATTTGAAAAGGCCTAATCTTGATTTCTAAGACCAGCCCTGTTGCCTCGTATTGCATTGACCATGTCTGCTTAGGGTAGCCTTGATGTCTATCTTGATGTCTTTGTTATCTTCCGGTGGCTCTAAATCCGAATCTGTTTTCTTGTGTGCTCTTATCGGTGTTAATAAGATTTTATGCTCATAAGGTGTCCCAACAAATTAATTGTTTCATGATGAAATCGGCGCTGTGGCGAAGGGGTTACAAATGACATTATAAATCTCGCATACCACGTTCGAAACACAGCTCTGAGTGATTTGGAAGCTGACCGCCTTGCGCTGATTTTATACAATGGTGTGAGTGCCGGTCATTTGGAAAGCAATGGCAAACTACTGAAAGTAAACTTGCCAAGAAACTAAAACAGCCAAAACATGCTGGGATTGATTTTGACCTCCTGTAGGGGATATCCATCTAACTTAACATGATGAAAAATCATCATTATATCATGCATATCACATTTCTGATGCTGTTTCACACACTGCCACTTCTGACAGCTCCAGCAGTCTTGATCAAACATGAGTTGAGTCCAGAACCAAAATCATAGCACTTGGGCCATTCCCATATGTCCTCCGTCCTTATCTTCAACAGACAGTGAAGAGTTCTAATACTAATGGTACCAGTTACAGTCTGTTTATGTCTGTCTGTTCTCGAGCATATCATCTCACATGTGATGATTGTTCTGTTGGGATGTTGATAGGGCCAAGGTTTGATATTGATAGCAAAGTGATAGAAGAAATATGTGTACCTTTGTCGTTTGACTAGCATTGAAATCTTTGGATGTTTGAGTAGAAGGGACAGCTGGTAAATCATTGCTGTTTGCCTGTTGGCTTCTGAAGACTTTGCCACTGTCACAGCAATCATGGGAGTCTCCGTGGTGAAGTGGTAAAGCTGTTTTATTCCGGGCAGCGTCCTTCGGTTCATGAGTCACATTCTTCAGAGACTCATGTGGGTTGTCGCTAGAGCTACAGTGTCCGTGCTTTGTGCGACGCTTTCCGCGCTGTGGAAAGAGATCGAGCCATGTGGGATAAAACCCAGTGCAATGAAGTCAACTCTGTTGACTTTTAAGACTTTCCCAACCTTACGTGTGGGTTTTTTACCTAATGTTAAAGTGTGGTTTTGTTCCTAGCGTTTAAGTGTGGGTTTACCCCTACCACTTAACTGTCGTTTTATTCCTACTTTTTAACTGATTTAGTGCCATGGTTTGATAAATCGTCTTATTCAAACTTCCTGTAATTGCCACAGGATTATAAATCAAGCTATAGTTCAAATATCAATAAAGTAGTTTTCCCCATACAACCCCCTTTAATTGTATATATAATACAACATGTCTGCTACCATATTAACAACTTTTAAGTCATAACTCTGACACACGCCTACTTCTAATTTCTAATTTCTGTTTATTCAAAACCTACATTTTTCTTGGCACTAAAACTGTACAGTGCTGGTTTAAGTCTAACTTTTAAATGTGTGTTTATACCTAACTTTTAAATTTGGCTTTATTCCAAACGTTTAAGTGTGGGTTGATGCCTAGCATTGATTTATTCATTTCTATCTTTAAAGTTTTGCTTTATATTATGCAGGCTAGTGGAGGGAAGGAGGAGCCTTACTTCTCCTTGTGTAGAGAAAAGCTCTACTTCCCTGTCAAATTTGAAGTGATAATTTATTTCCAACATTTAATTATGGGTTCCTTTCTAAGGTTTAACTGTGTTGTTGTTTTCTCCTACCATGTTAGTGTGAGTTTATTCCTACCATGCAAGTGTGGGTTTATTCCTACTTTTAGGGAGATATATTGCTAACATTTAAGTGTGTGTTTATTTCTAATGTTAGTGAGGTATATTTCTACCATGTCAGTGTGGGTGTATTCCTACTTTTAGTGAGATATATTTCTAATATTTAAGTGTGTGTTTATTTGTAATTTTAGTGAGGTATATTTCTACCATGTCAGTGTGGGTTTGTTCCTACTTTTAGTGAGATATATTTCTAGCATTTAAGTGTGGGTTTATTTCTAATCGTGAGGTATATTTCTACCATGGCAGTGTGGGTATATTCCTATTTTTAGCAGAGAATAAATACCTGAATGGCTTGGCCATATGGCATGGTCGAGACAAGAGCACTGAGCTGTCCACGATTCTGGTGATCGTTTGAGATGGGGAAACATGACCGCCTACGCTTATCGGCATGGCACATGATAATGCTGAGATCCTTTGGGGAACATTGCGCTAATGAAGACCCACCATAAAGACACATGATCGTTCGCCAGTTCCCAGTCCCGACGAATCTTCATGCCTAGAGTGTCTATACCAGTGTTTCCCAACGTGGGGCCCACGCCCCACAGGGGGGCAATTCGATTGTTAAGGTTGGCAATTCGAAAATGGAAGAAATTGGCCGGATATAAATAACAAAACAGGGAGATTTGAGACTGAAGTTAACTAAATTGGAACCTGACATAAAACCTCTTTGCAGCAAGCATCAAGCGCAAGGATCTCTTCTTCTTCTTCTCCTTCTTCTTCTTCATCTTCAGCATTCCGAGCCATTGAGGTTCTTTGTGCAGATACAAGCCGTTTCCATTCGTCTCTATGGTTGACCTTCTCTTGCCAGTCGCTGATTCCAAGTGCTTGTAGGTCTGTATGTATATTATCTCTCCACCGTCTTCTTGGTCTACCTCGGGGTCTACGGTCATCTATTTCCTGAGTGTAAGTGAGTTTTGTTTCCCTATTATCTTCCATTATTTCTATATACCCCAGCCATTGCAGTCTATTAGCCTTCATGACACCAATGATTAGCGGGGACTTAAACAAATCATACATGTCTTTGTTGCTTCTTCTTTTCCACTCTAATGGGCCCAAAGATGCATCTTAAGACTTTGTTCTCAAAGGTTTGTAACAAGGCTTCGTCTCCTTTAGTTGTACTCCAGGTTTCAGAGCCATACAGCACAACTGGTCTGATCAGTTAGTTAGTTAGTTAGTTCAGTGTTTTGTATATTGTGATCTTGGTGTTGCGAGATAGCGCATTTGATTTTAGCAGATGTTGTAGAGCATAGTATATCTTATTTCCAGAGTTGATTCTAGCTTGTATTTCTTCCCTTATTAGTTGGAGCAGTTGAAGATTGTACCCAGGTATTTGTATGTTTCCGTTCTTTTAATGGTCATATTATCTATTTGTATGTGGCCAGAGATTTTAGCCATTCCTTCTCTTGAAATTACCATATATTCTGTCTTATCTTGGTTGATAACCAGCCCCATCTGTTGAGCTTTTTCCTTTAGGTGAGTCAATATTTCCAGTCTTTTGTTCATTTTCCAATATAATATCTATATCATCTGCATAACCAAGCAGTTTGGATGTTCGTCCAATAGCACATTCCTCCTTTACCTTCCTTACAACTTTCTCTAGAGCCAGATTGAAAAGGAGCGGCGATAGTGCATCACCCTGTTTCAAGCCAGATGTTATTTGGAAAGGGTCTGATTTCCTGCCTTTATATGTTATTATATTATAAGTATCTTCCATGCATAGTCTGGTCATGTTGATTAACTTCCTTGGTATTCCAAATTCCTGCATAGCATTCTATAGCCTATTCCTATGGACACTATCATAAGCCTTTTTAAAATCCACAACAGTGTTATGAAGATCTCTTTTATATTCCCAATTTTTCTCGGCTATTTGTCGTAAGATAAATATCTGATCTATTGTTGATCTGTTTTGTCTAAAACCCCCCTGGTAGTTACCTAATATGTCTTCTGAATATGGTTTTAGTCTATTTAGCAATACCGCGGATAGTATCTTATAGCTTGCGGACAGTAGTGATATTCCTCTATAATTTTCACATTGGAATTTGTCTCCTTTCTTAAAGATAGGTATCAATAATGACTCTTTCCAGTCATGGGGTAATTCTTCTATTCTCCAGATTTTTATTATTAGTTCGTATAGCTTTAGATGTAATGCTTGGCCGCCTGCCTTTATAAATTCAGCAGCAATTCCATCAGCCCCAGTTGCCTTATTGTTTTTAAGTTGTGTTATTACATACAGGATTTCTTCAAATACAGGTTCTTCAATTTGTGGTTCACACGTTAGAACCTCTTCCTGTGGTAAGGTGTTACTTGGAGCTTCACAATTTAGTAATTCATCAAAGTATTCTTTCCATGTGTTACACATTTCCTCATTGGTATTTATCATATTCCCAATTTTGTCTTTTAAACCATATGTGTTGTGTTGGTGCTCTCGTTTCATTGACTTCAGTTCTGTAAAAACCTTTCTGGATTCGTTTTTCTGGTGATTAGTTTCTCATATCTTTGATTTTATTGCTCATATATTCTCGCTTCTGCTGCCGAACTATTTTTGTAGCCTCTTTACATTCAGTTCTATATTGCTCTTCATTTCGGATGTTATTGATGTCATTTAACCATAACTGCCGAGTGGCTAGAACGCCGGACTCTCCTTCGGGAGACCCGTGTTCGATCCCTCGGTAAGGTGTGGGATTTTTTCTGTCAGGGGCAAAAAGCACTAGGCAGGCGGTCCTTATTCCTCAGGCTCAAAGACCCCTCTGCCATACACTGCAAGGTACTATATTGGCAGTAAATGACAGTTAACCATAACTGTCTGGCACTCTTTTTCCTAATGACTGCTTCTTCTAATTTTTGATTGAACCATCTGTTCTTTCTATGCATGGTTAACACACCGAGACATTCTTCTACGGTAGATTGAATTGTATTCTTGATGTTCAACCAAATTTGGTCAACGCTTTCCACCAACGGGTTTTGTAGAGTTTCAAGTTTACATTTTAATTTCATCTGCAAATTTCTCTTTGACTGTAATTTCTTGTAGTTTTTCTCTGTTATATGTTGGGTGTAACCTCTGTGGTTTAGTATAGAAAGCTCTCTTAAGTTTCATTTTAAATTTTGCCCCAATGAGGAAGTGGTCGCTGTGACAAGGATCTCATTAAATTTAAATCATAAATAATTACTAATAATTAAAATAATATAGAAAAATCTTTCATTAAAATTATTTTGTACTTGATTTTCAGTTCTCCATTATATTTTTTGAAAATTTACTTACTGTGTTCACTCAATAATTTCCTAGTGATTTCTTCCTAAAACCTACAATTCAAGTTTCTTTAGTGAACATTTCAATTTCTGAATGTTAAAAATTATGTATATGTTAAGGGGGTTGGGGGGGGGGGGGGCATAAGCAGTTTAGAAAGGCTTAGGTGGGGCATGGCACAAAAAAGGTTGAGAAACACTGGTCTATACTGTCATATCCTCCTTGGTGACATCCCGGACCTCTTCTTCCAGGAACCATGCCTTCGATGACCACATTCTATCAGCCTGTGCGACTAACAATGGCCAAGGTATCTCAGTTAAAAAGTCAATATGTTGCTTATTTTTTAAATCTAGGAGCCATCGTAGTGCAGTTGCTATCACGCTTGCCTGATGGCACGGTAGTCATGGGTTTGAATTCACATCAAGGCGGATTTTTATATTGAGCTGGAGTTCCAGGTCGACAAAGATAAAACGGTTAGCAGGAAATGCCTTTGAAAGTAAAGGCAACCGGCGTGGTATTTACCACATGACGCCTCGAGTGTCATGTGATCTTTAAGAACATGGGGCTAGAACAATATGTTCAATAGACCTAATGGGTGTAAACAAAGACCTTTTACGTTTTGGTTTTGCTGACATTAATATGTTAATACGTCAACAATGTACGTGCAACATAAGAACATCACTGTGTTCATGCCATCCACTTGCCAGCATTCTGGGCCCCTCAGTGTCATTAGGGCAGCCAGGTAATGCAGTAACCAGCACGCTCTGTGCCGGCCCGGTGTTCGAATCTGAGAGCTGATTGAGCTATAACAATGAGGCTAGAACCATATACCCAAGTGCTGATTGGTCTATAACAATTAGGCTAGCACCATATACCCAAGTGCTGACTGGTCTATAACAATGAGATGGGCACCATATACCCAAGTGCTGACTGGTCTATAACAATGAGATGGGCACCATATACCCAAGTGCTGACTGGTCTATAACAATGAGATGGGCACCATATACCCAAGTGCTGACTGGTCTATAACAATGAGATGGGCACCATATACCCAAGTGCTGACTGGTCTATAACAATGAGATGGGCACCATATACCCAAGTGCTGACTGGTCTATAACAATGAGATGGGCACCATATACCCAAGTGCTGACTGGTCTATAACAATGAGATGGGCACCATATACCCAAGTGCTGACTGGTCTATAACAATGAGATGGGCACCATATACCCAAGTGCTGACTGGTCTATAACAATGAGATGGGCACCATATACCCAAGTGCTGACTGGTCTATAACAATGAGGCTAGCACCATATACCCAAGTGCTGATTGGTCTATAACAATGAGATGGGCACCATATACCCAAGTGCTGACTGGTCTATAACAATGAGATGGGCACCATATACCCAAGTGCTGATTGGTCTATAACAATGAGATGGGCACCATATACCCAAGTGCTGACTGGTCTATAACAATGAGGCTAGCACCATATACCCAAGTGCTGATTGGTCTATAACAATGAGATGGGCACCATATACCCAAGTGCTGATTGGTCTATAACAATGAGGCTAGCACCATATACCCAAGTGCTGACTGGTCTATAACAATGAGGCTAGCACCATATACCCAAGTGCTGATTGGTCTATAACAATGAGATGTGCACCATATACCCAAGTGCTGATTGGTCTATAACAATGAGGCTAGCACCATATACCCAATGCTGATTGGTCTATAACAATGAGATGTGCACCATATACCCAAGTGCTGATTGGTCTATAACAATGAGATGGGCACCATATACCCAAGTGCTGATTGGTCTATAACAATGAGGCTAGCACCATATACCCAATGCTGATTGGTCTATAACAATGAGATGTGCACCATATACCCAAGTGCTGATTGGTCTATAACAATGAGATGGGCACCATATACCCAAGTGCTGATTGGTCTATAACAATGAGATGGGCACCATATACCCAAGTGCTGACTGGTCTATAACAATGAGGCTAGCACCATATACCCAAGTGCTGAATGGTCTATAACAATGAGATGGGCACCATATACCCAAGTGCTGATTGGTCTATAACAATGAGATGGGCACCATATACCCAAGTGCTGATTGGTCTATAACAATGAGATGGGCACCATATACCCAAGTGCTGACTGGTCTATAACAATGAGATGGGCACCATATACCCAAGTGCTGACTGGTCTATAACAATGAGATGGGCACCATATACCCAAGTGCTGATTGGTCTATAACAATGAGATGGGCACCATATACCCAAGTGCTGACTGGTCTATAACAATGAGATGGGCACCATATACCCAAGTGCTGACTGGTCTATAACAATGAGGCTAGCACCATATACCCAAGTGCTGATTGGTCTATAACAATGAGATGGGCACCATATACCCAAGTGCTGACTGGTCTATAACAATGAGGCTAGCACCATATACCCAAGTGCTGATTGGTCTATAACAATGAGATGGGCACCATATACCCAAGTGCTGATTGGTCTATAACAATGAGATGGGCACCATATACCCAAGTGCTGATTGGTCTATAAAACAATCTGAGATGGGCACCATATACCCAAGTGCTGACTGGTCTATAACAATGAGGCTAGCACCATATACCCAAGTGCTGAATGGTCTATAACAATGAGATGGGCACCATATACCCAAGTGCTGATTGGTCTATAACAATGAGATGGGCACCATATACCCAAGTGCTGATTGGTCTATAACAATGAGATGGGCACCATATACCCAAGTGCTGATTGGTCTATAACAATGAGATGGGCACCATATACCCAAGTGCTGACTGGTCTATAACAATGAGATGGGCACCATATACCCAAGTGCTGACTGGTCTATAACAATGAGATGGGCACCATATACCCAAGTGCTGATTGGTCTATAACAATGAGATGGGCACCATATACCCAAGTGCTGACTGGTCTATTACAATGAGATGGGCACCATATACCCAAGTGCTGACTGGTCTATAACAATGAGGCTAGCACCATATACCCAAGTGCTGATTGGTCTATAACAATGAGATGGGCACCATATACCCAAGTGCTGATTGGTCTATAACAATGAGATGGGCACCATATACCCAAGTGCTGATTGGTCTATAACAATGAGATGGGCACCATATACCCAAGTGCTGATTGGTCTATAACAATGAGATGGGCACCATATACCCAAGTGCTGATTGGTCTATAACAATGAGATGGGCACCATATACCCAAGTGCTGACTGGTCTATAACAATGAGATGGGCACCATATACCCAAGTGCTGACTGGTCTATAACAATGAGGCTAGCACCATATACCCAAGTGCTGACTGGTCTATAACAATGAGGCTAGCACCATATACCCAAGTGCTGATTGGTCTATAACAATGAGGCTAGCACCATATACCCAAGTGCTGATTGGTCTATAACAATGAGATGGGCACCATATACCCAAGTGCTGATTGGTCTATAACAATGAGATGGGCACCATATACCCAAGTGCTGATTGGTCTATAACAATGAGGCTAGCACCATATACCCAAGTGCTGATTGGTCTATAACAATGAGGCTAGCACCATATACCCAAGTGCTGATTGGTCTATAACAATGAGATGGGCACCATATACCCAAGTGCTGACTGGTCTATAACAATGAGATGGGCACCATATACCCAAGTGCTGACTGGTCTATAACAATGAGGCTAGCACCATATACCCAAGTGCTGATTGGTCTATAACAATGAGGCTAGCACCATATACCCAAGTGCTGATTGGTCTATAACAATGAGGCTAGCACCATATACCCAAGTGCTGACTGGTCTATAACAATGAGGCTAGCACCATATACCCAAGTGCTGATTGGTCTATAACAATGAGGCTAGCACCATATACCCAAGTGCTGATTGGTCTATAACAATGAGGCTAGCACCATATACCCAAGTGCTGATTGGTCTATAACAATGAGATGTGCACCATATACCCAAGTGCTGATTGGTCTATAACAATGAGATGTGCACCAAATACCCAAGTGCTGATTGGTCTATAACAATGAGGCTAGCACCATATACCCAAGTGCTGACTGGTCTATAACAATGAGGCTAGCACCATATACCCAAGTGCTGATTGGTCTATAACAATGAGGCTAGCACATATACCCAAGTGCTGATTGGTCTATAACAATGAGATGGGCACCATATACCCAAGTGCTGACTGGTCTATAACAATGAGGCTAGCACCATATACCCAAGTGCTGATTGGTCTATAACAATGAGATGGGCACCATATACCCAAGTGCTGATTGGTCTATAACAATGAGATGGGCACCATATACCAAGTGCTGATTGGTCTATAACAATGAGATGGGGCACCATATACCCAAGTGCTGATTGGTCTATAACAATGAGATGGGCACCATATACCCAAGTGCTGATTGGTCTATAACAATGAGATGTGCACCATATACCCAATGCTGATTGGTCTATAACAATGAGATGTGCACCATATACCCAAGTGCTGATTGGTCTATAACAATGAGATGAGCACCATATACCCAAGTGCTGATTCGGTCTATAACAATGAGATGGGACCATATACCCAAGTGCTGATTGGTCTATAACAATGAGATCGGCACCATATACCAAGTGCTGACTGGTCTATAACAATGAGGCTAGCACCATATACCCAAGTGCTGGATTGGTCCTATAACAATGAGATGGTCACCATATATCCAAGTGCTGATTGGTCATATAACAATGAGATGGGCACCATATACCCAAGTGCTGATTGGTCTATAACAATGAGATGGGCACCATATACCCAAGTCGCTGACTGGTCTATAACAATGAGATGGGGCACCATATACCCAAGTGCTGACTTGGTCTATAACAATGAGATGGGCACCATATACCCAAGTGCTGACTGGTCTATAACAATGAGGCTAGCACCATATACCCAAGTGCTGATTGGTCTATAACAATAAGATGGGCACCATATACCCAAGTGCTGATTGGTCTATAACAATGAGATGGGCACCATATACCCAAGTGCTGATTGGTCTATAACAATGAGATGGGCACCATATACCCCCAAGTGCTGATTGGTCCTATAACAATGAGATGGGCAACCATATACCCAAGTGCTGAGGTCCTATAACAATGAGTAATGGGCACCATATACCCAAGTGCTGACTGGTCCTATAAACAATGAGGTAGCACCCATATACCCAAGTGCTGATGGTCTATAACAATGAGGCTAGCACCATATACCCAAGTGCTGAATGGTCTATAACAATGAGGCTAGCACCATATACCCAAGTGCTGATGGGTCTATAACAATGAGGCTAGCACCATATACCCAAATGCTGATTGGTCTATAACAATGAGGCTAGCACCATATACCAAGTGCTGATTGTCTATAACAATGAGGCTAGCACCATATACCCAAGTGCTGATTGGTCTATAACAATGAGGCTAGCACCATATACCCAAGTGCTGATTGGTCTATAACAATGAGTGCTAGCACCATATACCCAAGTGCTGATTGGTCTATAACAATGAGGCTAGCACCATATACCAAGTGCTTGATTGGTCTATAACAATGAGGCTAGCACCATATACCCAAATGCTGAATGGTCTATAACAATGAGGCTAGCACCATATACCCAAGTGCTGATTGGTCTATAACAATGAGGCTAGCACCATATACCCAAGTGCTGATTGGTCTATAACAATGAGGCTAGCACCATATACCCAAGTGCTGATTGGTCTATAACAATGAGGCTAGCACCATATACCCAAGTGCTGATTGGTCTATAACAATGAGATGTGCACAATATACCCAAGTGCTGATTGGTCTATAACAATGAGATGTGCACAATATACCCAAGTGCTGATTGGTCTATAACAATGAGGCTAGCACCATATACCCAAGTGCTGATTGGTCTATAACAATGAGGCTAGCACCATATACCCAAGTGCTGATTGGTCTATAACAATGAGATGTGCATAATATACCCAAGTGCTGATTGGTCTATAACAATGAGGCTAGCACCATATACCCAAGTGCTGACTGGTCTATAACAATGAGGCTAGCACCATATACCCAAGTGCTGACTGGTCTATAACAATGAGGCTAGCACCATATACCCAAGTGCTGATTGGTCTATAACAATGAGATGGGCACCATATACCCAAGTGCTGACTGGTCTATAACAATGAGGCTAGCACCATATACCCAAGTGCTGATTGGTCTATAACAATGAGATGGGCACCATATACCCAAGTGCTAATTGGTCTATAACAATGAGATGGGCACCATATACCCAAGTGCTGATTGGTCTATAACAATGAGACGTGCACCATATACCCAATGCTGATTGGTCTATAACAATGAGATGTGCACCATATACCCAAGTGCTGATTGGTCTATAACAATGAGATGGGCACCATATACCCAAGTGCTGATTGGTCTATAACAATGAGATGGGCACCATATACCCAAGTGCTGATTGGTCTATAACAATGAGATGGGCACCATATACCCAAGTGCTGACTGGTCTATAACAATGAGGCTAGCACCATATACCCAAGTGCTGATTGGTCTATAACAATGAGATGGGCACCATATACCCGAGTGCTGATTGGTCTATAACAATGAGATGGGCACCATATACCCAAGTGCTGATTGGTCTATAACAATGAGATGGGCACCATATACCCAAGTGCTGATTGGTCTATAACAATGAGATGGGCACCATATACCCAAGTGCTGACTGGTCTATAACAATGAGATGGGCACCATATACCCAAGTGCTGACTGGTCTATAACAATGAGATGGGCACCATATACCCAAGTGCTGATTGGTCTATAACAATGAGATGGGCACCATATACCCAAGTGCTGACTGGTCTATAACAATGAGATGGGCACCATATACCCAAGTGCTGACTGGTCTATAACGATGAGGCTAGCACCATATACCCAAGTGCTTATTGGTCTATAACAATGAGATTGGCACCATATACCCAAGTGCTGACTGGTCTATAACAATGAGGCTAGCACCATATACCCAAGTGCTGATTGGTCTATAACAATGAGATGGGCACCATATACCCAAGTGCTGATTGGTCTATAACAATGAGATGGGCACCATATACCCAAGTGCTGACTGGTCTATAACAATGAGGCTAGCACCATATACCCAAGTGCTGATTGGTCTATAACAATGAGGCTAGCACCATATACCAAGTGCTGACTGGTCTATAACAATGAGGCTAGCACCATATACCCAAGTGCTGATTGGTCTATAACAATGAGATGGGCACCATATACCCAAGTACTGACTGGTCTATAACAATGAGGCTAGCACCATATACCCAAGTGCTGATTGGTCTATAACAATGAGATGGGCACCATATACCCAAGTGCTGATTGGTCTATAACAATGAGATGGGCACCATATACCCAAGTGCTGATTGGTCTATAACAATGAGATGGGCACCATATACCCAAGTGCTGATTGGTCTATAACAATGAGATGGGCACCATATACCCAAGTGCTGATTGGTCTATAACAATGAGGATGGGCACCATATACCCAAGTGCTGATTGGTCTATAACAATGAGATGGGCACCATATACCCAAGTGCTGATTGGTCTATAACAATGAGATGGGCACCATATACCCAAGTGCTGATTGGTCTATAACAATGAGATGGGCACCATATACCCAAGTGCTGACTGGTCTATAACAATGAGATGGGCACCATATACCCAAGTGCTGACTGGTCTATAACAATGAGGCTAGCACCATATACCCAAGTGCTTATTGGTCTATAACAATGAGATTGGCACCATATACCCAAGTGCTGACTGGTCTATAACAATGAGGCTAGCACCATATACCCAAGTGCTGATTGGTCTATAACAATGAGATGGGCACCATATACCCAAGTGCTGATTGGTCTATAACAATGAGATGGGCACCATATACCCAAGTGCTGACTGGTCTATAACAATGAGGCTAGCACCATATACCCAAGTGCTGATTGGTCTATAACAATGAGGCTAGCACCATATACCCAAGTGCTGACTGGTCTATAACAATGAGGCTAGCACCATATACCCAAGTGCTGATTGGTCTATAACAATGAGATGGGCACCATATACCCAAGTACTGACTGGTCTATAACAATGAGGCTAGCACCATATACCCAAGTGCTGATTGGTCTATAACAATGAGATGGGCACCATATACCCAAGTGCTGATTGGTCTATAACAATGAGATGGGCACCATATACCCAAGTGCTGATTGGTCTATAACAATGAGATGGGCACCATATACCCAAGTGCTGATTAGTCTATAACAATGAGATGGGCACCATATACCCAAGTGCTGATTGGTCTATAACAATGAGGCTAGCATCATATACCCAAGTGCTGATTGGTCTATAACAATGAGATGGGCACCATATACCCAAGTGCTGACTGGTCTATAACAATGAGGCTAGCACCATATACCCAAGTGCTGATTGGTCTATAACAATGAGATGGGCACCATATACCCAAGTGCTGATTGGTCTATAACAATGAGATGGGCACCATATACCCAAGTGCTGATTGGTCTATAACAATGAGATGGGCACCATATACCCAAGTGCTGACTGGTCTATAACAATGAGATGGGCACCATATACCCAAGTGCTGACTGGTCTATAACAATGAGGCTAGCACCATATACCCAAGTGCTGATTGGTCTATAACAATGAGACTAGCACCATATACCCAAGTGCTGATTGGTCTATAACAATGAGGCTAGCACCATAAACCCAAGTGCTGACTGGTCTATAACAATGAGGCTAGCACCATATACCCAAGTGCTGACTGGTCTATAACAATGAGATGGGCACCATATACCCAAGTGCTGATTGGTCTATAACAATGAGGCTAGCACCATATACCCAAGTGCTGATTGGTCTATAACAATGAGGCTAGCACCATATACCCAAGTGCTGATTGGTCTATAACAATGAGATGAGCACCATATACCCAAGTGCTGATTGGTCTATAACAATGAGGCTAGCACCATATACCCAAGTGCTGATTGGTCTATAACAATGAGGCTAGCACCATATACCCACGTGCTGATTGGTCTATAACAATGAGATGGGCACCATATACCCACGTGCTGATTGGTCTATAACAATGAGATGGGCACCATATACCCAAGTGCTGACTAGTCTATAACAATGAGGCTAGCACCATATACCCACGTGCTGATTGGTCTATAACAATGAGATGGGCACCATATACCCAAGTGCTGACTGGTCTATAACAATGAGGCTAGCACCATATACCCACGTGCTGATTGGTCTATAACAATGAGATGGGCACCATATACCCAAGTGCTGACTGGTCTATAACAATGAGGCTAGCACTATATACCCAAGTGCTGATTGGTCTATAACAATGAGATGGGCACCATATACCCACGTGCTGATTGGTCTATAACAATGAGATGGGCACCATATACCCACGTGCTGATTGGTCTATAACAATGAGATGGGCACCATATACCCACGTGCTGATTGGTCTATAACAATGAGATGGGCACCATATACCCACGTGCTGATTGGTCTATAACAATGAGATGGGCACCATATACCCAAGTGCTGATTGGTCTATAACAATGAGATGGGCACCATATACCCAAGTGCTGACTGGTCTATAACAATGAGATGGGCACCATATACCCACGTGCTGACTGGTCTATAACAATGAGGCTAGCACCATATACCCACGTGCTGATTGGTCTATAACAATGAGATGGGCACCATATACCCACGTGCTGATTGGTCTATAACAATGAGATGGGCACCATATACCCACGTGCTGATTGGTCTATAACAATGAGATGGGCACCATATACCCAAGTGCTGATTGGTCAATATAACAATGAGGCTAGCACCATATACCCAAGTGCTGATTGGTCTATAACAATGAGGCTAGCACCATATACCCAAGTGCTGATTGGTCTATAACAATGAGGCTAGCACCATATACCCAAGTGCTGATTGGTCTATAACAATGAGGCTAGCACCATATACCCAAGTGCTGATTGGTCTATAACAATGAGGCTAGCACCATATACCCAAGTGCTGATTGGTCTATAACAATGAGGCTAGCACCATATACCCAAGTGCTGATTGGTCTATAACAATGAGATGTGCACCATATACCCAAGTGCTGATTGGTCTATAACAATGAGGCTAGCACCATATACCCAAGTGCTTATTAGTCTATAACAATGGGATGTGCACCATATACCCAAGTGCTGATTGGTCTATAACAATGAGGCTAGCACCATATGCCCAAGGGCTGATTGGTCTATAATAATGAGATGTGCACCATATACCCTAGTGCTGATTGGTCTATAACAATGAGGCTAGCACCATATACCCAAGTGCTGATTGGTCTATAACAATGAGGCTAGCACCATATACCCAAGTGCTGATTGGTCTATAACAATGAGGCTAGCACCATATACCCAAGTGCTGACTGGTCTATAACAATGAGGCTAGCACCATATACCCAAGTGCTGATTGGTCTATAACAATGAGGCTAGCACCATATACCCAAGTGCTGATTGGTCTATAACAATGAGATGTGCACCATATACCCAAGTGCTGATTGGTCTATAACAATGAGGTTAGCACCATATACCCAAGTGCTGATTGGTCTATAACAATGAGGCTAGCACCATATACCCAAGTGCTGATTGGTCTATAACAATGAGATGTGCACCATATACCCAAGTGCTGATTGGTCTATAACAATGAGGCTAGCACCATATACCCAAGTGCTGATTGGTCTATAACAATGAGATGTGCACCATATACCCAAGTGCTGATTGGTCTATAACAATGAGGCTAGCACCATACACCCAAGTGCTGATTAGTCTATAACAATGAGGCTAGCACCATATACCCAAGTGCTGATTGGTCTATAACAATGAGGCTAGCACCATATACCCAAGTGCTGATTGGTCTATAACAATGAGGCTAGCACCATATACCCAAGTGCTGATTAGTCTATAACAATGAGATGTGCACGATATACCCAAGTGCTGATTGGTCTATAACAATGAGGCTAGCACCATATACCCAAGTGCTGATTAGTCTATAACAATGAGGCTAGCACCATATACCCAAGTGCTGATTGGTCTATAACAATGAGGCTAGCACCATATACCCAAGTGCTGATTGGTCTATAACAATGAGATGTGCACCATATACCCAAGTGCTGATTGGTCTATAACAATGAGGCTAGCACCATATACCCAAGTGCTGATTGGTCTATAACAATGAGATGTGCACCATATACCCAAGTGCTGATTGGTCTATAACAATGAGATGTGCACCATATACCCAAGTGCTGATTGGTCTATAACAATGAGGCTAGCACCATATACCCAAGTGCTGATTGGTCTATAACAATGAGGCTAGCACCATATACCCAAGTGCTGATTAGTCTATAACAATGAGATGTGCACCATATACCCAAGTGCTGATTGGTCTATAATAATGAGGCTAGCACCATATACCCAAGTGCTGATTGGTCTATAACAATGAGATGTGCACCATATACCTAAGTGCTGATTGGTCTATAACAATGAGGTTAGCACCATATACCCAAGTGCTGATTGGTCTATAACAATGAGATGTGCACCATATACCCAAGTGCTGATTGGTCTATAACAATGAGATGGGCACCATATACCCAAGTGCTGATTGGTCTATAACAATGAGGCTAGCACCATATACCCAAGTGCTGATTTGTCTATAACAATGAGATGTGCACCATATACCCAAGTGCTGATTGGTCTATAACAATGAGGCTAGCACCATATACCCAAGTGCTGATTGGTTAATAACAATGAGGCTAGCACCATATACCCAAGTGCTGATTTTTCTATAACAATGAGGCTAGCACCATATACCCAAGTGCTGATTAGTCTATAACAATGAGGCTAGCACCATATACCCAAGTGCTGATTGGTCTATAACAATGAGATGTGCACCATATACCCAAGTGCTGATTGGTCTATAACAATGAGGCTAGCACCATATACCCAAGTGCTGATTGGTCTATAACAATGAGATGGGCACCATATACCCAAGTGCTGATTGGTCTATAACAATGAGGCTAGCACCATATACCCAAGTGCTGATTGGTCTATAACAATGAGGCTAGCACCATATACCCAAGTGCTGATTGGTCTATAACAATGAGATGTGCACCATATACCCAAGTGCTGATTGGTCTATAACAATGAGGGTAGCACCATATACCCAAGTGCTGATTGGTCTATAACAATGAGATGTGCACCATATACCCAAGTGCTGATTGGTCTATAACAATGAGGCTAGCACCATATACCCAAGTGCTGATTGGTCTATAACAATGAGATGTGCACCATATACCCAACTGCTGATTGGTCTATAACAATGAGATGTGCACAATATACCCAAGTGCTGATTGGTCTATAACAATGAGATGTGCACAATATACCCAAGTGCTGATTGGTCTATAACAATGAGATGTGCACAATATACCCAAGTGCTGATTGGTCTATAACAATGAGGCTAGCACCATATACCCAAGTGCTGATTGGTCTACAACAATGAGGCTAGCACCATATACACAAGTGCTGATTGGTCTATAACAATGAGATGTGCACAATATACCCAAGTGCTGATTGGTCTACAACAATGAGATGTGCACCATATACCTAATTGCTGATTGGTCTATAACAATGAGGCCAGCACCATATACCCAAGTGCTGATTGGTCTATAACAATGAGATGTACACAATATACCCAAGTGCTGATTGGTCTACAACAATGAGATGTGCACCATATACCCAAGTGCTGATTGGTCTACAACAATGAGGCTAGCACCATATACCCAAGTGCTGATTGGTCTACAACAATGAGATGTGCACAATATACCCAAGTGCTGACTGGTCTATAACAATGAGATGTGCACAATATACCCAAGTGCTGATTGGTCTATAACAATGAGATGTGCACAATATACCCAAGTGCTGATTGGTCTGTAACAATGAGATGTTCACCATATACCCAAGTGCTGATTGGTCTATAACAATGAGATGTGCACCATATACCCAAGTGCTGACTGGTCTACAACAATGAGATGTGCACAATATACCCAAGTGCTGACTGGTCTATAACAATGAGATGTGCACAATATACCCAAGTGCTGATTGGTCTACAACAATGAGATGTGCACAATATACCCAAGTGCTGACTGGTCTATAACAATGAGATGTGCACAATATACCCAAGTGCTGATTGGTCTATAACAATGAGATGTGCACAATATACTCAAGTGCTGATTGGTCTATAACAATGAGATGTTCACCATATACCCAAGTGCTGATTGGTCTATAACAATGAGATGTGCACCATATACCCAAGTGCTGATTGGTCTATAACAATGAGGCTAGCACCATATACCCAAGTGCTGATTGGTCTATAACAATGAGATGTGCACTATATACTCAAGTGCTGATTGGTCCATAACAATGAGGCTAGCACCATATACCTAATTGCTGATTGGTTTATAACAATGAGGCCAGCACCATATACCCAAGTGCTGATTGGTCTATAACAATGAGATGGGCACAATATACCCAAGTGCTGATTGGTCTATAACAATGAGGCCAGCACCATATACCTAATTGCTGATTGGTCTATAACAATGAGGCTAGCACCATATACCTAATTGCTGATTGGTCTATAACAATGAGGCTAGCACCATATACCCAAGTGCTGATTGGTCTATAACAATGAGGCCAGCACCATATACCTAATTGCTGATTGGTCTGTAACAATGAGATATGCACAATATACCCAAGTGCTGATTGGTCTATAACAATGAGATGGGCACAATATACCCAAGTGCTGATTGGTCTATAACAATGAGGCTAGCACCATATACCCAAGTGCTGATTGGTCTATAACAATGAGATGGGCACAATATACCCAAGTGCTGATTGGTCTATAACAATGAGGCCAGCACCATATACCCAAGTGCTGATTGGTCTATAACAATGAGATGGGCACAATATACCCAAGTGCTGATTGGTCTATAACAATGAGGCTAGCACCATATACCCAAGTGCTGATTGGTCTATAACAATGAGGCCAAGCACCATATACCTAATTGCTGATTGGTCTGTAACAATGAGATATGCACAATATACCCAAGTGCTGATTGGTCTATAACAATGAGGCTAGCACCATATACCTAATTGCTGATTGGTCTGTAACAATGAGATATGCACAATATACCCAAGTGCTGATTGGTCTATAACAATGAGGCTAGAACCATATACCCAAGTGCTGATTGGTCTATAACAATGAGATGGGCACAATATACCCAAGTGCTGATTGGTCTATAACAATGAGGCCAGCACCATATACCCAAGTGCTGATTGGTCTATAACAATGAGATGGGCACAATATACCCAAGTGCTGATTGGTCTATAACAATGAGGCCAGCACCATATACCTAATTGCTGATTGGTCTGTAACAATGAGATATGCACAATATACCCAAGTGCTGATTGGTCTATAACAATGAGGCTAGCACCATATACCTAATTGCTGATTGGTCTGTAACAATGAGATATGCACAATATACCCAAGTGCTGATTGGTCTGTAACAATGAGATATGCACAATATACCCAAGTGCTGATTGGTCTATAACAATGAGGCTAGCACCATATACCCAAGTGCTGATTGGTCTATAACAATGAGGCTAGCACCATATACCCAAGTGCTGATTGGTCTATAACAATGAGATGGGCACAATATACCCAAGTGCTGATTGGTCTATAACAATGAGATGGGCACAATATACCCAAGTGCTGATTGGTCTATTACAATGAGGCTAGCACTATATACCCAAGTGCTGATTGGTCTATAACAATGAGATGGGCACAATATACCCAAGTGCTGATTGTTCTATAACAATGAGGCTAGCACTATATACCCAAGTGCTGATTGGTCTATAACAATGAGATGGGCACAATATACCCAAGTGCTGATTGGTCTATAACAATGAGGCTAGCACAATATACCCAAGTGCTGATTGGTCTATAACAATGAGATGGGCACAATATACCCAAGTGCTGATTGGTCTATAACAATGAGATGGGCACAATATACCCAAGTGCTGATTGGTCTATAACAATGAGGCTAGCACCATATACCTAATTGCTGATTGGTCTGTAACAATGAGATATGCACAATATACCCAAGTGCTGATTGGTCTATAACAATGAGGCCAGCACCATATACCTAATTGCTGATTGGTCTATAACAATGAGGCCAGCACCATATACCTAATTGCTGATTGGTCTGTAACATTGAGATATGCACAATATACCCAAGTGCTGATTGGTCCTGTAACAATGAGATATGCACAATATACCCAAGTGCTGATTGGTCTATAACAATGAGGCTAGCACCATATACCCAAGTGCTGATTGGTCTATAACAATGAGGCTAGCACCATATACCCAAGTGCTGATTGGTCTATAACAATGAGATGGGCACAATATACCCAAGTGCTGATTGGTCTATAACAATGAGATGGGCACAATATACCCAAGTGCTGATTGTTCTATAACAATGAGGCTAGCACTATATACCCAAGTGCTGATTGGTCTATAAACAATGAGATGGGCACAATATACCCAAGTGCTGATTGGTCTATAACAATGAGGCTAGCACTATATACCCAAGTGCTGATTGGTCTATAACAATGAGATGGGCACAATATACCCAAGTGCTGATTAGTCTATAACAATGAGGCTAGCACCATATACCCAAGTGCTGATTAGTCTATAACAATGAGGCCAGCACCATATACCCAAGTGCTGACTGGTCTATAACAATGAGGCTAGCACCATATACCCAAGTGCTGATTGGTCTATAACAATGAGGCTAGCACCATATACCTAAGTGCTGATTGGTCTATAACAATGAGATGGGCACCATATACCCAAGTGCTGATTAGTCTATAACAATGAGGCTAGCACCATATACCCAAGTGCTGATTGGTCTATAACAATGAGATGGGCACCATATACCCAAGTGCTGATTGGTCTATAACAATGAGGCTAGCACCATATACCCAAGTGCTGATTGGTCTATAACAATGAGGCTAGCACCATATACCCAAGTGCTGATTGGTCTATAACAATGAGATGTGCACCATATACCCAAGTGCTGATTGGTCTATAACAATGAGGGTAGCACCATATACCCAAGTGCTGATTGGTCTATAACAATGAGATGTGCACCATATACCCAAGTGCTGATTGGTCTATAACAATGAGGCTAGCACCATATACCCAAGTGCTGATTGGTCTATAACAATGAGATGTGCACCATATACCCAAGTGCTGATTGGTCTATAGCAATGAGATGTGCACAATATACCCAAGTGCTGATTGGTCTATAACAATGAGATGTGCACAATATACCCAAGTGCTGATTGGTCTATAACAATGAGATGTGCACAATATACCCAAGTGCTGATTGGTCTATAACAATGAGGCTAGCACCATATACCCAAGTGCTGATTGGTCTACAACAATGAGGCTAGCACCATATACACAAGTGCTGATTGGTCTATAACAATGAGATGTGCACAATATACCCAAGTGCTGATTGGTCTACAACAATGAGATGTGCACCATATACCTAATTGCTGATTGGTCTATAACAATGAGGCCAGCACCATATACCCAAGTGCTGATTGGTCTATAACAATGAGATGTACACAATATACCCAAGTGCTGATTGGTCTACAACAATGAGATGTGCACCATATACCCAAGTGCTGATTGGTCTACAACAATGAGGCTAGCACCATATACCCAAGTGCTGATTGGTCTACAACAATGAGATGTGCACAATATACCCAAGTGCTGACTGGTCTATAACAATGAGATGTGCACAATACCCAAGTGCTGATTGGTCTATAACAATGAGATGTGCACAATATACCCAAGTGCTGATTGGTCTGTAACAATGAGATGTTCACCATATACCCAAGTGCTGATTGGTCTATAACAATGAGATGTGCACCATATACCCAAGTGCTGACTGGTCTACAACAATGAGATGTGCACAATATACCCAAGTGCTGACTGGTCTATAACAATGAGATGTGCACATATACCCAAGTGCTGATTGGTCTACAACAATGAGATGTGCACAATATACCCAAGTGCTGACTGGTCTATAACAATGAGATGTGCACAATATACCCAAGTGCTGATTGGTCTATAACAATGAGATGTGCACAATATACCCAAGTGCTGATTGGTCTATAACAATGAGATGTTCACCATATACCCAAGTGCTGATTGGTCTATAACAATGAGATGTGCACCATATACCCAAGTGCTGATTAGTCTATAACAATGAGGCTAGCACCATATACCCAAGTGCTGATTGGTCTATAACAATGAGATGTGCACTATATATTCAAGTGCTGATTGGTCCATAACAATGAGGCTAGCACCATATACCTAATTGCTGATTGGTTTATAACAATGAGGCCAGCACCATATACCAAGTGCTGATTGGTCTATAACAATGAGATGGGCACAATATACCCAAGTGCTGATTGGTCTATAACAATGAGGCCAGCACCATATACCTAATTGCTGATTGGTCTATAACAATGAGGCTAGCACCATATACCTAATTGCTGATTGGTCTATAACAATGAGGCTAGCACCATATACCCAAGTGCTGATTGGTCTATAACAATGAGGCCAGCACCATATACCTAATTGCTGATTGGTCTGTAACAATGAGATATGCACAATATACCCAAGTGCTGATTGGTCTATAACAATGAGGCTAGCACCATATACCCAAGTGCTGATTGGTCTATAACAATGAGATGGGCACAATATACCCAAGTGCTGATTGGTCTATAACAATGAGGCCAGCACCATATACCCAAGTGCTGATTGGTCTATAACAATGAGATGGGCACAATATACCCAAGTGCTGATTGGTCTATAACAATGAGGCTAGCACCATATACCCAAGTGCTGATTGGTCTATAACAATGAGGCCAGCACCATATACCTAATTGCTGATTGGTCTGTAACAATGAGATATGCACAATATACCCAAGTGCTGATTGGTCTATAACAATGAGGCTAGCACCATATACCTAATTGCTGATTGGTCTGTAACAATGAGATATGCACAATATACCCAAGTGCTGATTGGTCTATAACAATGAGGCTAGCACCATATACCCAAGTGCTGATTGGTCTATAACAATGAGATGGGCACAATATACCCAAGTGCTGATTGGTCTATAACAATGAGGCCAGCACCATATACCCAAGTGCTGATTGGTCTATAACAATGAGATGGGCACAATATACCCAAGTGCTGATTGGTCTATAACAATGAGGCTAGCACAATATACCCAAGTGCTGATTTGTCTATAACAATGAGGCCAGCACCATATACCTAATTGCTGATTGGTCTGTAACAATGAGATATGCACAATATACCCAAGTGCTGATTGGTCTATAACAATGAGGCTAGCACCATATACCTAATTGCTGATTGGTCTGTAACAATGAGATATGCACAATATACCCAAGTGCTGATTGGTCTGTAACAATGAGATATGCACAATATACCCAAGTGCTGATTGGTCTATAACAATGAGGCTAGCACCATATACCCAAGTGCTGATTGGTCTATAACAATGAGGCTAGCACCATATACCCAAGTGCTGATTGGTCTATAACAATGAGATGTGCACAATATACCCAAGTGCTGACTGGTCTATAACAATGAGATGTGCACAATATACCCAAGTGCTGATTGGTCTATAACAATGAGATGTGCACAATATACCCAAGTGCTGATTGGTCTGTAACAATGAGATGTTCACCATATACCCAAGTGCTGATTGGTCTATAACAATGAGATGTGCACCATATACCCAAGTGCTGACTGGTCTACAACAATGAGATGTGCACAATATACCCAAGTGCTGACTGGTCTATAACAATGAGATGTGCACAATATACCCAAGTGCTGATTGGTCTACAACAATGAGATGTGCACAATATACCCAAGTGCTGACTGGTCTATAACAATGAGATGTGCACAATATACCCAAGTGCTGATTGGTCTATAACAATGAGATGTGCACAATATACCCAAGTGCTGATTGGTCTATAACAATGAGATGTTCACCATATACCCAAGTGCTGATTGGTCTATAACAATGAGATGTGCACCATATACCCAAGTGCTGATTAGTCTATAACAATGAGGCTAGCACCATATACCCAAGTGCTGATTGGTCTATAACAATGAGATGTGCACTATATACTCAAGTGCTGATTGGTCCATAACAATGAGGCTAGCACCATATACCTAATTGCTGATTGGTTTATAACAATGAGGCCAGCACCATATACCCAAGTGCTGATTGGTCTATAACAATGAGATGGGCACAATATACCCAAGTGCTGATTGGTCTATAACAATGAGGCCAGCACCATATACCTAATTGCTGATTGGTCTATAACAATGAGGCTAGCACCATATACCTAATTGCTGATTGGTCTATAACAATGAGGCTAGCACCATATACCCAAGTGCTGATTGGTCTATAACAATGAGGCCAGCACCATATACCTAATTGCTGATTGGTCTGTAACAATGAGATATGCACAATATACCCAAGTGCTGATTGGTCTATAACAATGAGGCTAGCACCATATACCCAAGTGCTGATTGGTCTATAACAATGAGATGGGCACAATATACCCAAGTGCTGATTGGTCTATAACAATGAGGCCAGCACCATATACCCAAGTGCTGATTGGTCTATAACAATGAGATGGGCACAATATACCCAAGTGCTGATTGGTCTATAACAATGAGGCTAGCACCATATACCCAAGTGCTGATTGGTCTATAACAATGAGGCCAGCACCATATACCTAATTGCTGATTGGTCTGTAACAATGAGATATGCACAATATACCCAAGTGCTGATTGGTCTATAACAATGAGGCTAGCACCATATACCTAATTGCTGATTGGTCTGTAACAATTAGATATGCACAATATACCCAAGTGCTGATTGGTCTATAACAATGAGGCTAGCACCATATACCCAAGTGCTGATTGGTCTATAACAATGAGATGGGCACAATATACCCAAGTGCTGATTGGTCTATAACAATGAGGCCAGCACCATATACCCAAGTGCTGATTGGTCTATAACAATGAGATGTGCACAATATACCCAAGTGCTGATTGGTCTATAACAATGAGGCTAGCACAATATACCCAAGTGCTGATTTGTCTATAACAATGAGGCCAGCACCATATACCTAATTGCTGATTGGTCTGTAACAATGAGATATGCACAATATACCCAAGTGCTGATTGGTCTATAACAATGAGGCTAGCACCATATACCTAATTGCTGATTGGTCTGTAACAATGAGATATGCACAATATACCCAAGTGCTGATTGGTCTGTAACAATGAGATATGCACAATATACCCAAGTGCTGATTGGTCTATAACAATGAGGCTAGCACCATATACCCAAGTGCTGATTGGTCTATAACAATGAGGCTAGCACCATATACCCAAGTGCTGATTGGTCTATAACAATGAGATGGGCACAATATACCCAAGTGCTGATTGGTCTATAACAATGAGATGGGCACAATATACCCAAGTGCTGATTGGTCTATTACAATGAGGCTAGCACTATATACCCAAGTGCTGATTGGTCTATAACAATGAGATGGGCACAATATACCCAAGTGCTGATTGTTCTATAACAATGAGGCTAGCACTATATACCCAAGTGCTGATTGGTCTATAACAATGAGATGGGCACAATATACCCAAGTGCTGATTGGTCTATAACAATGAGGCTAGCACAATATACCCAAGTGCTGATTGGTCTATAACAATGAGATGGGCACAATATACCCAAGTGCTGATTGGTCTATAACAATGAGATGGGCACAATATACCCAAGTGCTGATTGGTCTATAACAATGAGGCTAGCACCATATACCTAATTGCTGATTGGTCTGTAACAATGAGATATGCACAATATACCCAAGTGCTGATTGGTCTATAACAATGAGGCCAGCACCATATACCTAATTGCTGATTGGTCTATAACAATGAGGCCAGCACCATATACCTAATTGCTGATTGGTCTGTAACATTGAGATATGCACAGTATACCCAAGTGCTGATTGGTCTGTAACAATGAGATATGCACAATATACCCAAGTGCTGATTGGTCTATAACAATGAGGCTAGCACCATATACCCAAGTGCTGATTGGTCTATAACAATGAGGCTAGCACCATATACCCAAGTGCTGATTGGTCTATAACAATGAGATGGGCACAATATACCCAAGTGCTGATTGGTCTATAACAATGAGATGGGCACAATATACCCAAGTGCTGATTGTTCTATAACAATGAGGCTAGCACTATATACCCAAGTGCTGATTGGTCTATAACAATGAGATGGGCACAATATACCCAAGTGCTGATTGGTCTATAACAATGAGGCTAGCACTATATACCCAAGTGCTGATTGGTCTATAACAATGAGATGGGCACAATATACCCAAGTGCTGATTAGTCTATAACAATGAGGCTAGCACCATATACCCAAGTGCTGATTAGTCTATAACAATGAGGCCAGCACCATATACCCAAGTGCTGACTGGTCTATAACAATGAGGCTAGCACCATATACCCAAGTGCTGATTGGTCTATAACAATGAGGCTAGCACCATATACCTAAGTGCTGATTGGTCTATAACAATGAGATGGGCACCATATACCCAAGTGCTGATTAGTCTATAACAATGAGGCTAGCACCATATACCCAAGTGCTGATTGGTCTATAACAATGAGATGTGCACCATATACCCAAGTGCTGATTGGTCTATAACAATGAGGCTAGCACCATATACCCAAGTGCTGATTGGTCTATAACAATGAGGCTAGCACCATATACCCAAGTGCTGATTGGTCTATAACAATGAGATGGGCACCATATACCCAAGTGCTGACTGGTCTATAACAATGAGGCTAGCACCATATACCCAAGTGCTGATTGGTCTATAACAATGAGGCTAGCACCATATACCCAATTGCCTAAGGCGTGTACAGGCATTCTTCATTTTTGTTTTACAAGTTTCACTAAAATGTTGAACTCTCGTCCTTGACTCGGGGACGTAAATTACAAGTACCTCTGAAGTTGGAGTGGGTTCGCCTGATAAGAAAAACACTGGTAAAAGGGAGAGCTAATCTACAAGTAAAAATCAGTCCAGTGCACTAGGAGTAGTAGGACGTTACGTTCATAGTGAGTGAACAAAACAACATTGAAATCCTTTAATTTTACTTTTCGGAGACAGTTCTCCATTTTGATTGCTGGCGTGAGGCTTGATCGTAGCCTGTCCTTCAGAGGTCATGTCGATTGTGTCATAACGAAAGCTCGAAAAGATTTGTCAGCAATGAGAGTCATGGCGATTGCCAATATGGAGCAAAGACTGCTAATACTTCTGTTCCAAGGACTGGTGCTTTCACGCATCGAGTATGCCCTGGCCATCCTCACTGTCAGCCCTACACAGATTGGAAGACTTGAAAAGGTACAAAACGAAGCCATGCGTATCATTTTGGGCTGCACGAGACACCAGCTGTGTAGCAATGAGATACCTCCTTGACTTCCCGACAATGGAACACAGGATCAAGATCTGGAGAGCCCGTGCATACTTAAAAATAAGTGCAGATGAGCAGCACCCTCTGCATGACGCTATATTAAGAGAAAAGGGTGACAGGTTAAAGAGAGGCAAATCATGAATGGGTCGGGCGGAAGATGTCGTCAGACAGGTTTGCAGTCTTACCAGTATCAAATCCGGCAAGGAATGGGTGCCGATGCCTCCAGCTTTTAAGTGCACTTTCTCCTGCATTATCACACTCGACAGACGGTGCAGAGAGCAGAACCCTGCCGCTGTCAATGCAGAGGTTAACGCGCTCATCTATGAACGCTCAGATAGCCTCAAAGTGCTCATCTATACAGATGGATCTGTTGTAAAGCAGCAGAGAAGTGCGTGGGAATTTACAGCCCGTTCAGCGAGCCGAACGGTTCAAGAATCCAGCGGTGCCCACTCTATGACCACGAGCAGCATGATGATGGAGGTGATGGCAGTTACACAGGCTTTCATATGGCTGGAATCACAGCATTATACCAACGTGTGCGTACTAAGTGATTCAATGAGCATGATTCAGAAGGTCGAAGCTGGATCTGTACGTAGACAGTGGACTGAGTCGCTGCGGAAGTCGGTTGTTCGTAAAGTCGCCCTTCATCTTCGTCCCGGGACATGTGGGAGTCGACGGAAATGAACGAGCTGATAAACTGGCTGGCTCTGCACCCCCTGTAGATGGCCAGCCCATGGATCGTGCCGATGTTATTAACGTCCTCAAAGATATGGCGAGAACAGAGGACTTTGACGTCAGTGAATCCACATCGTTGTCCAGGATGAAAGACTTGGGAGTAAGAATCGGCACAGCCAGACGCGAGAGGCACATCGGGAAAACAAGGCGCCTCGTCAACCAACACAGAACTGGCACTATTAGCCACCGGACGCTGATGTATTTTCTGGGGGGGGGGAGGATCTGAGCACCTATGGACATGTCCGGAGTGCAATGAAGATACCCCAACTGATAACTGACTGATTGCTGTAACCTCCTTGACAAGAAGATGGCTAACACATTGTTTATTTAGCAACTCAACACTTCACAAATTCAAACTTCTTTTTATTATATCTTATATAATAGTTAAAATATTGTCTTTTACATATCACAACAATATAATTGTTATAGTAATTGATGTATGTAAGCTCAACAGTATAATGTCTCAGCAATGTTTGGTTATTCCATCAATATATTTGTATTCAGGTTTTTATTATTTGTAAAAGGTAAAAAGAAAACATAAACTGCACAGTTCGCGGCAGCTGCACTAGCCAGACGGCCTTAGTTCTCAAGATCAATACCCCCCCCCCCCCCCCTAAACCCCCCAAGGTACTACAGACAGTAGATGACAGTTATTTGAAAATAGAATTGTTATATTAACAAGTCAACTTCCGTTCTCCTTTTAGTAGCACATGATGTTATTGCCATGACAAGAGCCCAAGAAAGTATTTTCAAACAACAAAACCCTGAATACAACAAATATACTGATGGAATAACCAAACATTACTAATGTAAACATTGTACTGTTGAGCTTACTAGAACAATTACTAATAAACTACACACGTTAACTGGTGTCTCTGCAGAAATAGGCTAAAACGGTATGACATAATTACTAATACGGAGCTTGGGGGAGAGCCAACCATATTCCAGCGACATAAGAGGTCAGGATAAATGCTGACATTGTATATGACACCCTTTCAGTAAATTTTATAATAGCATAAAAAGCTTGTTTGCCCTCTCTTTAACCCACATAGCAGACGAAATGGAGAGGGACCTAAAACACGGAGAAGAGAATTAGAGACAGATGAAAAACATGAGGAGGACACGGGGGATGCAGGAAACAGCACAGACAGGAGGGCGTGGCGCGAATTTGCTGAGGATAGCAGCAGAACCAAAATTATGGACAAGGATTAATATAATGAAAGTACTATGAGAAATTCTGGGCAAGAATGAGGAGAAAGAAACTTAGTGATAACTGGCAAAATAGATGGGAGAAGAATAAGGGTTGGGCAAAGAGATACATACCCGGATGGCTTGGAAACTCGGCATAATCGCGACATGAATACAGACATGATCCACGACGCTGGTGAACGCGTGAAATTGTGAAACATAATCACCCACTCTTATCCATATGGCATATGATGATGATGATTTGAAAAAAAAATAAAAAAATCTCAGCCTATCCCGCTTGTCACCTTAACTTATCCATATTCAGGTATTCCTGTAATAAAAATAGTTGTCTCCGACCGAAACCTGGGGTTTACGAGGGTCCGAGTAAGACGGGCCTGAGTGCCCAATTTGTGACCTTTTGAAAATAAAGTTCGTTGATTCGTTCGTGCGTTGGAGGGAGAGAACTGTATTAGAACAGCTCTTTAAGTACAAAAGCCTTGTACAAGCGTTAGACGAGTTGGTTACATGGTGCTGGGCCCATATTTTGCAGACTAATCGGCTCCCGGTGGGTGGTTTGGTCAGTATCGCGCCGGTGGCCTTGACTTCTCACTACATGTCCTGGTACTCCCTTTAATGATAGACCTGAGTTGATCTTACTTCTGGTAAATGTGTTGTACAGTCACCTCAGATTGTTTCCTTGCCCGGTCATGTCCTGATGTGAACATACGGGTGGTCGTAATTGTTATTGTGTTATGTGCAGATTCTACAGAAACCAATAATCATTTTCACACGGTATTTAACCGACATAAACAATCTCCATAGCAACGCGAACACTAGCTAATGTTTCCGCTTCTTCCAGGCGTTTTTCCAAATGTTGCTGAAGCAGACTGTGGAGTGGAAGCGGTAGTAAATCCCCAGCGGGACACTGATGTGAGTAAATATTGCCCAGGCCTCTACGCCGTAGAACTCCACCTGTAGGAATAGAAGGAGAATTATAGCTAAAGAGCACAGACTGTATGAATGATGGATGAGTACATACCTATTCATGTTAAAGTATAATCTTATACAGATTCAATACTGGGTTTAAAGGTAAAAGCATAGAAATCACTATACCGGGTTTTATCCTACAAAGCTCAGTCTCTTGAAGCAGAGCGTCGTGCTCAATGCGTCGAATACAGTACGAACTCCATGACTCCAGTAGAGACCCCCTGAGGCTTGCGAAAAATATTGCACTCGAGAATCAAATGACGGAGACTGAAAAAGAACCCAAGACCTTCGTGGTGCCAGTCAGGCAGCTTGACCACTTCGTCACGAGGACTTCCCAGTATTGGAGACGCATGACGGGTCAGTACAGGTTTCCATAGAGGACCTCTCAGTAACGGGTGCGCGTGTATACAGACGGGTTGGCACAGGTTCTCATAGACAACCAACCAGTACTGTGTGCGTATGTATACAGACGGGTCAGCAAAGGCTGCCATAGACGACCTCTCAGTATTGTGTACGCAACAGACGAACGAACGAACTTTATTTTCAAAGGGTCATAAATTGGGCACGCAGGCTCGTCTTACATTCGGCCCTTCCAATCACTCATCTTTCATTCATTACTTGCGCATGTTACATTCACATAGGGAGATAAAACATTGTCAGATGGATTTTGTAGAAATAAACAATGCATATTACCATGTTATGAGACAGGCAGACACACGTACACACGCGCATTCATAAACACACAAGCACATTCATAAACACACACGCACACATACATACCTGCATACATACTTGCATCATTTGCACAAACTCTCACAGTTACGCACACATTCAGTAACATACAAATGCACACCCTCGCATACACTGCATGCATGCACACATACACATACAAACATATACACATACATACACATACAAACATATACACATACATACACGAACACACACACACTTACACGCACATACACATACACACACAAACACACACACACATGCACAGACATGTGTACACATACATGCAAACATATACGTGCACATACATACACACAAATAAAGACACATACACCCACACAAACACACACACATTGACATAATGCACACATCCACACATACTAACACATCTAGACACATACATTGCCTCACATAATCACTAAACTAATATGAACAGTCAGCACATGTTGTCACAGACGATCTCCCAGTACTGGTTACGTATAAGACCATTTGATTTAGTATGCGCTGACTAAAAGTAAAGTAACGTATTATACCATGGATAAATGACACGGGTGACGAGAATACTGTGGACAGATAGAAAGATCAATCAAGACACATTGAAAGAGAACTAGTTACTCGCATCAGCAGAAGGCAGTCCACATTATTTTGGGAATGCCATGAAAAGAAGAAAGCTAAATTATGTGGTCAAAGTGGGAAGGCTGGAGGGGAAGAGACTAAAAGAAAAGAGACTGGACAGTTTGAAATCCAGGCATGGAAGAACGTCGGTATCAGATATGATTTACATATGTGTGACAGACATGATCATCAAAGCCATACGGTATGAAATGTAAGAAGAAGTGATTTACGTAGAAAAACCAAAACACATCACAAAATGTTTGATACTGAATGAGTTAATTAAGAAGAGAATTTTACCTGGACTGGATTGTGTTGTGGAGTCTGTGTTTCAAATGTGTTGATAGCCCACATGGCAAAATTGGAAACCAGTAAAAATGTGATGAATTCTCGTCCAGGTTTCTTCCTCTCCTGAAAATAACACCATGATAGTCAGTCATTCAAATAAATGTATTCCATTAGTGAATCTACACACAGTAGCCATAAACAATATGTGGTACTATTTACTGTCTACTATATTTACCGTGGCGATAACAGATGCTCCATATTCGATCAATACCTGTGACTATGTCTTGTTATCGTTCTTATTGGACAAAACTCATTGCTTGATTCTATACTAACCTGAAACTCATTGGACGCGGACATCCTGTCTCCCGCTAGCATGAAGATTGTCTGGACTGTCGACTGGATCAGCATAACAATGTTTGAGAGGATCGTCATCCCGGATCTCGTGTCTGGTGTGCTCAGCATGGAGGCAACAAGGCTGGAGAGAAACAACTTCATGATGTCAATATGACTGGCACTTTGCCGTCTTGATAGACGATAGTCTGTAAAATGGAGTTATACCTCTCAATAATACAAAGCCTGGGCTGAATTTAGAGACCACATGCTGCCCATGCAGCATAATCTCTCTCTCTCTCTCTCTCTCTCTCTCTCTCTCTCTCTCTCTCTCTCTCTCTCTCTCTCTCTCTCTCTCTCTAGTTTACTCCAGAGGAAAGGTAATACCGATTCGTCAGGAACAAGACAAGCTGCAGAAGCTGCCGAATCAACAAGGCAATGTTCTGTCTGCCTGTCGGAGCTTTGATCGTAAACCGGTTGCCTACCAAGGGTTAGGGCCTGGTCTGCCCTGCCATAACATTTAGTCTTCAGGTTGCATTTGCTTCCTCGCACGAGGGTGCGCTCCTCCGCCAGAAGCCGCTGGCACAGTGTGGGATGTCAGGTTTGGTGAGCACCGCCCAACATTCGGCGCTAACAGAAAGAAGGCAGTACCGTCTACTGGCATACGATAGCATAGTAATATCTGACTAAGACCCAACATTCGGCGCTAACAGAAAGTAGGCAGTACTGTCGACTGTGATACGGTAGCTTAGTCATATCTGACTAAGACCCAACATTCGGCGCTAACAGAAAGCAGGTAGTACCGTCTACTGTCCTACGGTAGCTCAGTCATATCTGACTAAGACCCAACATTCGGCGCTAACAGAAAGCAGGTAGTACCGTCTACTGTCATACGGTAGCTCAGTCATATCTGACTAAGACCCAACATTCGGCGCTAACAGAAAGCAGGTAGTACCGTCTACTGTCATACGGTAGCTCAGTCATATCTGACTAAGACCCAACATTCGGCGCTAACAGAAAGCAGGTAGTAGCGTCTACTGTCATACGATAGCTCAGTCATATCTGACTACAACCCAACATTCGGCGCTAACAGAAAGCAGGTAGTAGCGTCTACTGTCATACGGTAGCTCAGTCATATCTGACTACAACCCAACATTCGGCGCTAACAGAAAGCAGGTAGTACCGTCTACTGTCATACGGTAGCTCAGTCATATCTGACTACAACCCAACATTCGGCGCTAACAGAAAGCAGGTAGTAGCGTCTACTGTCATACGATAGCTCAGTCATATCTGACTACAACCCAACATTCGGCGCTAACAGAAAGCAGGTAGTACCGTCTACTGTCATACGGTAGCTCAGTCATATCTGACTAAGACCCAACATTCGACGCTAACAGAAAGCAGGTAGTACCGTCTACTGTCATACGGTAGCTCAGTCATATCTGACTAAGACCCAACATTCGACGCTAACAGAAAGCAGGTAGTACTGTCGACTGTCCTACGGTAGTTCAGTCATATCTGACTAAACCCAACATTCGCGCTAACAGAAAGCAGGTAGTACTGTCTACTGTCATACGGTAGCTCAGTCATATCTGACTAAAACCCAACATTCGACGCTAACAGAAAGCAGGTAGTACTGTCTACTGTCATACGGTAGCTCAGTCATATCTGACTAAAACCCAACATTCGACGCTAACAGAAAGCAGGTAGTACCGTCGACTGTCATACGGTAGCTCAGTCATATCTGACTAAGACCCAACATTCGACGCTAACAGAAAGCAGGTAGTACCGTCTACTGTCATACTGTAGCTCAGTCATATCTGACTAAAACCCAACATTCGACGCTAACAGAAAGCAGGTAGTATTGTCGACTGTCATACGGTAGCTCAGTCATATCTGACTAAAACCCAACATTTGACGCTAACAGAAAGCAGGTAGTACTGTCGACTGTCATACGGTAGCTCAGTCATATCTGACTAAAACCCAACATTAGGCGCTAACAGAAAGCAGGTAGTACTGTCGACTCTCATACGGTATCTTAGTTATATCTGAATAAGACCTGACAGTAAAGCAATGTCTAGAGATGCCGGGGTGAAAATAAAATATACACAATTTATTAACGTTTCCATATGCATCATTACACACGGATAATGCATTCAAACACACGTATGCGCACATACTGATCAATACATACATTTACGATTGCTCTATAGGACGATAAACCCACACATCATCATCAAGTGCTGTTTTAGTATTTCTCCGATCATGCTTCAGAGGTGAATGTGCCAGATAGGTTACGAGCATTCACTCTTAAACTTCCTGGTTGCTGATGGCAGGGTGGTAGGGGTTTTTGTTCCAATGATCAGTTGGACGTAACTGATGACGTCTCGTTCAGAAAGCAATGGCAGAGGTTGTTCTTTTGCCTACTGATCTGTCTCCCCTATTGGGGCAGAGGCACTCAACCAAACCGCGACCAGCGTCCTATCTCGTGCTATGTCCAGCAGCTCCCTCCATGTCCTCCAAATATTACTCATCCCTGTCTGTAATTCTCTTCTCCGCGTGCTTTTGGTTCTCCTTCTATTTCCTTCATGCCAAATGGTTAGGTTGATAGCATACGTCCTGTACATGACATGCAACATTTAGTTAGTGTCACCATACTTCGCCATTAGTGTCTGCAGTGTGCCCCTCGCCTCAGCCGAGCATATACAGAGTCAAGAGGTAAAGTTGAGCTGATAGACTGCATTGCACCGGGCCTTACCCTATCTGACTCAGTTTCTCTATAAAAAGTCGCTTAAAAGTCGACAGGGTCGACTTCATTGCACCGGGTTTTATCCCATATGTCTCGGTCTCTTTCCGCAGCACGGAAATCGTCGCACAAGGCACGAACTCCGTAGCTTTTAGCGACGACCCTCAGGAGTCTCCGAAACATTTAACTCGTAAACCGAAGGACGCGGCCCGGAATCGAACCCACGACCTTCGGAGCACGAGTCAAACGGCTTGACCACTTCGCCACAGAGTCTCTATGCAGAACAGCAAGCCGTCTGCCAGGAACATCGCAAACAACATGAACTCCGTAGCTCCAGCGACTATCTTTAGGAATCTCCGAGGGAACTACACTCGTGAACTGAATGACGAAGTCCTGAATCGACTCCACGACCTTCAGATCGTGAGGTAGGTGATACAACTTCTCCACGGAGACCCAGAGTATTAAGATTGGATATCTAATCTCCTTGAATAATGGCAGATAACAAGACGTCCTGTGTGAGGGTTATACGTGTTAAAACATCAGAGAACAGGAAGAGAATAAGGCAAGCAAAAGCTGCATATCAGACCATCGAAAGTATCTTATGCAATAAGTCACTATCATTGAATGTAAGAAAGAGAGTGCTGAAGTGCTATATAGAGCCTTTTTTGCATGTAGTGAATCTTGGAATGAAAATTAACAAATTAGAAAAAAACTTGGAAGCAACAGAGATGTGGTTCTTGAGATGCATGTTGCGAATTCCTCGCCTGCCACAGTAACTAAAAACAATTGACTGAAATATTAATTAAACTAGAACATTATATTCAACAATAAGAATGCGACAAACAGCTTTCTTTGGTCATGTGATGAGAAAAGAGGCACTTGAGAACATCGCGTCGACTGGAAAGATCAAGGTGAAGAGAGGCAGAGGCAGACCAAAAGAAACGATGCTGGATGGAATGAGACGGTGGCATGGTGGAATATCATCAGCAGAGTTGATCCAGAACACTGGCAGAGCACTTGTTCATAATGATGAGTGTGTACCATCATGGAAATACGGTGGAGTGTTCTGCTTGTGAGGTCCGACCAAATCAATGTATATAAGTATTTTGGTGCATTAATAACAGCAGATGAAAGATTACTTTAGGAAGTTAGATGTTGACTAGCCCAAGTCAAAAACAGCATTTCACAATATGAAGAATATTCTCTGCAGCTTATCTCTGTAGAAAGAGGTGAGGAAAAGAGTTCTTAAGGGCTATAATGAGTTAATCCTGATGTACGGAGAGGAATCATAGGCAATTAGCAGACAAGTGAGAAATTATATGGAAGCCGCGGAGATGTAGTTTTACTGCCAGCTTTACTGCCAGTTTTACTGCCAGCTGTCAAGGCACTTGATGATGATGATGATGATGATGATGATGTGATGATGATGATGATGATGATGATGATGATAGATATATGCAGTGACCATAGTCGATAGTTTGAAATCAGCCGCCGACGATTTTGAAGCGACCACTTTTCATTGGTTTCGATTTTATGAGCATCAATCCTTCAGAAATCAGATACGAACAACTGAACGTAAAAGCTGCTGATTAAATCACAGTCTAAAATGATTGGGTTGACTGCGACGTTCTGTAAAGGTCACGCAACTAACCTTGTATAGTTACCTGAATATGATGAAGGCCAGCAGGCCAGTGTATGATATCAGGATCAGAATGTCTTCTAGGTCAGCCTCGTGTTGGTTGTGGAAGGTCAAGGTCTTCATTCTATAGGCCGCTAGGAAGAGCGCTATCAAGGTCACGGTATAGATGGCTGTTTCTGAGAGGTGAGTCAGAATAATTCCAGACAGCTGAGGGGAGAAGTATAACAATAGTTAAATAACATTCAGTAGACTACTGTTGTTGACGCAAAGATAACATTAGTTAACTGATTAAGTGTCGTGGGATGGTTATTCGCCTTAAAGTGATTTTCCGTTATCTGCCATGGGCTTATATTAGGTCGAAATGTTGTTATTGCGAAATTTTGTCATTGATCATTGCCAAATGCTGTCTCAATTAAAATAACAATATAGTAGTTTTGCCTATGCAACCCCTTTTCATTTGATATATAATACAAAATGACTGCTACCATATTAAGAACTTTAAAGTCATAACTGTGATACACCCGTACTTCCCATTTCTTCAATCCATTTTTGTTTGATCCAAATCTACTGTGTTTAGCACTGAATCTGTTAGATAACATTCAACTGAGAACTGTTGTTGACACAAAGATAACAGTAGTTAAATAGCATTCAACTGAGAACTGTTGTTGACACAAGGGTAACAATAGTTAAATTTTAATAAGTTCATTATATTTTAATTTTGACTTACATAGTTTTCATAAACATCTTTGACTGAAATAGTTTACCTAAACCTCGCCTGTGACTGAAATAGTTTACCTAAACCTCACCATTAACTGAAATAGTTGACCTAAACCTCACCTGTGACTGAAATAGTTTACCTAAACCTCACCATTAACTGAAATAGTTGACCTAAACCTCACCTGTGACTGAAATAGTTTACCTAAACCTCACCATTAACTGAAATAGTTGAATTAAACCTCACCTTTGACTCCTCCTTGCTGATGAGCATGTAGAAAGCAATGATGGAGATGATGGTCCCAACCATGATGAAAATGCCCAGAAAGAGACCTCTACTGGACCCAGTGCAGTCAACACTCATGCGATGGACTCTCTGATCATCTTCCTCATCCCCAAGCTCGGAACCTCTTGGTCTTCTAGGTCTCTTCCCAACGTTCTTCCACATAATGTACAGAATACCTGGTGGAAGATTACAGGCCAGTTGATGTAAGACACAACTCAGAATATTGTGGCATGAAACTAGACTTGCAGAAGTTCAAAAGATTTAATAAGCAACACACGAGATGGCTCAATCATACTGTGATAAAACATGGTAATGGCCCCATTAGACCATGATAAACATGTGGTAATGACTGCATTATACTATGATAAAAATGTGGTAATGACTCAATTATACTATGACAAAAAAGTGATAATGGCTTAATTATATAATGATCAAATGGTGGTAAAGTCCCCATTATATAATGATTACAGGACATTAATGACACCATTAACTCAAGATAACATTTAAAATCATGTATATGTTATATAATAAAAGTGTGGAAATCACTCCACATGGAGCCAATGTAGCCTAGTGGCTAATTGCAGCTTGTCAGCCAGGCGGCCGTGGGTTTGAAAACTCATCGAAGCAGATTTGTTTTTAAAGATTGACCTGGGCTCCAAAATCAACCTTGCTTAAAATAGGTACCAGGAAATGTTGTGGAAAGGGAAGGCGTCCGGTGTGAAACCACATTAATCATGGAGTGCCGCTTAGTCTAAACACAAATATGAGACCATCAACATGTAACCAATACAGCTGTTGTTGTTGTTATTTGTACATCAAGAATGATGATGACCATTCATTTAATCCAGTGGGGTTGAAAGTATGGAGCTGTGAGTTCTAAGATGGCTGATAAGGCCTATTTTGGCTGGAAATGATTCTTTGACAATGTGGACAAAGAATGCTTGACGTTTCTGGGGGAGGATTTCCTGCAGTGGTTGTTCTGTTCTGTCTTTTCTTCACAGCTCTTGCAGTCCTGGTTGCCTCACAAGTGACTGCACCCTTGCGTAATGAAGCACGCCACGACCAACATCTAGAGTGAGTACAAAGGCCCTTTAACAATAATGCCCTTATTTAATAATAAATGGGCGGTAATAATTTAATTTTACAATCCTAAAAGAGAGGTAATCACTCCACTCTATAATGATAAAAGGGTGGTAATCATTCCATTTTAAATGATCAAAGGGCGGCAATTAAACCACTCTATAATGACAAAAGGAGGGTTATAATAATCACTTTATAATGATTAAAAGTGGGGGGGGGGGGGGGTAATCACTCCTCTATAATTATAAAAGTGTGGTTATCACTTCAATATAACAGGGCGGTAATTACCCTAGCATAAAAGGGAGGAAATCACTCCACTATAAAAGTAATGCAAACGCTACATTATATAAAGATTAAAAGGCGTTAATCATTCCACTGCCGTCTCCGTGGCGAAGGGTTTACGGGCGCGATTTGTAATCCCATATACCCGCGTTTGAAACACAGCTGCGCGCGATTTGGCAGCAGACCGTGCTGCGTTGGTTTCGTGATAGTATCGGTGCCGGTCGATAAGAAAGCAATGGCAAACTACTGAACATAAAACTTGCCAAAAGATCACAGCGGTAGAAATGCTGGTGACTGCAATCTATACTATAAAAGGCAATGTATGTAAATATGTATGTCCTTTATTTTTTCGCTAACGGCCCATCCGATTGAGATGAAATTTTCTACACGTCTTCCTTTCATTCCAGAGCTGCCAACTGTGATATTTTTTAAGTGTGAAATCGCCTGCTTACTCAGTATTATTTCATTTTTCATTTTTCATTAAAATTTATATATAGCTAAGGGACTTAACTCTAGAAAAAGTTATTTCAAGGGGCATAACTTTTAATAACATTGTTGTATAACTTATAGTCATATTGGTGTATCGTTTTCAAAGATTTATAAACTCTTTGTCTATAGTTATGTACCGGCATATGAGTTATAATAAATAATGATACAATCTTTAAGGAAATTTCAAAGTTTACATAAAAATAATGCATAATGCATAACATTGTAACTCATCTTTCTATGATTAAGAAATTATCTTAAAGATGTTGAACAATATCATCGCATCTTTAATGTTTTCCGCTATCATATCGGCACGATTCGCTTGACAGCACTTCTCAACGCTATCAAGCCAAGACGCCTTACACATTTCAAGCAGCCTGATACGGGGGGAAAATGGCACGTCGTAATAGCACAAAGAAACAAGCAGCTTCCAAGATGCATAGTGAGAAAACCGACCAGACTATCAAGAAGACGAACCTGCCTTTGGAGAGTCTGCATGCAAGCTGTAATAAAGTATCTGAACCTACAGTCAATGAAACTACCAATAAGAAGAGCGACGACTACCCACAGACGAACACAAAAACTTGTGAGAGGAAGGAGGACCAAGACACCAGAATCAGAAACACTGATTCAAACACAGTCAGATGGGTGGTCAAGCGGCTAAAAATGGAGCTTACTGATGAACAAATACAGAAGCAGCTGCAGGAAGAAAATCTTCACGTCAACATTTTGAAGGCAGAGCGGATTCTTACCTACTCAGAATTAAATGAGATGCTCCACACCAGTGACTGGGCGAACCCGGGCCGGGTCAGGCAGACAGACAGACAGACAGACAGACAGACAGACAGACAGACAGACAGACAGATAGATAGATAGATAGATAGATAGATAGATAGATAGATAGATAGATAGATAGATAGATAGATAGATAGATAGATAGATAGATAGATAGATAGATAGATAGATAAACAGACAGGGAGGGAGGGAGGGAGGGATAGACGGAGGGAGAGACAGAGGGATGGGTCTATTAGACAGACAAACAGACAGACAGACAGAGATAGATAGATAGACAAACAGACTGACAGACAGACAGACAGACAGACAGACAGACAGACAGACAGACAGACAGACAGACAGACAGACAGATAGTCGGTAACGGGAACGAGAACTTATATGACTACTTATATGAATTAAATGAGATGCTCCCCACCAGGGACTGGGCGAAGCCGGGCCGGGTCAGGCAGACAGACAGACAGACAGACAGACAGACAGACAGACAGACAGATAGATAAATAGATAGATAGATAGATAGATAGATATATAGATAGATAGATAGATAGATAGATAGATAGATAGATAGATAGATAGATAGATAGATAATAGATAGACAAACAGACAGGGAGGGAGGGAGGGAGGGATAGACGGAGGGAGAGACAGAGGGATGGGTCTATTAGACAGACAGACAGACAGACAGAGATAGATAGATAGACAGACAGACAGACAGACAGACAGACAGACAGACAGACAGACAGTCGGTAACGGGAACGAGAACTTATATGACTACTTATATGAATTAAATGAGATGCTCCCCACCAGGGACTGGGCGAAGCCGGGCCGGGTCAGCTAGTGTCTTTTAAAAATAGGGTATGAAAAAAAAAATTATTCCACTACAAAAGTGCGGCAAATGCTACATTATATACTGATTAAAAGGCGTTAATCACTCCACCATAAAACGGATGTCAACGCTACACTACATAATGAAAAAAGAACTTTAATCACTCCACTATCTCCACTAAAAAGGGACGGTAGTCTTTCCACTTTATAATGACAGAATGCAGTTAATCACTCCATTGTGTTATGATTAGCATGGCTATGACTTCATTACATTATAATACCAGCATAGTGATCAACCGTTACAATCAGACAAAACTGCGTGTCAGTCAAACTACACCAATCCTGAACTCACCTGCACACATGAGGCTGTACTCTATAGTGCAGGGATACAGGTAAGGGCCGGCAGCTTCCACGGCCTTGCCCATCATGTCTGACCACTGGCAGATGTCGTCCAGGTCCGCCACGCCGATATCACTTTCGTTGTCGCTGGACATATGTTCTGTTGGATCATGTTATATAATTGTTGGCATAACATTCTATCATTGATGGACATCACGTTATATCATTGTTGGACATCACATTCTATCAATTTTGGACACCACATTCTATCATTGTTGGACACCACCTTATATCATTGCTGGACATGGCAGTCTATCATTGTTGGACACCACCTTATATCATTGTTGGAAACCACATTCTATCATTGTTGGACACCACCTTATATCATTGCTGGACATCACATTCTATCATTGTTGGACACCACCTTATATCATTGTTGGACATCAAATTCTATCAATTATGGACACCACATTCTATCATTGTTGGACATCACATTCTATCATTGTTGGACACCACTTTATATCATTGCTGGACATCAAATTCTATCAATTTTGGACACCACATTCTATCATTGTTGGACATCACATTCTATCATTGTTGGACACCACCTTATATCATTGCTGGACATCAAATTCTATCAATTTTGGACACCACATTTTATCATTGTTGGACATCACATTCTATCATTGTTGGACACCACCTTATATCATTGCTGGACATCAAATTCTATCAATTTTGGACACCACATTCTATCATTGTTGGACATGGCATTCTATCATTGTTGGACACCACCTTATATCATTGCTGGACATGGCAGCCTATCATTGTTGGACACCACCTTATATCGTTGCTGGACATCACATTCTATCTATTTTGGACATCACATTCTATCATTGTTGGACACTACATTCTATCATTGTTGGACATCACATTCTATCATTGTTGGACACCACATTCTATCATTGTTGGACACCACATTCTATCATTGTTGGACACCACCTTATATCATTGTTGGACATCAAATTCTATCATTGCTGGACATCACATTCTATCTATTTTGGACACCACATTCTATCATTGTTGGACACCACCTTATATCATTGCTGGACATGGCAGTCTATCATTGTTGGACACCACCTTATATCATTGCTGGACATCACATTCTATCTATCATGGACACCACATTCTATCATTGTTGGACACCACCTTATATGATTGTTGGACATCAAATTCTATCATTGCTGGACATCACATTCTATCATTGCTGGACATCACATTCTATCATTGTTGGACACCACATTCTATCATTGTTGGACACCACCTTATATCATTGTTGGACATCAAATTCTATCATTGCTGGACATCACATTCAATCATTGTTGGACACCACATTCTATCATTGTTGGACACCACCTTATATCATTGCTGGACATCACATTCTATCATTGTTGGACACCACATTCTATCATTGTTGGACACCACATTCTATCATTGTTGGACATGGCATTCTATCATTGTTGGACATTACATTATATCATTGTTTGACATGACATTCTATCATTGTCGGACATCATATGCTATCCTTTTCATATATATATATATATATATATATATATATATATATATATATATATATATATATATATATATATATATATATATATATTATAATTAGGGTTTTAGGCATTATTATATCAGGTACAGCTATGATTTAATGAGTTCAGCTTGATCATTATAGATTATATAGACTGTAGATTATGCTGATAATGAAGATGAGTTGATAATGGCTATGAGTGATTAAAGTAAACAAATTTGGACTACAGTCAATGAAAGGCAAGGTACATTACAATATAATTAAACTGGATTGTAATCCTGGCAGGTTCGCCACTTGAAACAAAGGTGAAAACAGGAGCAAGAACCATTTACTTCTGCTACGGTGATGTGAGGAGAAGAGCGTAACCCTGACTACGTAGGGCCAAAGAAGAAAATGAATAAATAGAGAGAACCTCTCACCGTCCTCGGTTAACAAGAATAGAAAAGATTTAAGTTTTAAGAAGCTCCAGGAATGGGCCGACAGGGAATTGGACAAATTGTCTCCAATTCCCTGTCGGCCTATATATATATATATATATATATATATATATATATATATATATATATATATATATATATATATATATATATATATATATATATATATATATATATATATATATATATATATATATATATGCTGACAGACAGACAGACAGACAGACAGATGATATCCCTCCATACCATCTATTTTAGTCCATCCGGCATCATTTCTCTGTGTCTGTATCTGCCTCCTCCCCACTGATCTTCCCAGTCCAGCTAATGTTTTTTCTCTAAAGCTTCTATTATAATAGGACTACGAAAAGCTAATATAACAGTTCTCTATAACAGAAAGCGCGAAACAACATGAGACCCATCTACTGACCCCCGTGAAGCCTCCGTCCCAGAATGAGACTAGAGTTGAGCACCACGTAGGTCATATCGTGGTGAATACTGTTTCTGACATCCTTGGACATCTCAGGCTTCATGGAGTGTTTGACGCCGCCTCCACCTGTATGATGACCTCCGCTGCTGTGTTGGCTGGCTCCATGGGCTTGGCTGTGGATCACGTGCAGGGTCTCCACGACTATAGCCCGGAACCAGACACAGATGTTAGTGGCACACATGTGCATCAACCCGAACCTGGCTAGCTTCTTGTACCTATGTATGCACATCTGAAAAGAAGAAGTGTCATATATGGGTGTGATTCATTGACGAATTCGCAGTCACTAAAAAGAAAATTGGCGCGTTTGGGCTAACACATTAAGGTTATATTATTAGAATAACATGGACCACGAAGAAGAAAACTACTGAAATTTGTAAGTTCTGAAAAATGGAAGAAAACTGTCTCATAGAAAGCGTCATGTCTAGGAAACTGAAATACTGTGACCATATCAAACATCACAGTGGCTTGGTGAGAACAGTAGTGGAAGGAATGGTTCCTGGAAGAGGAGACAGGAGTCGGCCAACAGGAGGATGAACGTTGGACATGGCAGACATCTTTGGCATTAAGGGTGCCAGAAAAAATGGCCAGAGATCGAGAGGCTTGTCTACACGTCATAATGAGAACGACTGTCTCTAAAGTACCTGCAACGTAATGATGTATGACAGTTTAAATTACAACAAAGAAGCAATAATAGTTTAAATTCACTAAGCGGATACATTGTTTTGAGTTTACATTGAATCTAACGCATCATGGAGATTGGTACACATCATTGCCTGAATAAAAGAAAAATACTGAAATTTGGACGTTCTGAAAAATCGAAGAAAACCGTCTCATAAAAAGCGTCATCGCCACAACGTTCTCCTGTATGTGTCGTAATTCTGTTATGAAAGCTGCACTACTTTGTGTCATTTTATATTGTTTTCGTTGCCTGAACAGTGGCCTGGTTTCAATTCCCAAATTCACGAGATTATTTTTTTTTTTTAAATTCTACCAATTAAAGTGAGTCCCTATGGCAGAGTGGCTAGCATGCTTGCCCGTTGACCCAGTTCTCCACGTGTTAGAATCCCCATTCAGGCGAATCTTTGCAAAATAGACCTAGGCTCACAGGTCGACCCAGCCTTTGTTGGAACTCAGGAAATGTCCAGGGAAGTAACGCCAGCAGGCGTGACACTGACCACAACATCCATCACGTGCCCATTTGTCTATACAAACATGGGGCTACCACCATTTACCCAATTACCCCCTCGCCCCAAGGCGTGTGTAAGAGTTCATTGGTTACATAGATGAGTGAGCGGTGAAAGTGTGTCCAAAGCCAGATAATGTTATTATGGGCTTACAATATACGACAGCAAGAGAGTGTGTTTCGCTGAACAGCTTTTATCAGTAAAACTGAACATAAGACACGTGTAAGCTAACAATGGTACGTTCAACATAGAAGAGCTGCATCTGTCACCTATATTAGGTCACATCAGTATGAGACTGGGGCGTCACGTTCTCTGTCTCTCCATTTTCTTACCCACGTAATTTCCAAACCATTCTGAAAATTAGTCGCATCCATTTGACGAAGATGTGTCGACCCTAGACCACTACTGACAATATGACACAATTGTATCAACCATAGAGCAGTACTGGCCATTGTACAAAGATGTGTCGACTATACTGACCAAATGACAAAGGTGTGTCGACTCTAGACCACTACTGACCACTTGACAATGATATGTCGAAACTAGAGCACTACTGACCATATGAAGAAGTCGTGTCGACTCTAAAGCCGCACTGACCATATGACGAAGTTTGTCGATCATATAGCCATACTGGCCTTAACATTGTTTACCACAGCTACAGTAATGTTGTCATCTGACATTATTATTACAATCAGAGCCATGTTTATTTTCTCTAACAATGTTTCCAATGAACCACATCCAATGGGACTATACAGCAGAATCTTGTTCCCATCTCCAATCTCAAAAACTAGTACAGTGTGCAAGACTGTGAGGGTAACTATTAAATAGAGACATCATACGATGAAACAAGGATCGTCACATCACAAACGATCTGCGTTCTAATTAAGCTTACGTTGCTAATGCTGGATCCACACGTTTAAGGTACTTCAGCGTCGACAGACTTCAACGCAACTGACAGAGGGGGATAAAAGGCATAACTCAGATAATAACAGCACGATAAACGAGGCAATATTGAAATCTTTTTCAAGAACTCTCATATCTTGACCTAGAGATAGAAAAGAACTAAGAGAAGACAAAAAAGCATCTGGCGGACTATAGCAACACTCTACGTACCTTTGAATTCATGAAGATGAAGTAGAGCTGGAAAAACGTAAACATGAGATGGATCATTGGCTTGATGGCCTGTAGGGGTTCGTTGCATTTCGTTCCGGATGATGAGAAATAGGTTCCGAAGTTAAGGCCACTGTGGATCATGGAGCCAATTCCAAATCCTTCAGGGAATTGAAATCGAAATAATAATTTTAAATGTAATATCCATTGATACACATATGTACGTAGACATTTGGCTTAAAACATGTACCCGGTGATAGAATAATCATAATCATGTACCCTCTTCAATTGGCTTCTCCACTTTTTGCGATTTCCAATTCGTGTGCTGCACTCTTCCGTGCTATAACATAAGGCTGCCGAGAATCTGCTCTTGTCGTCTTCTCTCTCTCTCTCTCTCTCTCTCTCTCTCTCTCTCTCTCTCTCTCTCTCTCTCTCTCTCTCTCTCTCTCTCTCTTTCTCTCTCTCTCTTTCTTTCTCTCTCTTCCTCTCTCTCTCTCTCTCTCTCTCTCTCTCTCTCTCTCTCTCTCTATCTATCTAATTCTCCCACCCTCTCTCTCAATCTCTCGTCCTCTCTTTTCCCTCTCCCTCCCCCTTTCGCCCTATCTCTTCTCTCTTCTCTCTCTCCCTCTATCAATCTTTCTCCCTCTCTCTCGCCCCTTCCCATCTCTCTCCCTCAATCTCTTTCCCTGTCCCCACCCCCCCTCTCTCTCCAATAACCTTCCCAATTGTCACACGACGTTATCATTTTTTTGGCTTCTAATAAGTGGCCACACACAGACACATGACAATTGCCTCTTTCTTATGTTAGTGATAAGCTGTTTGTTTGGCTTGATCTCTTTCAAACCGTTTAAATTACTTACGTTGGCTGTCCGTGGAATTATTCAACATTCTTGTGTAAAATGACATCATCGAGATAACTAGGAATTAATTTTTGGTGATCACTCGCATTGAACGCAAGAGTTGTTCATACACGTGGTACAACTTCTAGTGAAATGGATTAATTTTTGCGTGTGAATTAGCTTTTCGTATTATCAGTGCCCTTCGCCATCGGGCGAACCCACCCCGACCCCTAAGGTACTTGTAATTTACGTCTCCAAGTCAAGGACGAGACGTCAACATTTTGGTCCTCCAGATAGGTCTAGTGTTTGAACCCGCCACCTCAGGATGAGAGCACGCGTTCTTAAACATCCCGTGTACTGATGCATGCTGAGGGAGCGGGTTCAACCCCCTACACTGGTCAGATGGACTAACATGTTGACTTCTCGTCCTTGACTTAAAAACGTGAATTACAAGTGCCTCTGAAGTCGGAGTGAGTTCGCCTGATCACGAGGGACACTGGTAAAAAGGAAAGCGAATTAACACGCAAACATCTATCCAGTGCACAAGAAGTAATAGCACGCTTGAATTCAAAGTGAGCGAAGGCAAAAAAGAAAAAAAAGAAAGACAAAATAAAACAAACAGATTGAACAACAACAACAACAACAACAACAACAACAACAACAACAACAACAACAACAACAACAACAACAATACTATACAGCAATCACGCTATTGCTCATCTCATACCGAGAACTCCCAGCCGCAGGTAGAAAGTCCCCGTGTGATGGTTGGACACGTCAAGGGAGATCATTCTCTTCCTCAGTCTACCCTTATTGTAGTTATCCGCCGAGGTTTTATTCCAAGACCGGCCCCATGCCCGCGTCCATGACAATGACCGTGACAACGTCCTGGTGAGGAACTCCGTCTTCAGGCGGTTGCGACGTAGCAGGTACGCGTACACGTATCCCAGGAACAGGATACTGACCACATACAGATAAATATAGAAAGCCTGGGGAAGAGATAATGCGGTGAGGCTATCATAATTGATGAATACACTTTGGTGAAGACATTTTATTATCATAACTGTTAATTTCTGCTGTGAGTTTTATTCAATATTTCTGTTTTGTGTGTATTTTTCAGTATTTCTGATTCGTGTAAAGCCTGTCTGCTGGCTCGGTAGTCATGTTTTCAAATCTTGAGGCAAAATTGAAAATAAACACCTGGTTTCTAGTCTAGAATTAGTACTAGGACATGCTGTGGCAAATGAAGACAGTCGGTCTTATGTTGTTTATCCATCAAGAATGATGATGACCATTCATTTCATCCAGTGAGATTGAAAGTATAGAGCCGTGAGTTCTAAGATGGCTGATAATACCTATTTTGGCTCGAAATGTTCTATGACAATGCCGGCAAAGAATGCTTAACGTTCCAAGAAGAGGAGGATCTCCTGCAGTGGTTTTTCTGTCCAGCCTTTTCTTCACAGCTTTTGCAGTCCTGGTTGCTTCACAAGTGACTGCACTCGTGCGTAATGATGTACACCACGAATGTATGTCTTTGCCATCATTCTCCCAGGTGTCATGATGAATTCCAAAAGCTATCAGTGAGATTTCCAGTGTCTTTAAAGCGTTTCCTCTGGCCGCCTTGGGAGCGTTTACCACAAAGCAGCTCGCCTTAAAAAATTCGTTTAGGGAGCCTGTGATCTGGCATGCGAGTTAAGTGACCAGCCCAGCGAATCTGATTCTTCATTAGTACAGTGTGGATACTGGGCATGGATGCTCTTTCTAGGATTTCAGTGTCTGAGATCTTGTCTTGCCATTTAATCTTCAATTGCTTTCTAAGGCAGGCTGTGTGGAAGTGGTTTAATTTCCTAGCGTGTCGCTGATAAACAGTCCAGGTTTCACAAGCATAAGTTGGTATTATACTGACCGAATCAATCACCAAGTGTCGATTGATTTATGCAAATATGGAGCTACGACCTCAAAATGCCTCAAGGTGTGCAATCAGATACTTTATTGTACTCGATTCCGTATTTTTAAATATCTAGGTTCTGTATTGTGGAACATGGAAACGCAATTACAGAAATTACCAAAGAGTAAACATTGACCTTCATAAACTAACGAAACATAAACTGTAATGGACAACAAAAGTCATAATACTAAAAGCATGCATATTTTTTGTCGCAGCTTGTGTGATTGACAAATTAGCCGAACAGCGCATGTTTTCTTAATAATTGTATATATCTCTGCAGTATGCACCTTGCAGGATGCAGCGAAATATGCCAGGCAATAAATCGAGCAGTTTATTGTTTGTGACTTCTGTGTTAAAATACTTAATAAGTAATTTAAAGGTCGACATGATCACACTTGGGACATTCCCACGTATGCTCCGCCGCCCTTCTTAAAAGCCAGAGAAAAGTTCCAATGTGATTATTCCAGTACCAATTTGACTTATAAGTCCCTCTAGCTTTTCCACTACGCTTTGAGAATCCCAGATACCGCATTCGAAACACACTGCGGGCGATTTGGAAGCAGACTGTCTTGCTTTGTATTTCATACAACGGTATGAGTGACCGGTAGTTCAGAAAGTAATTTGTGTAAAACTTGCCAAAAAATAACAAACTGCCAAAAAAAAAGATCTTGGGGTTAACTGCGACTTCGTGTAAATGACATGCAGCTAACTTTGAAACTGTGTAAGTATCTCTAGACCATCGAAGCACGCCTTTCTGGGCCAGACTTTCCAGATAAGTATACTCCGCTTGTTCACTTGCACACTAACCCAGAAAGTCTTCACATCTCCAGTATACCTAACATTTAAGGCGAGTTGCGTTGTGGTAAACGCTCCCAAGGCGGCCAGGGGAAACCTGTTAAAGACACTCTTAAGATAGAATTCATCACGACACATGGAAGGCTGCTGCCAAAGACCGAAATTTGTGGCGTACATCATTTCGCAAAGCTGTAGTTACTTGCAAACAAACAGGACAGCAAGAGCTGTGAACAAAACCAAAAAAAAAAACTGGACAAATAAAAAACACCACCGCAGGAGACCCTCATCCTGGAACGCCATGCATTCTGTGTCCACATTGTCAAAAGAACTTTTCGAGCCAAAATAGGCCTTGCCAGTCATCTTAGAACTCACGGCTCCAAACTTTCAAGCCTCACTGGATGATATGGGTTCGTTTCCGAGCTTCATTGGGACACCAGATTTTTTCTTTTTCCCCTGAGAAGTCAGGAGCCGTCGCTGTAACTAGGGAGTTTGTGCGCAGTGCGATCTGTTTGCGGGCCGGTTAACGGAAAGAGACCGAACCATATGGGATACAACTCGTAGCAATAAAAACCACCCTCATGCCTGTATACTTTCATACATTTCTATCAACATCATGTGTCTTGCCAGTTGGAGTAGGCGTTCATGCCTTTCCACAGGCGACGGTCCTTGGTGCTCTAGATCAACTCTGCTGATGATATTCCTGTATGCAATCGTCTCAGTCCATCTATCATCATTTCTCTATGTCCGCCTCTGCCTATTTTACCCATAATCGTTCTAGTTGTCATGATATTCACCAATGCAAACATGTCTATACCTATATAAACACACCGACCGCTTACCCCAAATGCCCGATCGAGGGAGTCAGCCATGAAGATTTCTGTGATGGGAATCACAGCGCCCAGAATGACCACGATGATCCCATACAGACCACTCAGTATCAGGAATAGGCTTTCACTGTCAAACAGAGACTGAAATATATTAATGTGTTCATCCCGCAACGCGTGTGCGCACACACACACGCAATTATATATATATATATATATATATATATATATATATATATATATATATATATATATATATATATATATATATATATATATATATATATATATATATATATATATAGCCATCCAGCAACTTTCCAGCGGTAAGGCGCCTGGTCCTGACTCCATCCCAGCAGAGATATACAAGGCAGGTGAGCCGGTCCTAATAGAGCAGCTTCATCAAGTCATTACAAACATATGTGTGAGCGAGACCATGCCACAAGATTTCAAGGACGCGTCAATAGTCCACCTTTACAAACGTAATGGAAACCGCCAATCCTGTGACAACCACCGAGGCATCTCCCTGCTCTCAATTGCAGGGAAGATACTCGCCAGATTTCTTCTCAATCTCCTCACGGCCTATCTAGATCAAGGTCTTCTTCCTGAGAGTCAATGTGGCTTCAGAAAAGAACGAGGAACTGTTGACATGATTTTCACTGCAAGGCAGCTGCAAGAGAAATGTCAGGAACAGAACTCTGAACTGTTCTCCACTTTCATTGATCTTACCAAGGCTTTTGATACAGTCAGCAGAGAATGATTGTGGAAGATTATGGCGAAATATGGCTGTCCACAAAAGTTTGTCCAAGTAGTGCGGTTATTTCATGATGGTATGCAGGCAAGAGTACAGGAAAATGGTGAACTGTCTGAGCCCTTTCCTGTCACCAATGGAGTGAAGCAAGGATGTGTCCTGGCACCAACACTGTTCAGCCTCATGTTTTCAGCTATGCTGACGAATGCCTTCGAGAACAACGACATTGGAATAGACATCAACTACCGCATGGATGGAAAGTTATTCAATCTCAGAAGGCTGAAAGCTAAAACAAAAATTAACAGCGACACCGTCAGAGAGCTGCTGTTTGCTGATGATTGCGCTCTATATGCCAACTCAGAAGCAGACATGCAACATAATGTTTCAGCTTTCTCACATGCCTTTGCCAACTTTGGGCTCAATATCAACTTGGAGAAGACTGTAGTTATGTACCAGCCAGCTCTATGGAATAATCACACCGTGCCGAATATCAAGATGAATGGTCATAGACTAAGTGTGGACAAATTCACCTATCTTTGCAGCACTGTGTCACAAGCTGCCACAATTGATGACGAAGTGAATGCAAGAATCTCCAAGGCCAGCGCGGCCTTTGGCAGACTGTACAAGAATGTATAGGACAGAACTGGAATAAGCCTGCACAAAGCTGAAAGTCTACAAAGCAATTATATTATCCACACTGCTATATGCTTGTGAAACCTAGACTGTTTATCAGCGACACGCTAGGAAATTAAACCACTTCCACACAGTCTGCCTTAGGAAGCTATTGAAGATTAAATGGCAAGACAAGATCCCAGACACTGAAGTTCTAGAAAGAGCGTCCATGCCCAGTATCCACACTCTACTAATGAAGAATCAGATTCGCTGGGCTGGTCACTTGACTCGCATGCCAGATCACAGGCTCCCTAACCGAATGTTTTTACGGCGAGCTGCGTTGTGGCAAATGCTGCCAAGGCGGCCAGAGGGAACGCTTTAAAGACACTCTGAAAATCTCAATGAAAGCTTCTGGAATTCATCTTGACACCTGGGAGAATGCTGGCAAAGACCGAAATTCGTAGCTTACATCATTACGCAGGGGTGCAGTCACTTGAGCAACTAGGACTGCAAGAGCTGTGAAGAAAAGACTGGACAGAAAACCACTGCAGGATATCCTCCTCCTGGAACGTCAAGCATTCTTTGTCCACATTGACAAAGAACATTTCGAGCCAAAATAAGCCTTATCAGCCATCTTAGAACTCACGGCTCCATACTTTCAACCCCACTGGATGAAATGAATGGTCATCATAATTCTTGATGAACAAACTAAACACTCACTCACTCACTCACTCACTCACTCACTCACTCACTCACTCACTCACTCACTCACTCACGCACTCACTCACGCACTCACTCACGCACTCACTCACTCACTCACTCACTCACTCACTCACTCTCACACACACACACACACACACACACACACACACACTGTCACACACATATGTTATATATATATATATATATATATAACATTTTGATAGTTTTGAGCATGGTCATAAATTTATATTTATTGAAAACAAACTTAAATTGTTTGTCTATTGTCTTACATATCATTGGCACCTTTCCGTCTTGACAGACGATAGTTTGGTACATTGCACTTCAAAAAGGCTTAATAACTACGACCCATGGCGGTGGCGAGTGTGGCTGGTTAGGCCAATTCTTGCTGCAAATGTTTGCCCACAGTGGATGCGTGTGAAAACATGGTCATTTCCACCATTGTGCACCATCTTACGTCTCTCACGCTCTGTGTGTGTTTTATCTGCAATCATTTTCTCTGTTGTCTTTATTCCATTTCTGATGTTTGCCCTCCATGCAACACGTTCAGCGGCGACTTGCTCCCAATGTGCATTATCTATGCCTGTATCAATCATGTCCCGCTTACACACATCTTTGTATCGTAGTAGAGGCCGACCCTGAGATCTCCTACCCGTCTGTAATTCACCAAAAAAGATGTCCTTTGGTATTCTACCATCATCCATCCTCCTAACATGTCCTATCCATCTAAGTCTACGAAGACTGAGCATGGAATACACCGTCACACAACCTGATCTTTCCAATACTTCAGTATTTGTGATTTTGTCTTGCCACTTAATACCAAGTATTCTTCGCAGACACCGCATATGAAAGCTGTTTAAACGTTTCTCTTGGCGTGAGTAAGTTGTCCAGGTTTCACTGCCATAAAGAAGAGTACTAAGGACACAGGCTTGGTAGACGAGGACTTTTGTTTTGGCAGTAAGCTTCCTGTTCTCCCAGACTCTTTTTGCTAACATGTTCATTGTTGTTGCTGCCTTGCCAATCCTGATGTTGATTTCCTGATCGAGGGATAATTTGCTATTTACCTCTGATCCTAGATATGTAAAATGGTCTACTATCTCCAGTTCGGCGTCGTCAATAAAGATTGATGGTACACCATGTGCACCTTGTGACATAATCTGTGTCTTCTTTTTGTTAATTGTTAAACCAAATTCAGAACAAGCATTGGAGAATGCAGATAGTAGATGTTGTAATTCTTCCTCAGAGTGGGTCGTAATCGCAGCATCATCCGCAAAAAGCAACTCTCTGATTAGTACCCTCCTAATTTTGGTCTTGGCCTTCAATCTCTGAGCATTATAGAGGCCACCATCTGAGCGTGAGTGAATGTATATACCGTCATCCTGATCACGAAAGGCATATTTCAGTAGAAGTGAAAAGTATATCCCAAAGAGGGTGGGGGATAGTACACAACCTTGCTTAACTCCACTCTTGATTTCAAACTCTTCTGAAGTTGAGCCATCAAACTTGATTATACCCTTCATGCCTGTGTGGAACGATTCCACAATGGAAAGAAGAGTTGGTGGGCAGCCAATCTTCTTTAGTGCTTTGAACAGACCCTCACGACTGACCAAATCGAATGCCTTTGTGAGGTCGATGAAGGCAATAAACAGTGGCTGATTTTGTTCCCGGCATTTTTCTTGCATCTGTCGCAATGAGAATATCATATCAATGGTAGACCGGTTCTGACGGAAGCCGCACTGTGATTCGGGGTAGACTTGATCTCCCAGGACTTGAAGTCTGCGCAGGACAATTCTGGCAAATACTTTCCCAACAATACACAGAAGTGAGATACCCCTATAGTTGTTACAGTCGCTCCGATCGCCCTTGTTCTTGTACAGCGTTATGATGTTTGAATCTTTGAAATCCTGTGGGACTTGTCCTTCTCGCCAGCATAGCTCTATTAGCTGGTGGATCTGTAGAGCGAGTGTGTCTTGCCCACTCCTGATCACCTCTATTGGAATCCTATCCTTACCTGGAGCCTTGCCAGATGCAAGTTCATTTATAGAACACTTAACTTCTGTTGTAGTGGGAAGTGTGTCCAGGTGGTCAAGAGTTGGCAGGGCCTCTATGGCGTTGAGGGCATCATCCGCTAGCTTGGTCTCACTTGAGTAAAGCTCTAAATAGTGCTCGACCCATCTATCCATCTGCTGTTTCTTATCAGTGATGATTTCTCCAGTCAAGGTTTTCAGCGGTGCACTTCTTTTGACCATTGGACCACAGGCTTTCTTTATCCCTTCATACATGCTTCTGATGTTTCCCTTATCACTTGCGATTTGAATGGACTCACATAACTTGATCCAATAGTCATTCGCACACTGCCTGGCAGCCTTTTGTTCATCCTTTCTCGCTTGCTTCAGCTCACTCAGATGGTTACGCGTTGGTCTTTCCTTGTTTCTTAAGAGAGCTATCTTCTTTTTATCAATCAAGGGCTGCAGTATCTGGCTGTTTGCCGCAAACCAGTCCTGCCTCTTATGATCCACAGTGCCGTAAACCCCTACCGCTGTTTTATAAATAGTTTCCTTAAGTTTACTCCATTTATCATTTACTATACAATTTTCTGATGTATCATTGAAAGCGTCTTCAAGTTGCTGTTGAAATTCAAAGCACTTTCCAGGATCGTGAGTGTTAATAATATTAATCCTGGGGCTAGACTTGTGTTTAGCTGTGTAGATTCTCTTTGGTCTCAGTCTAACCCTTGCAACAACCAAAGAATGATCTGTATCACAGTCAGCACTGTGGTAACTTCGAGTTAATGATGTATGGTTCAGATGTTGTCTCCGTGTGATAATGAAGTCCAGCTGATGCCAATGGCCGGATCTTGGATGTTTCCATGTGACCTTATGCAGCTCTTTTGTTTTAAAAAAGGAGTTTGTAATACATAGGTCATTTCTAGTGCAATGCTCCAGCAGCCTTTGCCCATTATCATTCATGCGACCGATATTGTATTTTCCAAGGCACACTGGCCATGAACTCGAGTCCTTGCCCACACGAGCATTGAAATCACCGAGCATATAAATGTAGTCGGACTTTGCAACTGCCTTGATCGCAGAGTCTAGCTGCTCATAGAACGTATCCTTCACATCATCAGAGGAAGCGAGTGTCGGTGCATATGCAGTGAGAATGGTGGCAAATCCACAAGAGGTTGCCAAGCGCAGTGATAATAATCTTTCATTACCTCCAGCTGGGATATCAATCATTCCCAGTAGCGAATTCTTCACTGCAAAGCCCACACCATGTTGCCTTTTTTCTGCCTGCCCTCTTCCCTTCCAAAAAAAGGTGTAATTGTTTTCCCTGAGTGACCCTTCCTCAGCGAGGCGAGTCTCCTGCAGGCCAGCAATATCAATGTTAAGACGATTGAGTTCAGCATCAATCACAGCCGTTTTTCTCACATCGTCAATATTTGTCAAGTCAGTGGAAAATCCTGGACACATGGTTCTCACGTTCCAGGTTGCAAGCCGTAGCTTGAGGTTTCTATTATTCTTTTTATTAGTACCTGGTGCATTGGTTTTACAGCCTGCGATTCAGATTTTGTCCTAGCCCCAAGCACCCATTGAAGCAGGCAGGCTGTGGCGGATCAGCACCCAATTGGCCGGGGGCTGCCCAGCTTGAGGCGGGCGGTAGCTGATCAGTGACACCTGTAGGTGTCTCCCACCGTCAGAGGCAACGCGTGGCGCCCCATGTCTACGCCAACTGACAAGGACTTATAACCCGTAACAGTTGCCTCTCGCTTTGATTCCGAGACCGGTTAAGACCAGGGATGGAGTTATTGCCTCTCCATAGCACAAAGCCTGGGCTAAAATAAAGAAACCATGTATTGCCCATGCAGCATGATCCCTCTCTCGGCCTGCCTAGTTCACTCCAGAGGAAAGTTAACACCTATACATCTGGAACAAGACAAGCTGCAGAAGCTGCCAGATCAGCAAAGCAATGCTCTAACTGTCCGCCTGTCGGAGCTTCGATCCTAGACCAGCTGCCAACCAAGGCTTAGGGCCTGCTCTGCCCTGCCATGACTTATTTTGTCTTTGGGTTGCATTTCCTCGCACCAGGATAAGGCTTGTACCCTCCCAATTGCGCTCTTCCGCCCGAAGCCGTTGGCACAATGTGGGGTGTCAGGTTTGGTAAGCGCCGCCCAACATTCGGCGCTGACAGAAAGCAGGTAGTACCGTCTACTGTTATACGGTAGCTCAGTCATATCTGACTAAGACCTGACTTGCAGTCATGTCTTACATATCACGACCAGTAAAACGTTAACACACATACGCTTGCCTTACCGTAACTGAGAGTTGTGGGACGATTTCTTGTCGTGAGGATGTGTGTGAGTGTGACCGCCATTTTCTTCCGCATCTGAAATATGTCACTACGGAAATGAATTTTGTGGAAAGGGAACTATCCGGATAAAGCACCCAGTTGTCAGCAGTCAATAAAAAATTATCTAATCTTCCAATGGAGTAATTAATCACCAAATAATGTTTATATTTCCGTCAAGGTGCTTTCCTACTCTTCCATCAAGATTTCATACATCTTTCGAATCCGTTTACACCGTGGGCGTCCACTTCTTCTTCTTCTTCTTCTTCTTCTTCTTCTTCTTCTTCTTCTTCTTCTTCTTCTTCTTCTTCTTCTTCTTCTTCTTCTTCTTCTTCTTCTTCTTCTTCTTCTTCTTCTTCTTCTTCTTTTCCGCCTTCTTCCTCCTCCCCCTCTTCTTCCTCTTCCTCTTCTTCTTATTCCTTTTCCATTTCCTCCTCCTCCCCATTTCCCTTCCTTCTCTTCTTCTTTCGCTTCTTCTTATTCTTCTCTATCTCTGTTTTGAAATTCAGCATCAGATAAAGAATAGACACTTACAGAGAGAATAGAGAGAAAAAGAGAGACAGAGAGGGAGACAAAGACAGAGAGACAGAGAGATTGAGAGAGAAAGACGCAGAGAGAAAGGCAGAGAGGCCAGACAAAAAGACTGAGAGAGACAGACATTCAGAGAAAGACAAAGAGGGATAGAGAGTGAGACAAAGAAATACAGAGAAAAAAGGTAAAGAGCTATGGCGTGTGCTATATACATGGGTTTAACCCCCTAGCCAGTCATCATAGCACCGGAAGTTCGAGAGTGAGAACTAATATCCTTTTCGATCACGTCGACTACTAATTTGTGGATAGTTTTCTACTTTCAAAGTTACATTGTGCAGGGGGCCTATTCGGTCTCCTCTGTCCATTATGCACAGTGTGCCTGTGCGGGCTGTTGGTTTATCGAGTCTCCTGTCTCTTCCATTTTGCACATGGACCAGTAAGGAGCATTTTGTGTGATATTCACTTGCACAGGAACGGAGCAATGGGGATGATCCGTTGCAGTGAAGTTGGAACCGTGACTAATGACTTTCCAGTTTCCAAATAGTGAGGGATTTTTAACATGCAGATGCATTCCTACATGTTTTTTTGAACTTATCTGAGAAAATACAAGTCGTATCCACCACCCCAGGTTTAAGGCGATCAAAGGGTTACCATCCTTGTCTTTGTAAACATCCACATTATCCATGCCAGAAATAGAGTCAAGCGTGTAAAAGTCAGAGGCGGACCTAGTAAACTCTGAGCTACTTCGCCTCGTATGTAACTATATTATAGTTACAAAACTATGGTACAGCTTTACGAACGGTAGGTATAATAATAATAATAATAATAATAATAATAATAATAATAATAATAATAATAATAATAATAATAATAATAAGGTGCCCGGAAGCAGTTTCCTGCTATTGATCTGTGGTATGATAGGACCATCACATTTTGTGAGCCTGAATCCACGGAGGAATAGATATCCAACCTTTTCCTCGCTTTCGCAGGCGACGAGCTCAAGTGTCGAACCCTGTCCAGACGTGCTCATGGCATTATCAAAGCTGTTCGCCTTCAACGTCGCTAGCGCGTTCGCTACAATTAGGTTATGGAGCCAGAAAACTGGGCTTTACACGGGAAAACCCAGGTTACAGAATAACAAAATAAGGTTGTAGCGAGATTATTATGTTACAGAACCATTCAGCAAGGTTATACCCACTAAACTAAGTTACAGAACCACTGAGCAAGGTTATACCCATACAAATATGTTACAGAACCACTGAGCAAAGTTATACACACAAAACTATGTTACACAACCACAGAGCAAGGTTATCCTCAGAACAATATGGTGTTTTACCCACGAAACTATCTTACAGAACCACGACGTGGAGTTTACCCAATCAGCAATGTTATAGAATAGAACCAGAACGTGGAGTTTTACCCAAGGCACTATGCTACAGAACCACAACTTGGAGTTTTACCCAAGAAACTGTGTTACAGAACCACAACATGGAGTTTTACCCAACAAACTGTGTTACAGAACCACAATATGGAGTTTTACCCAACAAACTGTGTTACAGAACCACAACATGGAGTTTTACCCAACAAACTGTGTTACAGAACCACAACATGGAGTTTTACCCAACAAACTGTGTTACAGAACCACAACATGGAGTTTTACCCAACAAACTGTGTTACAGAGCCACAACATGGAGTTTTACCCAACAAACTGTGTTACAGAACCACAACATGGAGTTTTACCCAACAAACTGTGTTACAGAACCACAACATGGAGTTTTACCCAAGAAACTATGTTACAGAACCACAGCATGAGTTTTAACGTAATTGCGTTGTGCCTGTTTACAGCAGAGCTGCGATATTTGAACCTTTCGGCCGACACATCCGACTTTTTCAGGCATTTGTTAGCCAGGTTACCTTTCCGGGTTTTCATGCATTCATTCAGTAGCATGTCCCTTGCAGAACCTCTCTCGCATAGCAACCTTTAGGAAAACTTCTGGGTCATAAGCAAGGTGTCCCGCGTCCTATATGGAGATCATCTGCCACATCCTGCACCCATCTTCTATTTGGCCTTCCTCTTCCTCTCTTCCCGGGCATATACCCCTCCATTATTGTTCTCTCCAAGCTTTCATCTCATCTCTTCTCATTATGTTCCTCTTGTACCTTGCGGTGTCGAGGTGAAGTATAAACATCAGGAGAGTGCCCGCTTATGGGCTTCATGTAATGATATTCCCATAGACTCTGTTATTCCCTGCGTCCATCGTTTACGTGGCCGGCCTCGTCCTCTGTTTCCCTGTGGTCTGTATATCATTGCTTGTTCTCCAAACTTTCATGACGCTTAAAATGACCAAACATTTCAATTTTCTTTGTTTTATCGCCTTTAGTAGCCAGCCTTTTTCAGTATTCAGATCTTGTCGTATGGATGCATTTTTTTTTTATACAAGATATTCTTTGAACTCGTCTATAACATTTATATTCAAAGACATGTATGCGCTGTTCAGCTTGTTTAGTAAGTGTCCATGTCTCACAGGCGTATGTTGCAATGGGAAAGATGCATGCTCTTAAAAAATGTAATTTTTGTAGTTCTATCTGTCCCATGCCACAATTTATTCAGTTGTTTTAGTTTTTGAAGAGCGAGTGCCAATTGATCTATACAAAAACGGCGCTAGCACCATAACTCCAGTGGCCTAAAGACGTTTAATGGGATCCTTTACACTGGTCTTCTTTTATTTCCATTCTCTCTTCTTCTTGTGATAACATTTCATTTCAAAATTCTCTGTTGTCGTATAAAGTGAAAACGTGTTTTATTGAATAAACAAATGCTTTTCAAAGCAATCAAATGAAGCCATAGTTGTAACATGAGTCAACAAAGAATTATAAGTTTCTTCAATAAATAGTCAATAGTAGCTTTTGTCATAAACTACTCAACAAATACCAATTGTAAACATGTCTATACATTACTCAACATATGTCAGTTGTAATTGCTAAAATTATTAAATAAATATCAATTGTAATCATTTGTATAGAATTACTTAACACATAATCAATTGTAGCCGTAGCTATACATTATTCAATAAATGTCACTTGTACCCATGTCTATAAAATTACAGCAAGTATTAATTGTAGCCACGTATCTACGTTTGCTGACAATCATGAGCATGCAAAATGATAGGAAATGTGGTGAACAGCCAGGACGGATCAACAATCTATGAAAAGATGTTAGGACATCAATACATGAAAATGGATAGACGGCTCTCACATGAAATTGTCATTTCAATTAAGAATAATCCCCTCAGTGCTCCATCTCACGGAATTATGGTTGCAACTAAGAATAATTACCAAGGTGTACTATCTTACAGAATTATAGTTTCAATGAAAGTCAATTACCTCTGCGCTCTATCTTATGGAATTTTATTTTCAATGAAGAATTATTACTTCTGTTTGATAATGTTAAACATCATGACCTGATTAAAATGTTGGAAGATATCAACATTGATGGGAGTGATCTCAGAATAATTTTAAAACATATATTTACTGGAACCAAGTTGCAGCAATTTAAATGGGAAATAAAGTGGGCAGCTATGAACAAATAAAGCTAGGAGTAGGACAGGGATGTGTTTTGTCACCGGATCTATTCTGTCTCTATAACGAAGCAATAATGAGAAAGATCAAAGAGAAGTCGGGAATGCTAATCGGAGGTTATAATATAAACAATATACGCTACGCAACTGATGCACTATTGCTGGCGGATAATACAAAAGATCTACAACAATTGTTGGACATTGTACGAGTAGTAACGGAGAGTGCAAAGAAAGTACTCTCTTTAAATATCAAGAAAACAGTAACAATAATGATATCAAAGAAAAATGTTAAAACAAAATGTCAAATGGAAAAAGAAGGGAAAATTCTTAACCAAGTGGAAAATTCGAAATACCTAGGGACATTTATAACATTAGATGGGAGGTGCAAAGCAAAGATTAAGGGTAGAACAGGGCAAGCAAAGGCAGCATTTGAGTGGATGTCGCCTGCAGACTGACCGTTCCTGATGTGTGCTTGAGCGACCAGGGCCAAGCGAGATATCCAACATATGGAAGTGAGGAACTAAAGCAGCCGTGAGCAGGAATGGCAACTCCTCGGGTGAGCCCAGTCTCAGAGCAATATGTGCCGGCTCTGCAATTATGGAAGCCTCCTTGGATAGTGAGGGAATTCCAATGGTCTGCCCCTACCTTCCCTTGAGGGCTGACCATGATGTCGTTGACCGTTTTATCTTGACCAGTTGAGGTGTGGGCGACATCATAACAATTAGTCTAACGTGCCTCGAAACGCGAGGAAGGCTAACCTCAATAAAAAATGCCCACCGAAGCCGGAAGTGCCGTCCTACGGGTGGCAAAATAAAAATTGGCACTACGCATTTACGTCCGAGTGAAATGTCTCGTCCGAATGTCTCTCATGCTAGGAACAGCGCTGACTACCTAGTTTCCGAATGCCGCTCTTGTTCGGAACAGCTCTAACTAGGTAGTTTTCAAATGTCCGTCGTGCCTGGAACAGCTCTGACGGGCACAACGACAAGCATATGTCCGAACCGAAAACTCGCTGAATGGATACCGTCTGCAGACCTGTCTGGTTTGTGCGGGAACGGCCCGGGGCAAACGAAATGTCCAATATATTGAAGTGAGGAATAAAGCAGCCATGAGCAGGACGTGACGATTCCCTCGGTGAGCCCAGCACCAGAGCGCTATGTGTCGGCTCTGCAATTATGGAAGACACCCAAGTTGGCGGAAAATGCTATGGTCTGTCCCTGCCCTCCTTTGAGGGATGACCGCGAAGTCTTCAACTGTTCCAGGTTGAACAGCTGGGAGGTGGACGGTACCACAAAATTAAGAGTCTCCCAGGAATGCTAACCTGGTCAAAAATGCACACAAAAGCAGGATGTGTTGACCTAAGGGTTTCGACCCAAGGGTGCCTAACGCACACCGCAATCACATCTGGAAAAAAAAAACACTCCAGATGAACGCAAAGAAGAAGAAGAAAAGCAGCATTTCAAAAAATGAAAAGTATCTTGTGCAATAAGTCACTATCATTGAATATAAGAAAGAAAGTGCTATAGTGCTATATGGAACCTGTTTTGTTGTATGACAGTGAATCTTGGAATGTAAATGAACAAATTACTTATAGAAAGAATTTAAAAGCAACAGAGATGTGGTTTCTAAGATGAATGTTGTTAATTCATGGGACTGCCAGAGTAACTAACGACGATTGCCTCAAAGAGGCTAATGAAACTAAAACATTATATACAACAATAAGAAAGAGACAGCTTTCTTTGGTCATGTGATGAGAAGAGCGGCATTGGACAACATTGTGACTACTGGAAATATCGAGGGGAAGAGAGGCAGAGGCCGACCAAGAGAAAGGATACTGGATGGATTAAGAGGTGGCATGGAGGAATATCAGCAGCAGAGTTGATATAGAACACCAAAGACCGAGTCTATGGAAAGACATGAACGCCTACGCCAGCTGGCATGGCACTTGATGATGATGACTTCTGTTTTCTGTTTCAATTAATTATACTCGTTATAACGTAGTTTCAATTAAGAATAATTAAAACTCTCTTCTATATTATGGTATTATAATTTCAGTTAGGATCAATTATCTCTGTGTTCTATCTTATGGAAAGCTATTTTCAATTAAAAATAATTACCTCTGTTTTTTATTTTCAATTACGATCAATTAACTCTGTGTTCTAACTTATTAAATTATGTTGTCAATTAGGATCAATTAGCTCCGTATTCTAACTTATCAAATTATAATATTCAGTTACGATCAATTATCTCTGTATTATATTTTATGGTGTTATATTTTCAATAAAGAATAATTACCTTTATTTTCAATTAGGATCAATTACCTCTGCGTTCTAAGGTTAATATTTACAATTTCAGTTAAGAGCAATTACCTCTGTGTTCTATCTTATTGAACTATAGTTTCAATTATAGTGTGTTTTTTTTGTTTGTTGCCTCAATATAAAATTCAATATCTCAGTAACCAACTGAGGGAAAATGATGAGATTTAGTATATAACCTTATCATTATGTCCACCCAACAAAACAATTTTTGTTCTGGAGATTTTACAGCAGATTTCAAAGTTTGATTATATGGGGTATATAAATTACGAATTAGAGATTACGTCCATCATTTTAACAGTATTACAGCTTCACCAAGACACGTCCCCGCATTTTTTAAAATTTTCACTTGATTTCCGTTTTGAAACAAACAGCGCGAAGATTCAGAGGTGTCTCCAAATGGGGGTTCTTTTATGAAACGTGATTATATAAATAAACTAGCTGACAAGGCCCGGCTTCTGGCGGGGATCTATCTATCTATCTATCTATCTATCTATCTATCTATCTATCTATCTATCTATCTATCTATCTATCTATCTATCTATCTATCTATCTGTCTGTCTGTCTGTCTGTCTGTCTGTCTGTCTGTCTGTCTGTCTGTCTGTCTATCTATCTATCTATATATCTATCTAATCTATCTATCTGTCTGTCTGTCTGCCTGCCTGCCTGCCTGCCGGCCGACCCACCCACCGACCGACCGACCGACCGGCCCACCGACCGACCGACCGACCGACCCACCCACCCAGTCAGCCAGCCAGCCAGCCAGCCAGCCATCCACCCACCTACCTTTCTGCCTACCTACCTACCTACCTGTCTGTCTGTCTGTCAGCCTGTCTGTCTGTCTGTCTGTCTGTTTGTCTGTCTGTCTGTCCGCGCTATTAAATATTGATAAAAGTTACTGGAAAAAACGTCAGGACCATGTGTTGAAAGAGGAAGAGGACTATTGGAGAAAGGATGGATTGAATTTTATGCAACCGAGAGCAATCATCAACCTACTGGAATCGTCCGACACAGATTAAGATCTGAGCAGATGGCAGACCTTAATCTACGTACACACTTACTGGGATATTTTGCTCCAACTATTCAGACGAATTGCAGGCCCTAAACATTACAGCATCAGCATCAGCTGAAGAAACAAGAAGGAAATGAAAAATAAGGTAAGAAATATATTCCTTCTACTTTCCTGTTAATTTACAAATTATTTACCCCGTGCCTCTGTAAATTCTCTGTCTTTACTAATATTACACATTGCACCCCTCTCGGGATTCTCCGTGGTGAAGTGGTCAAGCCGTCTGACTCGGGCTCCGAAGGTTGTATGTTTGATTCCGGGCCGCGTCCTTCATTTCACGAGTGCATTTTTTCGGAGACTCCCGAGGGTCGTCGCTGGAGCTACGGAGTTCGTGCTTTGTGCGACGCTTTCCGCGCTGCGGAAAGAAACTGAGCCATATGGGATAAAAACCCGGTGCAATGCAGCCGACCCTGTCGATTTTAAGCTAGTTCTTTCATTGCACCCACTCCCTATATGAATCCGGATACGCCTTTGTGTGTCATCAGAATTTGCAGGTCTCCCATTACCGTAAAAATAACTTTGTTAGCAAGAAATCACTAGTTGTTCAGCAAAACATCAAAGGAATGTTGCCGCTTTCAATGATTTAAGTTGTTTTTGGACCTATCAAAGACATATTCCTTGGGTGGAGGTAAATATAAGACGGCTGGAAAAATTTCATAACGATGCAACAGACAGTTTTCAAAATAATTGATCGTGAATGAAGGCAAACAAATGTGGACATACTATAAGAACAATTACCTCTGGGTTCAACCGTCTCCTTCTCGCTGTCATCTTTGCTCTGTTCTTTATGTTCCACCGTCGGGTCCTCCACGCCAAAGAGAAACGTGGCAATTCGTCCCGTCGGAGTGGATTCACGTCTGTGTATACTCACTCTGCGCATGACCTGGTTAAACAGGCTCAACTTCCGCTTCCCACTCTTCTGCTCTTGACAACTCTTCTTCATTGCTGATTTCAGAATTCCGAAATCTGGAAGCGACTCTGTAGATAAATTATCTAGACTTCCGACGGAAGACGCGGCGGAGTTCATGGAAGATTTTCGAGAAACATCCAACCCCAGACATGTTTCTTCTGTATGCAAGTGAGAAGACATGCAATCGGGAACCTGGCAAGGCTGGTGCAGGGTCCCTGGAATGTCGGTGTCACGGTCTACTGTTTCTGAAGTTGCAGATAAACCTGTTTTGTCTCCTCTAACTTGCGTACTGTTTCGAAACGGCACCTGGCATTCTTCAGATCGTTTAATGTAATGTTTGTTCTTAATGTGGCTATTCGAGTTACCCGTGCTCATCTTTCCTGGGCTATTCTCAGATCTTTCTTTGTGAGCTGAATTTAGTTGTGACGTCCTTACTATACCATTGGACTTTGCTTGTGAGTCTGTAATGGATTCATTCACTTTGTTGGATTGGCAAGAAAGATTAGTATCATTCCGGACACTACTTAAGTCATACGGCTTAATCTTAATTTGATCTACTTTTGTACTACTGGTATGATCAAATTCTTCCTCATCATCATCTTCTTCATCAGTATCAAGAACAACCGGTAGCTTCTCATGGGGCAATACTCCAGAATAATTCTGATGTACAAACACATCCATAACTGTTGAGCGAGTGATCTCTCTTGTATTTCCAAAGGGAACTCTTTATATGAAATTGTTGTTATCACTGTTCATAACTTCAGAACATCCCTTGAAAGAAAACATTACGTCTTCTTCAATGCTACTGTCGAAATATTTCATTATGTCACTCGGTATTCTAAAAAAGCAACGGAGATAATTTGCAGGAACAATTTAACTAATTCTATATTATTAAGTTCGTTTCTTTTGAGAGTCTTCGTGGCGAAGTGGTCAAGCATTTTAACTCGGGCTCCGACGGTTGTGGGTTTGATTCCGGACCGCGTCCTTCGGTTAACGAGTTATATTTTTCGGAGACTCTTGTAGGTCGTCGCTAGAGCTACGGAGTTCGTGCTTGGTGCGACGCTTTCCGCGTTGCGGAAAGAGACCGAGCCATATGGGATAAAACCCGGTGCAATGAAGTCATCCCTGTCGACTTTTAAGCGACTTTTGTTTTTGTTTTTATGTCTGTTACGTTAGCATTGTAATAATAGGTCGGTAAGCAAGATTTGTGACTCTCCTTTTAACAATACAGAACAGGTAAATATACACTATAATTTTGGCAATGTTCATACGCGTCAATCGAAACTTAATAATACAAGTTTAGTCATGGCAGATTCGTCACTGGAATCTCAATTTTACAGAAACGGTTATAATGCACCACAGCATGCATGTCGTAACAGACGACTAAAGAAGGGTTGTGCTTAGGACAGGCAGTCCCATCACGTAGAAAAAAATTATGTCACAAAATGCAACCACCCATGAACAAAACACATAAAGGGGAAAAAAGGAGTTGAAAATAGCAAAATATCGGGTTGTTTGGCATGGTTTGGCAGAGGGCTTTGTCCTAATGGTGGATAAAAATGGAGTTGAAGATAGCAAAATATCGGGCTGTTTGGCATGGTTTGGCAGAGGGCTTTGTCCTAATGGTGGATAGTGGGCAGAAGAGAGAACAGAGAAAAGCATATCTTATTATGTTGGGAATGTTTAGAACTTTAGAATAGTCACTTCCTGGACGATTAACCTGGTCAACAAATGTCTGAAGAATTCGGATGTGTCTGCTGAAATGTGCAAATATCGCGGCTGTGTTGTAAACAGGCACAACGCAGTTACGTCCAAAAACAAACATTTCGATGAAGACAGAAAAAGAAGAAGAATATTCACTTGAAACTGAACAATTCAAGGTATGTAATATTAGATTCGTTTGACACATGAAGATTAACTACAAGAGTTACTAATAAGTAACAGTCAGTGACTAATCGGTGGCTGAATGGATAAGAACGCGCGTTTTTACATATTCGGTGTGCTGATACCGAGGTAAGGGGTTCAACCCCTAGACCGGACAGTTGGACTAAAATGTTGGCTGTTCGTCCTTGACGTGGGGACGTAAATTACAAGTACCTAAGAAGTCGGAGTGGGTTTGCTTGATGGCGGGGGTCGTGGAAATACTGAAAGCAAATCCACAAACAAAATTAAGTCCAGTTATACTAGATGTAGTGTTTATGCACTACGCGTGAGTTCAAAGCGAAACAAAATGGTATGGCAGAATCATCAATGTAGAGCTCATGTAGAGAATTAACCATTCCAGTGAACCAAGAGGTGGGGAAAAGCAGCTGGCGCTGGTTAGGACTCACACTGAGAAAAGAGTATAAATAGACATAATCTTGCGTGGAACACAGAGGGGAAACCAGAGGAATATTTCAGAAATGAATACTATTGGGAGGATATTGGAGGGAATTGCAAGAGATTGCACAAGACAGGGCGCCTTGGCATGGATGGGCTGAGGTCCTATGTCCAAATGACGGATGGAGGGCAGAAGAAGAATTGGCAGATTCTACACTAGAATCGAACTCTTAATGACACAGGGTCGCTAAAGGCAGAGTCGTCACTTGAGTCAAAATATTACAGAACCTGTAAAAGAATATAATATTGTACCGATAATGTTTATACTTGTCGCCTGAAACTTAAAAGTGTGAAATTGGTAATGGGAGATATGGAGCCGCGGTGTCCGGTGGCTAGTGTGCTGGCCTTTCAGTCTGTGGTCATGAGTTCGAAAACTCCTCAAAGCAACAAAGAAAACAAATTGACCAGGGCAGACAAAGTCGACCCAGCCTAAACTGGACACATGGAAACGTTCTAGAAATAAGGCAACTGATAATAACCATATCACCTATCGGATACTGATTGGTCTATAAATATATGGTGCTAACACTATAACCCACCACGCTTGGTAGCGCGGAATATAGTTCTTTGCTACTCCACACGTAATAACATAAGTTTTAATAACAGAAGTTTCGCCCTGGAAAGCTAAATATGAGAAAACCGGTACTATTTGGGCCCAGTTTCTGGAGCTAAGATCACATTTTGGCAAAAAGTTAAAGGAGGTGCGGCTGTCGAATGGCTAGACTGACGGGTTGTCTTTCTTGAGACCCGGGTTTGAATCCTCGGATATATGTGTGTATTTTTTTTCGTCCGGAGGTGGGTGGGGGAATAAAATCCTAACCTACACAGTTCGTGACGACTGCACTAGCCAGGCGGCCTTAATTCCTCAGGTCCAAGACCTCCATAGCCTACAACGCAAGGTAATATTGGCCATAGATGACGGTTAAAGTTGGCACATAAAACTCAATAATGCAAGTCTGAAAATAATGGAAGAGTGATTAGTGAATATCGATATATGAAGCCCATAAACGGGCACTCTCCCGCTGTTTATTGATTCACCTCGACACCGCAAGGTAGTAGAGGAACAAGATAAGATTAGATAATGAAATGGAATTAGATGATGAGATGAAATGAGAAGAGGTGAGATGAGAATAGTGAATGACCTTTTTCTTCGCCTCAAGACGAACTGGGTATGTGGTGTTAGTTCCATATATTTATAGATGAATCGGAACTGCACAAGTGGGTCCGTGAAGGTGGCTCAAGGTCATCGTAGGCTTACATTGCACAGCTGATGGGGGAGAACAATCAAAGAGGATAGCGTCGCGTTCAAGATAACTGCACGAAGTCTGACTATGGAGATCACAGCTGCCCCTTAGAGCACTCGCATGGGCAGCAGGACAGGAAGTTGCACACGTCATAATCATATCCGGTGCCATGAACATACTACAAAACATTGCATCTGGCAGCTTCCTCTCTGAATGGATAGACAGCATTCTGAAGTCGCGCCTCACATCACTCACCTGGATGTACACACAAGGACATGACAGAGTTTGGGGTCACGAAAGCGCAGAGCAGCTGACAAATAATGCACCAACTCAAACGGGAAGCAGCATGGGCAAGGCAGATATAATCAGTGATGTACTGACTCATTTGGCGCATTCTGACAAGACACCGAATCTAGCCCGACTGCACGAACTGGGGGAGGTGTGTATGTGTTTGTTGGGGAAGGGGGGGGGGGGGGTAAAGCCTGGTCAATCACGTCAATGCCGATGTTGTTTGAAAGAGACTAGATATCATAATCAACTCCTCATGGGAACAGTGAGAAGAAATACTTTGGGATGGCTGCTGGGTAGTTTGACAACATGACATGGAGGAATGTTAGAAACATACATGATTAACAGCATAGGCAAGAGACGGCTGCAGGAAACGTGTTCACAAACACCTCGCGGCTTGGACTATAATAAAGATATCAATAAACGAATTATCAGTGTGTTTAATCTTATAATTTAGCGTTACGTCTCCTATGGCTAAGAGGTCACGGACGAAATTCGCAATCCCGCACACCACGTTCGAAATACAGCTGCGGTAGATTTGGCAAAAGACAGCCTTGCGTTGGTTGTACCATATTGGTATGAGTGTCGGTCGTTCAGAAAGCAGTGGCAAAATACTGGATGTAAACTTGCCAAGAAACCAATAAACAGTCAAACATTGCTTTGGTTGACTGCGACATTCTGTAAAGAATAGAGAACTAACTATTGTTTAAACTCATGTTCCACCCAAATGTGTATTTTCTCCGTTTTTGTTTATACTCCAGAATTAATAACGTTCCTATTATTGCACTACGCAATATGTTTGCAGGCGTCCAGATTCCTATTTGGTTTATTGTTTATTGGTACTGTTACTGGTACCAGGACATGTTATGAAACTCAATTTAACCTGGACAATTAATAAATAAAAATGCACGTATTGATTGGCGCTCACAGAAATAGGGGTATACTTTAGAGACCAGAGGAAGCACCAGACAACATAAAAATTGAAATCTATAGTTACCGACCGGGAATCGAACCTGTCACCTCCAAATGACGGCAGCGCCTCGCTGCAGAAACAATTGTACTTCGATGCATGACCAACTTGTTCTTGCAGCTAGGCGCTATCGTTATTTGGAGGAGACAGGTTTGAATCCAGGTTGGTAACTATAGTTTTCAATTGTTATGTTGTCTAGTGCTTCCTTGGTCTCTAAGTTTTACCGCTACTTCTATTAGAGCCAAACAATACGTGTGTATTTATTTATTTATTGTCTTGATCCCGTGACTAGCGGATCAGCGGGCATGTGTGCCAGGCACTGGGCTACGGTAGACCATCCCTCAAAATTATTAATTGTTGTTAAATTTAGCTGCATATTCTTTAAGGACGTTCTAGTTAACCCCAACATTTGTGGACTGTTTGTGGTGTATCTCAGTAGATTGTCATTGCCTTCTGAACGACCGGTATTCATACCATTGAATAAAGACCAGCGCAAGGCGAGCTGCTCCCAAAAAGCACACAGCTGTGTTTACAACGTAGTATGCGGGGTTGCGATTTGCGAGAGATTACGATGTCCGCCTCACAGCGTCGGCTATTAAATTAAATTTTAAAACATAAATAAAACAAAATAAATTATTGCATGTTCTCATTTACTTAATTTGGGTAATAACAAAACCTTCTTTCGGATAAAACAACTGATATTAATCTTTTAAAACTAGAAATTACAGACTGTTAGTTTAAACAACTAATGTTTAAGTTACACATATAAGAAATTACAATTTGTCAGATAAAATAACTGACATTACGTTCCACAAACTAGAAATTACAGACACCGGTAAAACACAACACACGGAGGCCGTTAACATGTCCTCGAAGATGAAGTAATCACGACTGGAAGAGAAATCTACGCCACTCCGTGTCATTGCTTGTTATGCGTTTAGCACAAAAGGAAAATGGGAGGAATGTGAAACGGTTGAAGCTCTTAGTACGTTTTAATGGAGGTAGATATACATGACAGAATACGGAACACGATGACCTACAGCTGTACAATAGACTTGTCGTACTTTCTGGTTTACCAGTTTAGTTTCGCTAAAACCTCGCAGACGATTGGCTACATTTGTTGGGGAAATGAAAACAGAGGGCAAAGGAAACGACATTTTTACCTCGCTGAAAATAAAATTAAAAAATAAAAACAACGCACACATGCCGGTGGTTCCTAAATTCTTTGTTGTAGTTCCCATATCGACCGTTTTCAATACGTTGTTACTATTCTATATACTATACTATACTATACTATACTATACTATACTATACTATACTATACTATACTATACTATACTATACTATACTATACTATACTATACTATACTGGCACCTTGCCGTCTTAACAGACGATATTTCTTTTTTACATTGTGCTTTAAAAATGCATAATAACTACAACCTATAGCGGTAACGAATGTGACTATTCAGTCCAATTTGGGCTGTAAATGTTCGTCCACAATGAATATATGTGAACACATGGTCATTTCCACCATCCCACACCATCTTACGTCTCACACGCTCAGTGTATGACCTAATTGCAATCATTTTCCCCTTTGTCTTTATTTCATTTCTAAACTTTGTCCTCCATGCAAGACGATCAGCGGCGACTTGCTCCCAAGGTGCAATAGCAATGCCTGTTATCACTCACGTCCCGTTTACACACATCTTTGTATCGTAATACGAGGGCGAGTCAATAAGTAAGTCGCACAGTTCCATGGGATGGCAGGTAAATGTAGTTGGTGTTTACTACAGATGTCATTAGGTGGCAGCTACATCGAACTTTATATTCCCGTTCGTCAGGTGGCGCTAGGTGTCGCATGCGCAGTGCATAAACAAGATGGCGACTGTACTTATGGAGTGTACAACCAAAGAGCAACGTGCTGTTGTGCGTTTTTTTTTTTTGGGGGGGGGGGGGCAAAAGGACTGCCAGCAAAGGCCATTCATGTGGAAATGCTTCCTGTTTATGTTGACAAATGTTTGTCCCGTAAAGCGGTGCATAGCTGGATAGGACAATTTTTCTCAAGGACGCTCTGAAATTGTTGATGAAATCCGATCTGGTCGTCCTGTTGAGATTGCAACAGAAGCATCAGTGCAGCGGGTAGAGGAGATGATTAGACGTGACAGGCGAGTAATGATAGACTCTGTAGCATCTGCAATAGGGTGCTCACATGGTTCAGTATACAGCATAATGCATGATCGATTGCAATTTAAGAAAGTTTTCTCAAGGTGGGTACCCAGAAAATTGAAGGAGGGACACACAACGAACCGATCTGGCCTGTCCTTGCATCATCTCTGTCGATACGAAGATGAAGGAGAGGACATGCTGAACAGGATTGTTACTGGGGACAAATGATGGATGCATCACTACCAGCCTTCCTCCGAAGACGGAGAGTATCTGCCTGCACGGCGAGGAACCACCAGTCTGCACACCAATAAGCTAGATATGGGACAAAGGTTATTCACGCAAACCTCAGGTCCTGTATGACATCACACTGATGTTGGACAAAAGGATGTCTTCATTCGACATACAGGACTTTGCGCTGAGTTCACAGCCAGCGAACGCAAGGAAGCAAGCACTACCAGCCCGAATCAAAGCGTGTTTCAATGCAATGGAAACATCCTTCTTCGCCTTGTGTCCAAACATTCAAGTTTACGCGTTCAGCAGGGAAGGTTATGTTGACAGTGTTCTGGGATTGTCAAGGAGCACGTTTAACCAATTTCAAGAAGGAAGGTGACAATGTGAATTCTGGATTGTACTGTGAAGTTCTATCGATGCTTCATGATGCAATTCGAAGAAAACGTCCAGAACTGCTGACTAGAGGAGTGTTGCTCATTCAAGACAATGCTATACCACATACGGCTCGATTAACTCAAGAGAAAATTAACCAACTAAGGTGGGAAGTTCTGGAACATCCACCTTACAGCCTCGACTTATCCCTAGCGATTTCCACCTTTTTGGTCCACTGAAAACCCACCTTGGCGGGAGACATTTCGCGAATGACGCCAAAGTTGAATGTGAAGTGAAATCGTGGGTTAGAAAACAGAGCACACAGTTCTAGACAGCCAATTTGGGAGGACTGATAAAACGATGGGATATGAGCATCAATGTTGGTGGAAATTATGCTGAGAAATAAAGGGACAATGTATGTATACAAATAAACTGGTTTCAAGTTGTTATCATATTTAGTTATTTTTCTACAGCCATTTGTGACTTACTTATTGACTTCCCTCCTATGGTGTTAGGCGTTTAGTTATCTGCCTGTTAAGTGTGTGCAGTGGGTTCTAGTTAGCACATGTCTGTTGCGTCTATTAACTCAACTGCCATACAAAGCCTCAGACATGTGTTTACCCCTCAAATCAATACATTCTGTTACCTTTGTTATAGTTTTGCACAATCTGGTTACAGTTTCATCCTTATATCTAAATGTTTGCCTAACACGTATCGTCTTTGCAAACTGTCTATGTAACTCTCATTCATCTGATTACCGCTTTATGTCACTGTTCTTTCTATCTGAGTATTTAACTCTCAGTCTTCTCTCTAATGCTGTAAAACATCGCCATCATCATTGTAATTTGTGTTTAACTCTCAATATTAACTCTAACGTTTATAACATGGCCATCATACATGCAATGTGTGTGTTTAACTTTCCTTTGTTTCATTAATACGTGTATGTACTTCCCACAAGCATTTTAAGCTGTGTATTCAAATCTCATTATTCTCTGGAACGGTTTATGTAATTCCCAGAATATTTTCAGTCTGTGTATTTTGCTCCCTTCCCACCCACATGCTGGTGAGTGGGAAACGAGCAGACGGAGAGACTATCCGGGTCTGCACCGCTTGGTGGGATCCTTAGGGATCATGTGTATAGTGAGTTAGAACAGATAGATCATCATGGCCTGGAGTGAATGTTGATGCAGGGCGTGGCCAGAGTATCTAGCCGATACTCAGGACTCCGTGAAAGGCCAGACGGACACATAATCAAACTGCAACTTGTACCATTAGTATTGGGGCTTTTCGCTGGCTGTTGCAGATGAGGACGGAGCACATATGAGACAAAACTTCACAATTAGAGAATTACCCATGAAAGTATATATTGGGTCTGTATTGTTCACAGTTCAAAATGGATAGAATTTGCTTGCTTGGGAACCCGGCAGAGACACTTCTCTCTTACAAAGCCTTACATGGATATACAGTCCTGGTCGGGATTGCACACTGGGTCGGGTATTGATGCATGATGAGGCAGACGTGGTCGGGACCCTAGGGATCGTTTGTACAGTGCTAAAGAACAGGTAGATCGTCACGGCTTGTAGAGAATGATGCTACAGAGAGTGATCAGAGGATCTGATCGGCACTCAAGACTTCGAGGAAAGGCCAGATGGACACATAATCAGACGGCAAACCAAAAGTGACCGATCAATATGGGGAAACCCGGTGCAATGAAGTCGATCCTCTGCCTTTAAATCGCGAATATTGAGCAGAATCGTCATCTAGCATCTAATGACTTCTGTGCGCAGCTTTCCTACATTAACAGTCTCTCCAAATGTCCCCATAATTGCCTTTCTGAGCGACCGGCACTCATGTTTTCTGAGCGACTGGCGCACATGCCATTCTGTGCAAACCAACATAGGGCGGACTGCATTCAAGGCGCCCTCAGTTTATTTCGAACGCGGCATGCGGAATTGCGAAATACACCTTCGCCACAGAGCCGGCTATAGTTCACTGCTAATCCCCTTTTTACAGTTCGCTCACATGGGCGTCCCCCCATCCCTCCCATCGGGCGGCTAAGCCAATCCCTGAGCTTCTGACGTTACTGACCTTTAGCCCATCGACCCGCTTGAACCATACATCCGGTTCTTTCTACCCACATCAAAAGGTAAGTACTTAAAGCGCTTTCCACCAAACAAGGATTAAGATTAGTAATCTTTGTATTTTCATGTAGTGTTTTTCATGTAGTTGCTTGTCTGTTTGTGTGTGTGTGTTCTGTGCTGATGAAGGCTTTAGCCGCAACTTCCATTTTGTTTCTTGTAATCGTGTTCTAGTAAAGCTCACAATCTACTTTTAATTTTTTTTTTTTTTTTTTGGTAGTGATTTATTCATTGCCATAATTGCCTTGACATCATTAGTTTTATGTGCGTCTGTAAACTGTTGTTGTTTTCCAAGTGTGTAAACTGTTTGTGTAGTCCATATATGTAAACTGTTTGTATGTTCCAAATCGTTAAACTGTGTGTTACACATCTGTAAACTGTGTGTTACAAATATATAAACTGTGTGTTACAAATTTGTAAAATGTTTGTTTGTTCCAAATCTGTAAGCTGTTTGTGTATTCCAAATCTGCTGCAACTTTTGCATTTGATGTCTACGAGGGCTTCTAGGATAAACAAGAGACAGTTGCGGTAGCTCTTAACATGGAGGATGCGTATAACAGGGTCAGGTATGATCGGTTGATACACACTGTTGGACATGGAGGTCTGCTCTTGCCATGTTAGATGGGTTGAGGAGGTTCTTTATGAGCGTAAGGTTGCACTGCGCATGGATTCCTGGACTTCTGACCCTTGTACTATTACACCTGGGTTGCCACAGGGATCTGCCATGTCACCGGTGCTCTTTAATGTCTACACTAGCAAAATCGTAGCTATTGAGACACCAGGCATGGGTAGAATCTTGACAGATGATGTGCTGGTGTACAGACAGGGCGGAGACAGGGCCAGTTTGGCGGTAGACTTACAGGTGGCAGTAAATAGGGTGGCAGAGTGGTGCAGGGACGCAGGGTCCATTTTAAACCCAGACAAGGCATCGGTTGTGTGGTACTCCCTGGATAACCGGATCGTCAAGGCAGACGTCCCAGGGATTATGTTGAATGGATGTCCTCTTATTAGATTAGAGAGAGTAAATTGAAACACTCGGGTATCACCTTTGACAGGTATTTGTCTTTTAAGCATCATGTGAAGGCTTTGGTGGTGAAGGCTGGTAGGGGACTTAATGCATTGAGGGCGAAGGCAGCAACAGGGGTCGATCAGAGGATGCCGTGCAAGCTCTTTCAGCAGTTAATAATTTCCATCATTGAGTATGGTTAGGGTCTGCTGACAGTATCAAAGAGCCAGCTTGAAAGGTTGGAGCGCATACAGAATGCTGTAATGCGGGTAATACTGGGATGCACAAAGGACACACCAATTATATGCATGAGACATATCCTGACGCTACCAATAATGATGGATAGGCATTGGTTCCTTCCGGCCAACCAAATGGTACCTGAGAGTTGCTGCAGATAGGTATCACTCCCCTACATGAAGCCATGGATATCGTCAAGGGTCATAGATTAAGACGAGGCTGGTCCTGGATGGCACAGGCAGAACTATCTATCTATACGTCAGGTGTGTGATCTAGAGACCATCAATCGCGAAAAAGAGTGGGTTGAAATTCTGGAAGACATGTCGGTCTGGCACAATGCAATAGTAATATTAGGTCGTGAGTGCAGAGAATGGGCAGCGGGCCGCACGAGTTTGAAGTGCAACAGCTGATCCAGAGTAATACACACCAAGATGACATACTCATGTACACCGATGGGTCAGTGGTAAGAAACAGACGTAGTGGTTGGGGTTTTATTGGAAAGGCTAATGGACGAATCTTGAAGAAGGAGAGTCTGGCATATGAAACTACGACCTCAAGCATGAGAATAGAGGGGAAGCAGTAACAGCGGCATTCCGTTGGTTAGAGGAGATACTGCAACACACATTGTATTCATTACGGATTCAAAGAGTATGCTTAGTAAGGTAGAGAAAGGAATGTTTCGTGTGGAATGGCTATCGTCGCTTCTGATGTCACAGATTGTGAGAATTGTATGGATACTTTGCCCTGCCCATGCGGGGGTGCGACTGAATGAACGGGGTGGTGAGCTTGAAGGGAATCCACCTCTTGGTGGTAGATTACCTGTGGACAAGGAGGAGGTGGTCGTGCGCTTGTGGGACCAGGTGGAGAGGGCGGGGGAACGGATTGAGAACCCGCATGTGGAAAGAATATTGTATTCCAAATCTGTAAGCTGTTAGTGTATTCCAAATCAGTAAGATGTTTGTGTATTCCAAATCTGTAAACTATTTGTGTATTCCAGATCTGTAAACTGTTAGTGTATTCCAAATCTGTAAACTGTTAGTGTATTCTAAATCTGTAAGCTCTTAGTGTATTCCAAATCTGTAAACTGTTTGTGTATTCCAAATCTGTAAACTGTTTGTGTATTCCAAATCTGTAAACTGTTTGTGTATTCCAAATTCTGTAAACTGGTAATGTATTTCAAATTCTGTAAACTGGTAGTGCATTCCAAATTCTGTAAACTGTTTGTGTATTCCAAATCTGTAAACTGGCAGTGTATTCCATATTCTGTAAACTGGTAGTGTATTCCATATTCTGTAAACTGGTAGTGTATTCCAAATCTGTAAGCTGTTTGTGTATTCCATATTCTGTAAACTGGTAGTGTATTCCATATTCTGTAAACTGGTAGTGCATTCCAAATTCTGTAAACTGTTTGTGTATTCCAAATCTGTAAACTGGCAGTGTATTCCATATTCTGTAAACTGGTAGTGTATTCCATATTCTGTAAACTGGTAGTGCATTCCAAATTCTGTAAACTGGTAGTGTATTCCAAATCTGAAAGCTGTGTGTGTATTCCAAAACTGTAAACTGTTTGTGTATTCCAAATCTGTAAACTGTTAGTGTATTCAAAATTATGTAATCTGTTAGTATATTCCATATTCTGTAAACTGGTAGTGTATTCCATATTCTGTAAACTGGTAGTGCATTCCAAATTCTGTAAACTGGTAGTGTATTCCAAATCTGAAAGCTGTGTGTGTATTCCAAATCTGTATACTGTTTGTGTATTCCAAATCTGTAAACTGTTTGTGTATTCCAAATCTGTAAACTGTTTGTGTTTTCAAATTCTGTAAACTGTTTGTGTGCTCCCGGTCCCCGGAACACAGCCATGCCACGTCAGTAATTCAGTAAGGTTTGCATGACCTTCTGTGACTCCGTGGTTTGTTATAGTCACCTTGACAGTTTTATCAACCGTCGACGGCTGGTCACAGACGGAACGTTATCTGAAGTCTGCATGACAAAGAAGTAGTTGATGAAATTAACTCTTTTAATTTGTACCTGAGACGAATGTTGCGAATGCTTTGAACTGCCAGAGTGACTAACAACGACTGTTTGAATATGGTTAATAAAACTAGAACATTATATACAACAATAAGAAAGAGACAAACAGCTTTCTTTGGTCGTGTGATGAGAAGAGAGGCATTGGAGAACATCGTGACAACTGGAAAGATCAAATGGAATAGAGGTAGACAGAAAGAAATTACGCTGAATTGACTGGGATAGTGGCATGGAGGAATATCATCAGCAGAGTTGATCCATAACACCAATTACCGCGATCTGTGGAGAGACATGGACGCCCACGCCAGCTGGCAGGGCACTTGATGATAATAAGAAAAATACCATCTAGGAAATACGGTAGTGTGTTCTTCTTGTGAAGTCTAAAACAAGTAAATGTATGTAAGTATGTTGGTGCATTAATAACAGCAAATGTAAGATCAATTAAAGAAGTTAGATATCGAATAGCTGAAGCAAAATTAAAAAAACAAACAAACACACACACACACACACACACACACATCATTTCACAATATGAAAAATATTCTTTGCAGTTTATCTTTGTTATCAGAGTTTAGGGAAAGAGTTCTTAAGAGCTATATTAATTAAGCTAATCCTAATGTACGGAGACGAATCATAGATAATTAGTAAGTAGACAGGTGAGAATTATACGGAAACCGCGGGGATATAGTTGTATTAAAGAATGGTGTGAACAGCATAGAAATTCCAATGAAGACATCTTTAAAGAAGTTAACTCACAAAGAAAACTCGTTACTCGCGTCAGAAGACAAGAGGCCACATTATTTGGAGATGTCATGAGAAGAAGAAAGCTGGTGTATCTCGCCACAAAGGGGAAAGTTAGAGGGTAAGAGAGGCAGGACAGGCCAAGAAAGAAGATGCTGGATAGTTTGATATCATGACATGGAGGAGCGTCAATATCAGACATGATTGGCAGCGTATATGACAGATGGCTGCGGACAGGCATCAACGCCACATGGCATGGACTTTAACAAGAAGAATGACAGAACACGCTCAAATATGTCTCAGTTGGCAATGGTGCGCTTCTAGCCTTCTCATGTTATACAATGAAATTGTCATTGGCCAAAGGCAGAGATCGTGTTTGACTTCTCCAGAAGCAACGCTGATTTGAGATAATGTCATGTGCTCCTACAGACATACCCCGAGATCACATTGCATCTTCGACAGAGGACGTAAAACGGCACTTAGAAAGCGACATCTGATAGCAAACTGTATTGTTATGTTTGGTCGTATATGTGGCTTGAGGTATCTTGGTTATCTACTTATCTTTGCTTATGTATCTCATGTCCTTTGGTTACGTACGGATGTAGGTCATGGACAGCTAAACAATCGATGTAGAACAGAGTCGTTTTTTTTTTCTTTAGGTAAATTGCTGCAGAGGAGTTCTTAGAGTGGCGTGCACTGGGTAGGATACTGGCACTCTGTGGGATCTGAACATCGAAGAAAGCTGGCGTATACACTGTATCATGTCTAGGAAACTGAAATACTATGACACGTAGGATTGCGAAAATTATAGAGGGTTAATGTTAATGTCAGGTGAAGGGATCATTATGTAAGGTTTAAGAAGATGGAGTAGGAGGAGCAGAAGTAGGAGGGAAAGTAGTAGTGGTAGTGTTAGTAGTAGTACCAGCAGCAGCAGCAGTAGTAATAGCAGTAGCGGCAGCAGCAGCAGTAGTAATAGCAGTAGTAGCAGTACCAGTAGCTGTAGTAGCAGTAGAAGCAGCAGGAGTAGCAGTAGCAGCAGTAGCAGTAGTAGCAGTAGCAGCAGCAGTAGTAGTAGCAGCAGCAGTAACAGTAGCAGTAGTAGCAGTACCAGTAGCTGTAGTAGCAGTAGCAGCAGTAGCAGCAGCAGTAGTAGTAGTAGTAGTAGTAGTAGTAGTAGTAGTAGTAGTAGTAGTAGTAGTAGTAGTAGTAGTAGTAGTAGTAGTAGTAGTAGTAGTAGTAGTAGTAGTAGTAGCAGCAGCAGTAGCAGTAGAAGAAGAAAAATAAGAAGAAGAATGCTCTAAAAGATGTCTCCCGAAACCTCGACTTCAAGCCACTCCTACACACAGACACCTCAGAAAGTCATTTGTATTCCTCAGAGTGATATTAAGGTCACCTGGAGCAAGCGTCTAGGCAAGCGTGTTGTAGCCTGATAGATGACACAGGTATAAGTATGTCACTAGTCATCTGCCCACTCATGCGTGCCAGGACAGTTACGTATACGTGGGACATTTAGAGAGGACGCTAGGCATTGTTGTCACTTTACTTAAAGACGGGGGTGTGCTAATTCTGTCCGTGGGAAAACAGTATCAACCTTGACCTAACCCCGTAGAGAGTCTCCATAGCTAAGTAGTCACGCCGCATGTCTTGCGCTCCGAAGGTTGTGGGTTCGATTCCATCCTACGTCTTTCAGTTCACCAGTGCAATTTTCTCGGACACACATGGGTGTCGTCGCTGGAGTTCCTGTTTTGTGCGATGCTTTCGGCAGAATGCCCTACCGAAAGAGACCAAGCCTTATGGGATAAAATATCGGACCATGAAGTCGATCCTCTAGCATTTTAAACCATGTTTGTTGCCTTATCCCAGCCTGTCCATATATGCTGCTTGAATACTGAAGAATGCCTATGTTCTCTGCTGTTGGGTGAAGTAAATGTGATTTAGATAATACAAGAAAAACAAACAACTAAATTAGTTAAAACCTGCTTAGAACGGAGCAGATATGGAAGCAAATGTCAAAGCATGCTTCCTTGGTGACTCAATGAGTATGCTCAGGAAGATATAGATGGGTTTGATCCGAAGACAGCAGTTGCTCTGGGGCGGTCTCGGCTGGCAAAGGTAAGTTTTATTTTCATGCCAGGGCATGCGGGCGTACAAGGAAATGAGCAGACTGACAAGCTTGCAGGTAAGGCTTTTGTGGAGGGCGGACGAGCCATGGACCAGGCTGATATAATGAATGCTCTGCGAGAAGTAAGTTGTTTTCTAGAACCAAGTGATGACTGTGAATCTACAACCAAGGTCAGGCTGTGAGAATAGAAAGTTAAAAGAGGTGTGGCTATACAAGAGCACTATGCAGGAAGGCAAATAAGATTAATAAACCAACACAGAGCTGGTATCGTTAGCCGCTACACGCTGCAAGATTTACTGAGGGGGATCCGAGCACCTATGGGCTGAATGGTTTGATGTACAGCGAGGCTGGTTTGTCGACTAACTAACTAACTAACTAACTAACTAACTAACTAACTAACTAACTAACTAACTAATTAACGTTTGTCAAAGTTCTAAGAGCGTGCTTAATTCCTGTGATAACATACAGGTGTGACACTTGTACATTTAAGAAATAAGATGATAAGCACAAATGTTCTTTAGAATGTAAGTGTTACAGAAAAGAGTTATAACATCCTTGGAAGAAAAATATAACAACTAGATCTACCCAATATAGAACTCAATATTGTAGAAAATTGCTTACTGAGACCAATACAATTCAGCATGGCCGAATGGATAGGAACACGCGTTCTTAAACATCCGGTGTGCTGATGCGATTTAAGGGTTCAACCCCATAAACTGGACAGTTGGACTAAAATGTTTAGAAAGTAAATGACAAGTACCTCTGAAGTCGGAGTGGGTTCACCCGATGGCGAGGGACACTTGTACTAGGTAAAGCTAATCCATACGCACCATTTAGTCCAGTGTTACTAGAAAGTAATGTGTATGGATTACGCATGAGTTCATAGCGAGCGTGCGCACAAAAAACAAAATGTCTTGGGCACGTGAAAAGACCTGAATGTCTAGCAGAAATAATGTAGCGCAGCATGGGGAGGGCGGGGAAAGGCAGAGATTAGGAAGACCACAACGTGAATGGATTCAGGATGTGATAGATAATTTTACAATGACAGCAATATGGCTGTGAGTCAGTTCTCTGTCAGATATGACTGAGTTACCATGTAACAGTAGACGGTACTACCTGCTTTCTGTTAGCGCCGAATGCTGGGCGGCGCTCACCAAACCCGACACCTCAAATTGTTTCTAAGGCTTCGGGCGAAGGAGGGCAATTGGGAGAGTACAAGCCCTATCCTATTGTGAGGAAATGCAACCTAAAGACTAAATGTCATGGCTCTAAGTCTTTGTCGGCAGCAGGTCTAGGATCAAAGTTCGACAGGTGGACAGCTAAAGTATTGCTTTGTTGATCTGGCAACTTCTGCAGCTTGTATTGTTACAAATGTATTGGTGTTACCTTTCCTCTGAAATAAACTAGGCAGGCCGAGAGAGGGATCATGCTACATGGGCAACCTATGGTCACTACAATTCAGCCCAGGCTTTGTGCAACGGAGAGATATAACTCCATCTCTAGTCCCCGCCTTGTGTTTTAGTTATTTTGCCTTTTTTGAAGCACAATGTAACAAACTATCGTTTGTCAAGACGGCAAGGTGCCAGTAGTAATAATGGCAGGACAGCCGGCTTATAATAGAAAGAAATTTCAACGTCTTGTCATGACGGAAAATATTTTCAAGAGACATGCCACTGTATAGTGATGAGTATGATAATATATTTAACTAATATGTATACAAAGATGTATTTTATGTAACAACTGCTACGGACCTGGGAAGAAAGTGTTAAGATAATGGCGTTGATAATGAATGAAAATTAATGGGCACTTGTTGTACCACATAGAGGTGGAGCTCTCATTCACTTAATTAATAGGCAGTGGCATGTGTTTAGGTGATTGTTTTCGTAATCATGGAAGATTTCGATTTTCTTGTACACCGGGGGAAATTCAGAACAGCTACTGTTTATCTCTTCTATGTATCTACCGTTCATTGATGGTTTCTTTTTTTCCTTCTTTTTGTCAATTTTCTTTTTAATGCATATTGTTTCTATTGTTATTTCAGATAAGCTTCATTAGTGATGTACGAATGAAATAATGTATGTCAGCAGAGACCAGAAGGGCATATTGTCGGACGGGACTGCGTATCAAAATCTTCACCTTTGAAAATAAAGTTCGTTCGTTCCTTCTTTCTTATGTGCTATCTTTTGGTTTTTGTATTCGGGATAGAAAGACAAGTGATCTTAACCGGTCATTTTCAACGTCTTGAAATATGTTGTGTTTATGGTAAGTAAATAAATTATAGGTAACTTTTACATGACTTGAGACGTAACGGTTATAAGGTAAGTAAGTAAATTAAAGGTCACTTTTACCCGTCTATAGACGTAACTAGTATATGGTGCTGGCTCGAAGAATGTATAAACCAATCGGCACTCGATGGATGATATGATCACAATTTCACCGGCCGCTTTTATTTTCCGGGACAATTACAGGTACCCAATTTAGACTACAGCGCCCTGGGAGTCCATGTCAATTTTAGCCCATTCACCCACCCATTGAATGTCTTGTGGTCTATAAAATTGTGAGTCCCGCTCTAAATGCCCAATGGGCCTGATTCGTATAAACGGGGCCTGTACTTTTAAATTGCATAGTGAGATGCAGCAATGACAACTGGAAAGATCAGTGGGAAAATAGATAGATGTAAATGGGCTGAGGTGGTGGCATGGAGGAATTTCATCAACAGCACCAAGGATCGAGATCTATGGAAAGACATGAGCGTCTAAGCCAGCTGGCAAGGTACACCATGATGTCGATGTGTGGGGGAATTTGATCTTTGAGTTAACTACATCAACAGTTAACGCGGTTCAAAAGGACGCTCTAGCGAAGTTAACAGCAACTGCGCTGATAATGTCACGAGAACAGTCGGACACGGGTTCGACTCCTAAGCTCGTCGCCTGCGAAAGTGAGGAAAATATTAGACAGTAATCCCTCTGTGTTTTGAGGCTTGCAGAATGCGATGCAGCTATAACATCACAGTCCCAAAGCAAGAAACTGCATGGGGACAATTTTGCATCCTAAGAATTCAGCTATTGGCATAACCGTCGCATACAAAAATCGAAAGGAAGAATACTCAAGACTCAACCTATGGACATGACTCTACAAATAAAAATAAATTGTAAAGAAATGTATCCGAGGAGATAACAATGAATATGTGTTTTTGTCTAGGCGAAAAGATACATTGAGGTTTGTTCCCTTTGTTATTACAACAACAACAAAAAAAAGTGGGTTAAGTCCTTTACCCGTCATTTATGTAACACTTCCTATCGAACTTGCGGCACTCTGATATCTACGACGAATTTATAGCACAATAACCTCACAAATTCTGGGTTTTGTCCGCCAAGAATGATGATGACCATTCAATTCATCCAGTGCGGTTGAAAGTATGGAGCCGTGAGTTCTAAGATGGCTGGAAAAGCCTATTTTGGCTCGAAATTTTCTTTGACAAAGTGGGCAAAGAATGCTTGACGTTCCAGGAGGAGGATCTCCTGCAGCGGGGTTTTGTCCACCCTTTTTTGTAAACATCACTTGCATTCCTGTTTGCTTCACAAGTGACTACACCCTTGCGTAATGGTGTACACCACGAATTTTGGTCTTAGGCAAGTGTCGTTACAAAATCTTTTAGTAAGATACTGAAAGTGTCTTTAAGTCGTTTCCTCTGGCCGCTTTGGTAGCATTTACCACAGCGCAGCTCGCCGTAAAAGAAATTCTTTTAGAGAGTCTGTTATCTGGCATGTTAGTCAAGTGACCAGCCCAGCGAATCTGACTCTTCACTAGTAGAGTGTGGATACTGGGCTTGGACGCTCTTTCTAGGACTTCAGTGTCTGGGATCCTGTCTTGCCATTTAATCTTCAATAGCTTCCTCATAACATGTCCAAAAAATTGTAACTGTCTACGTCTAATTTCTCTAATCAATTTACGATTTTCATTTGTATCTTGTAGTACTTGGTCATTGTTTTGCCTGTCTGTCCATGGTATTCTTTGCATTATCCTCAGAAACCACATTTCCACAGCCATCAGTATTTCAGCTTGACTGCTCATTGTCCAAGCTTCATATCCACACACAAGTACGGGCTCTAGGTAGCACCTCTACACTCTTTGTCTCGTTTCAATTGACATCTTTTTATTGGTCAGTATGTTTTTCATCTTGCTAAAGGCTACTTTCGCAATGGTTATTCTTGTTCTAATCTGCCTTTTAAATCACAACCAGCCAAACAATGCCAGGGTTGATAGTGACGACCTGTATAGGAAATATCCCCACCCACCCACCCCCCTCCCCCCCCCCCCCAAAAAAAAAAACAAAAAAAAAACAACAACAAAAACGCGTGAACCTCTCAGGTACCCTGATTTGAGATATGCATCCATGACCTCACTCTGTCTGTAATATCTAAATAACAGATGCTCTGTCGGCGGTCTATTTTAATAGATGATCCGCCGGTAGCCACTGAGCAACATCCGCAACGTATGAAATCTTGGTAAATAATTTGAATGCACAGACCAAGCTTGCCAACTTACAAATCGCAAGTCATTTCTACTTTTGACGAGTCTGCAGTCAAGTGCAGTTCTTTTTCTCCTTCTGAATTTGCCGCTGCTGTTGTTGTTTTGTTGCTGTCTTTCATCTCTCAGTGGAGCAAAGGCCTTTAACGAAATCATGCTAATAAAACGTTGTAGAATTATTCACGATTGGTAGGATTTTTCTTATAAGGACCATACTGCAAGGTAAGGTTGAAAGCAAGCGTGCAAGAGTTAGACAACGATACACATGGGAAGATAACATCAAGATATGGACAAACGGGTATCTGGCAGAATGTACAGTAAGGACTAGAGACAGTGTTGGAGATCCATTGTAGCCACCTTCATTCTGGAGACGGCACCTGATTGATTGATTTGTTGAATTTTGCAGCTAGTATTCTAAGGATGAGGCAACACACCAACCTTCCTGAGACGTTTCTTACCACATATATGGTAAGTAACCGTATGTTTTATTATTTGCTTCTCTGATGAGCCTCGGCAGTTTGTCACGCAAAAAATTATCTACAGTGGATTCAAGTATCTAGCGAGAGATCCGGCATTGCCAAACAAGTAAAGCCGATCTGTGGTTGTCCACACATTGAATCTTGTATGTGTCTTGTATATTTGTATGTGCTTCGTGCTTGGCAAAATGATCAATTTTATTTCGAAATGGCATATAACAGACCAAGGGGAAGACCTAGAAGCAAGTACCTGGATGGCTTGGCCTTGTGGCATGGTCGAGACAGAAACACGGAGCTGATCCACGACTCTGGTGATCGAGTGAGATGGCAGAACATGACCGCCTACGCTTACCGGCATGGCACCATGATGGATGGATATAACCATATTGCGTGCATCGGTAGAGTCGGATTGGTTTCACACTATACATCAAAACTATACATAAAAATACACATCAAAACTACATATGAAAACTACACATCAACGCTATAATAATATTGTTGCAGTCACCCCCATTACTTATTGGATGTTTGTGGTTCACAAGACAATGTTACTTTTAGTAGTTTGTCATTGTTTTCTGAACGAGGTTAACATGTTAAGTTCAACTGCCCAGCGTAGGAAGGCATCCATTACAAGGAACAGCCAGAGAGCGTTTCAGCGCCAGCAAAGACAACAAAACATCGAACACAACATCTGTTCCGGGCCAGTTTCCTGCTACAAGTCTGTGTTATGATAGGGCCATCACTTGTTATAGACCTAAGAGCAAGGGAGGATAGGTGATCAGTCTTTCCCTCAATTTAACAGGCGACGAGTATTGGCGTCGAGCCCGCGTCCGACAGTGCTCGTAATATTATCGGCGTAGTTCATGATCAACTTCGCCAGCATATCGGAACTGCACATCAAATACAAAGAAGACATCTGGGGGCTGATTGGCTCATCTTATCTCTCATCTCATCTTATTTCTCTTGTTTCTAATGGTGTCGAGGTTAAATATATACATCGGGAGAGTGCCAGCTCGTGGGCTTCGTGTATCGAGATACCCATGGACTCTGCTATTCCCTCTGTCCATCGTTTACGTGGTCGGCCTCTTCTTCTGCTTCCATTTGGTGTATACATCATTGCTTGTTGTGGTATACTGTTAGTTGGTAACCTAGTTACATGGCCAAACGATTTGACTTGCTGCCTTCTAATAAAAACTAGCTCTGCTATAACCCCCACTTTAATCTTGATTTTTTCATTTCTGATTTTCTCTCTTCTTGATACATTGAGTATTCTTATCAGGAATCTCATTTCTGTTGTTGTGATTTCTCTTTTCTCATTTTCTGTCATCGTCCAGGCTTGGCTGATCGTCAATGCCCCCAAATGAGAATCAGAAATGTATTGCTCTATGATTGTAACAAGTTACTATTTATTCAGCTTGAGCAGACAGTCGAAATGACGGAAACAACACGACATAAGATATCCACACCCCACCATCAGTCAGGACAAGTATTGGTGGCAGATCGTCGCGTGGGACTTGAAGATTGGGCTACAGAGAGGACACACTGGTTTGTGTTTCCTGTCTATAGGACATCACTGCCCTGGCTTCCGCTGCAAGAAAAGTGAATGCCCTCAACGACAGTCATTTAACCGGGAACACACGATGTGCTCCATGAACGACCTCCACAAGGTCATGTTACCTCGTATTTATACCCAACTTGAAGTAATGACGAATTGTGCAAAGGCAATGGATCCGAAACGGGGACAATTGTTATATTTGGGGAAAGTTCAAAGACTTAGGGAGGCCAGGGGTAACTTTCAACAAGACACTACTATTCAAATAAAAAATTAAGACAGACAGACAGCCAGACAGAAAGACAGACAGACAGACAGATAGACAGGCAGACAGACAGGCAGAAAGACAGACAGAAAGAAAGGAAGAAATAAATAAATAAATAAATAAATAAAGAAAGAAAGAAAGAAAGAAAGAAAGAAAGAAAGAAAGAAAGAAAGAAAGAAAGAAAGCAGACAGGCATACAGACAGCACGAAAAGAAAATACTATACTGAAAAATTACACCAGTACACAAGTACAAATTTCCTCAGCTAACAACAACAACAACAACAACAACAACAACAACAACAACAACAACAACAACAACAACAACAACAACAACAACAACAAGAGACCAGAGATAAGTACGTCTCCAACTCACCGCAGCGGCTATGATGGTCGTGGTGCCCGTGTCTGACCAGGAACACGATGTCACTCTCGCTGATGCTGGACGTGCTTTCCCTGGACGAAGCTCTGGTCAAGCAGCCTAGATTCTCTGGTTCAGTGACGCTATGTGTTGGGTCAGCGCCAGGCTTATCGTTGTCTGTGGCTGGCATGGTGTCCTTGGCAATATGATTCTTGCAGGTCTCTTGTTGGGCATAGGTTGAGGTGTATCCTAAGGGGGCCTTTGTGGGGACGTTTGAGTGGTCAGTACCAGCTTTTCTCAGCTGTGTTAGGATGCGGTTACCAAGGAAAAACCCTACAGAGGATACTGAAAAAAAGCTACAAGATTAATTCATATAGTATCAATCACACTACGTTTGACGGGGTAGGGGTATCACCTATCAAAGTAGAGGTAAGGTGCATCCTTCTCTCCGCTCGCCTACAGGACACCCTTGGGTAAGGTGAAGTACCCCGATCAGGGTAAAGTGAAGCCATGAGTGCAGGTGGTGGATGAAACTGTAGAGCAGTCGACAGATAGTTTGGGGTATGGTCTTCATTTTCAGTACAATAGGGAGAGGATTACGTATGTGTGTGTGTGTGTGTGTGTGCGCGCGCGCTGAGACAATGGCTATGATCATCGACCAGTATGGTCACTGCTGGGAAGGAAAGAAAAGGCAGACTACCCTCTTTACAAATGCCAAGACAGTTGTTTCGTACAAAAGAGAATCAGAAAAACGGCGTAAATGGCAGATGATCCACAAATCTGGTGATCGTGTGAGATGGCGAAACTTGGACAAGCTTATCGGCATGGCACATGATGAAGTTGATCAATCATATCGCAATACTTAGAACAGTAAGTACATTTCTCAGTTGCTAATATCTCAAGGAGCCATTTCAGGGGAGTAGGTAGCTCGACGACCCAGGGGAATATTAATATTTTCCCCTTAGAATGTCTGAATCTTCTTGACGCTGTGCCAGGCAAACCAACGGATCTGTGGGTAGCGGGAAATTAGCAGTTCTGTCATGACTAGGCACCCGTTCATTCTGTGCATCCCTTTTCACCCGAAATCCCATGCATAGCAACATCAAATCTCTTCTGTGATTAAACAACAAGACGAGACATACAATGTCATGTGTGCACTTTTCTAATATTGTACATTACAACCAATTCATACATCGCAAATATATGCTGCATGCATGTCAAGCAAAACGCTGCATTTGACAATATGACATTTATCTTAAGTAACAAGTCACCATAGAAAGTGCTGAAATATTATTTACAACCTGTTTTGCTGTATGGCATCGAATCAATCAATCAATCAATCATGTGCCATGCCGGAAAGCGTGGGCGGTCATGACTCGCCATTTCACTCGATCACCAGTGTCGTGGATCAGCTGTGTTCCTGTCTCGTCCATGCCGTGTGGCCAAGCCGTCCAGGCATCGAATCACGGAACGAGAATAGATAAATTAAGAAGAACGTGGAGGCAACAGAGATGTGGTTCCAGAGACGAATGTTGTGAATACCTTGGACTGCCAGAGTAACTAACAATGATTGCCTATAAGAGGCCAATGAAAGCAGAACATTATATACGACTGTAAGAAAAAGACAAACAACATCCCGCTGTCATATAATGAAAAGCTAAACATTGTAAAACATTGCGACGACTTCATAAATTAGTAGAAAAAAGAGGCAGAGGGAGACAACGAGAAGTGATGCTGGATGGGCTGAGACTGTGGCATGGAGGAATATTATCAGCACAGTTGATCCAGAAAACCAAAGACCGAGATCTGTGTATAGACATGAACTCCTACGCTAGGTGGCAGAGTACAAGATGATGATGTCATATATCTTTTATTAACTAAGCTTATTATGTTTTGAATTCACACATCAAACAACATGTGTCTTTGGATATAAAGTAACTTTCGCTTCAGAGTCACAAACCACACAGATCTAGAGCTATCTTTACCTCCATGAACGACATCATGGACACATACTAACTAGGCCTGGAGGACAATCGACCAGGGTCATAACTATAATTAAGTGTCGAACATTAAAGCCATCAGACTGTTTTAGACAGCAAGAAAATCACACAAATCCCCTTTGGTGATTAATGTGGACGGTCATCACCAAAATCTTGGCCTGGTTGCTCCTATTACCACTTCTGCACTGTTTTTGTTGGCTGAACAGTCCGTCATGCCTCTTCTGTCTGATTCAGTAAGATACAAGATGGTCTTTCTGAAGCATTTTGTTACCTCCTTAGCTAGAGTATTGGGCTTTGGCTGGTTTGGATAATCGGTTCTCCTAGTCAGATAGCGAAATCCTTATGTTATAAGGCGTGAATAATTTGCCTATTTTGTTTTACTTCGTGCTTTTGAAAGACAAAACGCTGTGGAAGCGAATTGATCTCGAGTAGTAAAAGTAAGGAAGAAACTAAGGAAACAATGGAAGATCACAGGGAGAAGAAGGCAAGGGAGAAAAACAAGAAGAAGAAGAAGATTATAATGATGATGATGATGATGATGATGAGGAGGAGGAGGAGGAGTAGGAGGAGGAGGAGGGGGAGGAGGAGAAGGAGGAGGATGAGGATGAGGAGATGGAGGAAATAGATACAAATGGATATAGTAATCATCATCGTCATTACAAGTCCACGCTGGACACGTCAAGTGAGCCTTGGTTAACTCAGAACCAAGCCATGACTGTTTTCTTTTTCTAAAGACATAATAGTCTAACATTGGCTAACCTCCAGAGTCGACTCCTTGATGGGGCATCGTCTTCAGCCTACAGCGGAGTCCATGAGCTCAACGTTTGCAGCAGGAGACTATCAGGATAATTGCAATGCTGGTGTCACCTGTGACAAATAAGAGCATGAAAAGTTTACAGAAACTTTGTTAGAATACAGTGGCACAAGAAGAAAACGAAGACGACGACGAAGAAGATTGCATTGAGACTCAGGACGAAGGTTGGCTAGTCTAAAACATTGAAACTTGGGATGACAATTGACTAGTCTAAAGCATCGAGGCTCTGGACAAAGATTGACTAGTCTAAAGCATTGAGGCTCGGGACGACAATTGACTAGTCTAAATCATTAAGGCTCAGGACGAAAATTGACTAGTCTAGAGCATCAAGGCTCTGGACAAAGAATGACTAGTCTAAAGCATCGAGGCTCTGGACAAAGATTGACTAGTCTAAAGCATCGAGGCTCTGGACAAAGATTGACTAGTCTAAAGCATCGAGGTTCTGGACAAAGACTGACTAGTCTAAAGCATCGAGGCTCGGGACGACAATTGACTAGTCTAAAGCATCGAGGCTCTGGACAAAGATTGACGAGTCTAAAGCATGGAGGTTCTGGACAAAGAATGACTAGTCTAAAGCATCGAGGCTCTGGACAACGATCGACCAGTCTAAAGCATCGAGGCTCTGGACAAAGAATGACCAGTCTAAAGCATGGAAGTTCAGGACGTCCAAATCCTGAAATGGGCTTGCATCTTTCTGACTGAGCTGGGCGTGGAAACTTTTAAACACAGAAACCATAAAGAAAATGTTGCACGATTTATTGCCTGTCATATTTCGCTGCGTCTCACCAGGTGCATACTGCAGAGTTATATCTCATGCTTTTGCCCACTCGCCTGCTTTGAAATCAAGCGTAGACTATATACACTACTTCTAGTAATTCTGGACTTAAGGTTGCGTGTGGATTAACTTTCTCTGTTGACAGTGTCCCTCGCCATCAGGCAAATACAGTCCGAATTCAGAGGTACATATATTATATGAATTGGACAAACAAATAGTTCTTTGGCTGAAATACTAAGTACACAGTCGTTGATATTGTTAGAATGTGGGAGAACGTTATAACCATGGAAGTCTAACACTTAACATTAAGTCCTGCTGTTTGCATAGCAACTGCTGAAATTGCCTAATAGATTGTCCGACCCATTACTAATGTAACATCTTCACGCGGAGAAAGGATTGTGTTACAGAGTTCCCCTTCCCCTCTCCAAGTCAAGAAAACCAGGCCAAGCGTGACCAGTACTGTAACTTCACATCTTTGGAGAGACATGTTATGATTTAACCAGGTCATCATTCAGCACAGCTGTTACAGATTGTCTGGTATGAAGCCTTGGTTGGTGATGTTTCCACCCCTTTTAAGGTATTCCATGGTCAACAGATTCTAAACATGTACCCATAGGGAATGTAGAAGAGGTGAAACAAGTCGATCTGGCACATCAACACTAGCATACACCTAACAACTACAGTCTGTCATGAAGGGCGATGACAATCTCCTTGTAAGCTGGAGGGTAACATTGCCATACACTTACCAACTACAGTCAGTCATGAAGGGGTATGACAATCTCCGTGTCCTTGTAAACTAGAGGGTAACATTTTCATTTACCTGCCAACTACATTCAGTTCTGAAGGGGTATGACAACCTCCTTGTAAACTAGAGGGTAACACTGTCATACACCTGCCAACTACATTCAGTCATGAACGGCTATCACAATCCCCCTTTTTTGTGAGCTAAACGGTAACACTATCATACACCTACCACCTACATTCAGTCATGAAGCGGTATGACAGTCTCCGTGTCCTTGTAAGCTAGACGGGACACTTTTCTCTCGTGTCATCACAAGTGTTGCATTCTATAATTACATTAGGGGTTACATGATAAATAATCTGGTCAACTTACACACCAAGAGAAACGTTTAAATAGGTTTCATATGTGGTGAATACTCTGGGAATAATCTTTGGTATTAAGTGACAAGATACAATCCTAAATACTGGAGTATTGCTAAAATAGAAATGTCTAGTTGTTTGTTCCATGCTCAGTCTTCGTAGACTTAGATGGATAGGAAACATTAGGAGGATGGACGATATTAGAATACCTAAAGACATTTATGTGTGTGGTGAATTACAGATGATGAAAGATCTCGGGGTCGGCATCTACTAGAAGCAGGACATGATTGATACAGGCTTTGATATTGCACCTTGGTGGCATTTCGCCGCTGATCGTGTAGCGTAAGAGCAAAGTTCAAAAATGGAATAAAGACAAACGATAAAATTATTGCAGGCACAAAGAGTGTGAGACATCAGATGGTGGGTGATGATGGTAATAAAGTAATAACCATGTTGTGGAAGAACGTTTACATCACATTCGCTACCGCAATGGATTGTAGTTATTATGCCCCATTTGAAGTACAATGCGAGAAATTATCGTCTTTCAAGACGGCCTGGTGCCAGCAGTACACGAGAAATATAACTGTGAATAGGTAAAAGTTAATATGAACTCAAGAGCTGACACTACAGATCAGACATTTGGATTGGTATAGAAACACGAAATATGGAAACCGGGACATAACTATCACAAACTTGGCTGGCTTATTATTAGATGATCTTGCATGACGTAGAGCTTTGCGTATGTATAGCTGGGCCATCGAAGACGTAATGCGAAATCTCGTCACCATAATAAATATGACGAACACAAGTTTTTGATATTACACTACTGCTGTAGGCGAAAACGTCGTCTACTACTGCTGTATGCCAAAACTTCGCCTACTACTGTTGTATTGGAAATCTTCGTCTACTACTGTTGTATGCCAAATCTTCGTCTACTACTGTTGTATGCCAAATCTTCGTCTACTACTGTTGTATGTCAAATATTCGTCTAATACTGCTGTATGGGAAATCTTCGTCTACTACTGCTGTATGGGAAATCTTCGTCTATTACTGCTATATGGGATATCTTCGTCTACTACTGCTGTATGCCAAATCTTCGTCTACTACTGCTGTATGGGAAATCTTCGTCTACTACTGCTGTATGGGAAATCTTCGTCTATTACTGCTATATGGGATATCTTCGTCTACTACTGCTGTATGGGATATCTTCGTCTACTACTGCTGTATAGGAAATCTTCGTCTACTACTGCTGTATGGGAAATCTTCGTCTACTACTGTTGTATGCCATATCATCGTCTACTACTGCTGTATGGGAAATCTTCGTCTACTACTGCTGTATGGAAAATCTTCGTCTACTACTGCTGTATGGGAAATCTTCGTCTACTTCTGCTGTATGGGAAATCTTCGTCTACTACTGCTGTATGGGAAATCTTCGTCTACTACTGCTGTATGGGAAATCTTCGTCTACTACTGTTGTATGCCATATCGTCGTCTACTACTGTTGTATGCCATATCATCGTCTACTACTGCTGTATGGGAAATCATCGTCTACTACTGCTGTATGCCATATCGTCGTCTACTACTGTTGTATGCCATATCATCGTCTACTACTGCTGTATGGGAAATCTTCGTCTACTACTGCTGTATGGGAAATCTTCGTCTACTACTGCTGTATGGGAAATCTTCGTCTACTACTGCTGTATGGGAAATCTTCGTCTACTACTGCTGTATGGGAAATCTTCGTCTACTACTGCTGTATGGGAAATCTTCGTCTACTACTGCTGTATGGGAAATCTTCGTCTACTACTGCTGTATGGGAAATCTTCGTCTACTTCTGCTGTATGGGAAATCTTCGTCTCCTACTGCTGTATGGGAAATCTTCGTCTACTACTGCTGTATGGGAAATCTTCGTCTACTACTGTTGTATGCCATATCGTCGTCTACTACTGTTGTATGCCATATCATCGTCTGCTACTGCTGTATGGGAAATCATCGTCTACTACTGCTGTATGGGAAATCTTCGTCTACTACTGCTGTATGGGAAATCTTCGTCTACTACTGTTGTATGCCATATCATCGTGTACTACTGCTGTATGGGAAATCTTCGTCTACTACTGCTGTATGGAAAATCTTCGTCTACTACTGCTGTTTGGGAAATCTTCGTCTACTACTGCTGTATGGGAAATCTTCGTCTACTACTGCTGTATGGGAAATCTTCGTCTACTACTGCTGTATGGGAAATCTTCGTCTACTTCTGCTGTATGGGAAATCTTCGTCTACTACTGCTGTATGGGAAATCTTCGTCTACTACTGTTGTATGCCATATCGTCGTCTACTACTGTTGTATGCCATATCATCGTCTACTACTACTGTATGGGAAATCATCGTCTACTACTGCTGTATGGGAAATCTTCGTCTACTACTGCTGTATGCCATATCGTCGTCTACTACTGTTGTATTGCCATATCATCGTCTACTACTGCTGTATGGGAAATCATCGTCTACTACTGCTGTATGCCATATCGTCGTCTACTACTGCTGTATGCCATATCGTCGTCTACTACTGTTGTATGCCATATCGTCGTCTACTACTGTTGTATGGGAAATCATCGTCTACTACTGCTGTATGCCATATCGTCGTCTACTACCGCTGTATGCCATATCGTCGTCTACTACTGCTGTATGGGAAATCTTCGTCTAATTCTGCTGTATGTCAAATTTTCGTCTCTATAACGAGATTTCCGAAAAATGCAAGTAGTTTTCAAGGCCCATATGGCGTGAACGTCAGTGCTTCAGACCTAACTGATCCAGTGACAAACAAAAATTAGGTTAGGACCAAACATTGCACACAAACACATAATCAAGTATCACAATGTAAATTTCCGTTCACTGAGCATTGAAAATGCAGGAGATATCACGAAGCAAAAGAAATAATACGATGACCCTAGAATGGCGATATATCGTCCTTCTCTCTAAATGGGAGGTAACATTTGGCGATATATTATCCTCCGGCACTGAATAAGTTAATAGATCCAACTCATAGTCTTCCAGAGTTTTCACACCCAATTAAGAAATCAAACATGGGACACTCGTTTTGGTAAACAATCGGAGCCAACATTACGCCACCTCAGTTTACAGTGTATTATTATTATAGTCCATGCAGTGCGGCATTGGTGACCAGGTCTGTCAACTACACTAAACCTCCTTTATGTTTATACGGAAGACTGCACTAACCTGTTTATGTTCAAGTACAAGATTGCACTAAACCTAGTTTGTGTTCATATAGAAGATTTCACTAAACCCGTTTATGTTCATATAGAAGACTGCACTAAACCTTGTTTATGTTCATATAGAAGACTGCACTAAACCTTGTCTATGTTCATATAGAAGACTGCACTAAACCTTGTCTATGTTCATATAGAAGACTGCACTAAACCTTGTTTATGTTCATATAGAAGACTGCACTAAACCTTGTTTATGTTCATATAGAAGCCTGCACTTAACCTCGTCTATACTTATGTAGGGGAATGCACTAAACCTTGTTTATGTTCATATAGAAGACTGCACTAAACCTCTTGTATGTTCATACAGACGACTGCATGGTAATTAAATAAATATACTTACACGTAAACCACTTTTATGTTCATATAAGAGACTTCACTAACCCTCGTTTATCATCGCATAGAAGATTACAATAAACCTCATCTATGTTTATATAGAAGTCTGCACCAAATCTCGTTTATGTTCCCATAGAAGACTTCGTTAAACCTTGTTTATGTGTATATAGAAGACTGCACGGTAATTAAGTAAATATACTTACAAAGCAGTTTGTAGTGCAAACGTAAGCCAATTCCAGATTTCAATTCCGCTGACAGCAGTATGACGCAGATAGAATGATCCTTAGGAAATCAAGTACGCGAACAGAATGAGTAGTCACGTAAGTAGTACTATAAGTTATGCGCATACACTACATGGTCAAAAATGTCTCATGTTTATCCAGTCTCGGATGTAGAAGAAGAAACGACCTGTTCCTTACTTTATCTCCTTGAAAGAATACTTTACATCGACTATAATGGTACGTATCATATTACGTAAATCCCAGCGATGCTAAACTGTTCAACAAATCCTCTAGGAAGTCAGGTGTGTCGGCTGAAAAGTGCAAACTATCGCAGCTATGCTATAACCAGGCACAACACAATTACGTCCAAAACAAACATATCGGACGAACGATGAAGAAGAGGAAGAATGTTACGCAAATAAAACAATCCTTGGAGAAAGAACTAAAGTAAAACACTGCATATCAAAGTTTGAAACAGAGATGAGGTAAATAGTAGAAGTAAGTCGTAAATAGTAGAAGTAAGTCGTAACTCGTAGTGAATACTTAAGTAACAACTAGCTCAAGCTTGAAGGACCCGGTGGTGGCAAATGAAAGGAGATTGGGGTCACGTTACCTAGGTAGATGACAGATCTACGCAGAGCCCTTATTGCATTCTGGCATCGGGCAAAATGTCAGGCTTGAATTCAAGCAGTCGAGGATCAATTACCAACAGGGAACATTTTTATTGTAGTACGTCTGCTGTTTAGGGGAAACACGAGAGGTCAGGTTAGATTCAAATGCATGCTGTGAAATGAAAGAAGCTGTCAAGGCAAGTATATGGTGTCACGTCGTCTTTCTGTCACATTATACCGTGTCTGATTGTTTGAATATCATTTTATGCTAAATACGTCATAATTTATTCCCGAAAGAATCGGCCAAATCATGCAAAGAAGCGCGATTTGCGATACATATTCTTTATCAACGGTCATAAATTAATTCTTCTTGAATGTAGATGCACTTGATGATTCTGATTTGTTGTTAAGTAGATAAGGGGGCCGTCGTAGCAGAGAGTCTAGCACTCTTGCTTGTCCATCGGGTTGTCATGTTTGAATATCTTTCGACTGGGAGCTAGTTAAATGGGTACCAGGTAATCTAACGGGGAGTAAAGATCGTTGACGTAAGACTGACAACATCACACATCGAGTGCGGAATGATCTATCGCATAATTCTGGCTCGTTGTCGTCTTGACAGACGATATTTTATTACAATGTGATTTTAAAAAGGCATAATAACTACACCGCATGGCAGGGGTCAGGGATGGTGTTATACCTCTCCTTAGCACAAAGCCTGGGTTGAATTGTAGAGACCATGTGTTGCCCATGCAGCATGATCTCTCTCGGCCTGCCCAGTTTCTCCAGAGGAAAGGTAAAACCAATACTTCTGGAACAAGACAACCTGCAGAACTTTCAGATCAGCAAAGCAATGCTCTAACTGTCCGCCTGTCTGAGCTTCCATCCTAGACCAGTTCCGACCAAGGCAGGGCTTGGTCAGCCGGTCATAACATTTAGTCTGTAGGGTGCATTTCCTCGCGCTACGATAATTTTCTACGATAAGTCTTGCACTTCCCCCAATTGCGCTCCTTCGCCCGAGACCGTTGGCACAATGTGGGGTGTCGGGTTTTTTGATCGTTGCCTAAATTCGGTGTTAACAGAAAGCAAGTAGTACCGTCTTCTGTCATATAGTAGCTCAGTCATATCTGACTATGACATGCTACAGTGCTATCGCCAAATACACCGGAGACCCGAGATATTGCAGTGTTCGTCTACCTGTTCAGTGAGCATGTGTTCGAATTCCCACACCGACGTGGATTTTGTTTAACAATAAAACTACTCCTAGTTCAATCCAGCCTTACGTGGATACGATGAGACGTTCTGGAAAATACTTGGTTTCATACCGACCACATCACCCAACGAGTGCCGATTGGTTTATAAAAATATGGGAAAGTCATTCATCATTCATTGGCACCTGACCGTCTTGACAGACGATAGTTTGTTACACTGTGCTTCAAAAATGATTAATAACTACAGCACATGGCGGTAGCGAATGTGACTGATCAGACCTATTCGCGCTGTAAATGTTAGTCCACAATGGATGCATGTGAACACATGGTCATTTTCACCATCACGCACCAACTTACATCTCACGAGCTCAGTGTTTGACCTATCTGCAATCTTTATCTCCTTGTCTTTATTCCATGTTTTTAATATTTGCCCTCCTTGCATTACTTTCGGCGGCGACTTGCTCCCAATGTGCATTAACAATGCTTATATCAATCATGTCCCGCTTAGAAACATCGTTGTATCGTACTGGAGGCCGACCCCGAGATCTCTTATCCATCTGTAATTCACCAAAATGATGTCTTTTGGTATTCTACCATCATCCATCCTCCTAACGTGCCCTATCCATCTAAGTCTTCGAAGACTAAGCATGGAACAATCCGTCACACAACCTGATTTTTCCAATATTTCAGTATTTGTGATTTTGTCTTGCCACTTAATACCAAGTATTCTTCGCAGACACCGCATATGAAACGTTTTTCTTGGTGTGAGTAAGTTGACCAGGCTTCACATCTATAAAGAAAAGTAATAAGGACACAGGCTTGAAAGACAAGGACTTTTGTTTTGGCAGTAAGCTTCCTATTCTCCCTGACTCTTTTTATTAACATGTTCATTGTTGTTGCTGGCTTTCCAAACCTAATGTTGATTTCCAGATCTAGGGATAATTTGCTATTTATCTCTGATCCTAGATATGTAAAATGGTCTACGATCTTCAGTTCGGCGTCGTCAATAAAGATTGATGGTGCACCTTGTGACATAATCTGTCTTCGTTTTGATAATTGTTAAACCAAGTTCAGAACAAGTATTGGGGAATGCAGATAGTAGACGTTATAATTCTTCCTCAGAGTGGGTGGTAACTGCAGCATCATTTGCAAAAAGCAACTCTCTGATCAGTACGCTCCCAATTTCGGTCTTGACCTTCAATCTCTGAGTATTCTATAGGCCGCCATCTGAGCATGAGTGAATGTATATAGAAGTGAAAAGTATATCCCAAAGAGGGTGGGAACTAGTATACAACCTTCTTAACTCCACTCTTGAATTCAAACTCTTCTGAAGTTGAACCATACATCTTGATTCCACAATTGGTAGAAGAGTTGGTGGACAGCCAATCTTCTTTAGTACGTTGAAAATATCCTTACGACTGACCAAATCAAATGCTTTTGTTAGATCGATGAAGGCAATAAACAGTGGTTGATTCTGTTTCTGCCATTTTTCTTGCATTTGTCGCAATGAGAATATCATATCAATGTTAGACCGGTTCTGTAGAAAGCCACACTGTGATTCGGGGTAGACTTGATCTCCCAAGACTTGAAGTCTGCGCAGAACAATTCTGGCAAATACTTTTCCAAAAATACACAAAAGTGAGATACCACTATAGTTGTTACAGTTACTCCAATCCTCCTTGTTCATGTACAGTGTTATGATGCTTGAATCTTTGAAATCCTTTGGGACGTGTCATTCTCGCCAGCTCTATTACTTGGTGGATCTGTAGAGTTAGTGTGTCTTGCCCACTCCTGATAACCTCTATTGGAATCCCATCCTTACCTGAAGCCTTGCCAGATGCTAGTTCATTAATAGCACACTTTACTTCTGTTATAGTGGGAAGTGTGTCCAGGTGGTCAAGACTTGATAGGGCCTCTATATCGTTGAGGGCATCATCCGCTAGTTTGATCTTACTTGAGTAAAACTCTAAATATTTCTCTACCCATCTATCCATCTGCTGTTTCTTATCATTGACGATTTCTCCAGTTATGATTGTCAGTTGTTCACTTCTTTTGATCATTGGACCACATGCCTTCTTTATCCCGTCATACATGCTTCTGATGTTTCCCTTATCACTTACATTTTGTATGTACTCGCATAACTTGATCCAGTAGTCATTTGCACACTGCCTGACAGCCTTGTGCACATCTTTCCAAGCTTCTTTCAGCTCACTGAGAGTTTTTCACGTTGTAGTTTCCTTGTTTCTTAAGAGAGCTATCTTTTTCTTATCAGTCAAAGATTGCCGTGTCTGGCTGTTTGCCGCAGACCAGTCCTGCCTCTTTTGATCCAAAGTGCCGTAAACCCCTACCGCTGTTTTATAAAGAGTTTCCTTAAGTTTACCCCACTCTTCACTTACTGAACAATTTTCTGATGTATCAATGAAAGCGTCTTCATGTTGTCGTTAGAACTCAAAGCTATTATCATGATCGTGAGTGTTAATGAACATTAATCCTGGGGCTAGATTTGTGTTTAGCTGTATAGATTCTCTTTGGTTTCAGTCTAACCCTTGCAACAACCAAAGAATGATCAGTATCACAATCAGAAATGTGGTAACTTCGAGTTAATGATGTTTGGTTCAAATGTTGTCTCCGTGTGATGATGAAGTCTAGCTGATGCCAAAGGCCGGATCTCGGGTGTAGGCCTACATATTTAAAGTATCTCACAAAACGTGACCTAAAATATGTGACGCTCTAACACTTCAAACAGCTCCCAAAGTATCTATAACCTTTCAGAAATAGCACATTATCCATAACTTTACACATCTATCTCTATGTAAGTAGTCTCGTACACAATACTACAGTATCTCTCACTTCACATACCTCTCACTGCATGCATAACTTAAACATATAATATCACATTATCCATGAATTCATACACTTAACAATGTGTCCAATTTAAAAAAAAAGGCAATTTCACATAATCTATGAATTCACAAACATGTTACTATATTCTTTACTTCACATAGAACATCATATTATCCATCAATTCACACACGTGACACTTTGTCCATAACTTCACACACAATTTCACATGATCTATGGATTCATAAACCTGTTACTATATATTCATCACTTCACATAGAATACATTATTGTCCATCAATTCACACACATAACAATATGTCTAACACTGTGTTTTTTGGATACTCCGTCTTTTCAGCTGCACTCTCGGCCGGATCCCAGAGTGCAATCACAACATCACCTTTTTCGTAAAGTAGCTGGGTGTGTTGATGCCGAGGTGGCGGGCTCAACCCTTACACAGATCAGTTGGACTAACATGTCAACTTCTCGTCCGGACATGGGGACGTAAATTACAAGTACCCCTGAAGTCGGAGTGGGTTCTCCTTATAGCGAGGAGCCATTACACTAGAGGTAGTAGCACGTATATGGACTACGCTTGAGTTCATAAGAAGCAACCCTCCCCCCCCCCCAATTAATAAATGAACCTATCGCTCAGAAGGTCAGCAGCAGTAGCTGATTTATCAGCCTGTTCATTTCCCCGCACACCAGCATGCCGTGGCTATCAAATCCGTGACATTCCGGCAATCTCCATCCTGTCGAGCGATGCCAGACACGTCAGCGGAAAATGCCAGCTTCCACTTTCCGAAGCAAACTCAGTATATCTGTTACAATGACAACAGGTTTGGCTGTGCTGCCCTCCAACCATCGGAAGACTGCTGTCGCCAGGTCAGCTTCCCTTCCTATGCTAGATGATGTGGTGGCATACTAAAAAGTGCCTCCCGTGTGTTGCCGGGGCCCATAAGGGAAGCAAAGAATAGCAACACTGTAGCCTACCATGCATGTCGTAAGAGGCGACTAAGGAGGCTTGATGGTTTCGTCGCCCTGCTACTGAGTGAGTGCGTGGCGCGACACTGAGCTGTGAGTTTCGTGTGAAATGCTTTTGAATCTGCCCGAGGTTTTTTGGAACGTGACTGCATGTTCGGAGCGATGGTAGATGGCTATGTCCCAGAGTTGACCGGTTTTTGCCTTATGCAGAAATGCGTGGCTGCTGGGCTTCTGGTTGACTGCCACTGCCATCGACGATGAACTGTATTTTCGTGGACTGTGTGGGTGAACATCTAGGAAACATCCAGATGGGAAAATGACTGCCGATTCCATCAGAGATGAACTGGGTGTTTCGTTGGGGACTATTGTGTTGACATTCTGGTGGCGGCATTATGCACAGTGTATCTGTGCGGGCTGTTTTGTCTTTTCCACTTTTCACATTGGGCAGTGGGGAGCGTTTTGTGCGATATTCACTGGCAAAGGAACGGAGCATAATGGGGACAACCCGTTGCTATGAGGTTGGAACTACGACTAACTAACTAACTAACTAACTAACTCCAAAGTGCTTGTTTTAAAAGTGTCAATTTGTCTTTGAAATAACACTTCATCCACTCGTATACCCCATTACCACGGATCCATTCATAACTTGGAACCTGTGCAAACAGGACTAAAATAGTATAAGAGAGTCACCATGGAGAGAACTAAACAAATACTAATGAACCTTAGGGGCAAAGGAAAGACGCTGACGCAGATAGACCACCCATTGTGAAAACCCGAGAATAGTTTAACTAGAAAAGATTTAAACTATAACCCACAGTGCAAGATAATTAGAGGAGGGTCTAACATCTCATGAAGACGAGAAGTATACAGAGAAATGAACATCATGGAAAGGGCATGGGCACAGTATCATGGGATATCTACAAGTATGCCTCAATGTGATGTTGATGGCATGGGCTGCCTCAATGTGATGTTGATGTCATGGGCACACTATCATGGGATATCTACAAATATGCCTCAATGTAATGTTGATGGCAAGACAAGTTATATCCATAAATGTTGCATGTCCTTTGCGGGACGTCGTGATCAACCTCAAACATAGGTTGCTGTCTGAACGAGAAGTCTACGCTGCTGGAGTCCAACAATCTGGTGCAGGGATTGGAACCCATAATCCGCCGTCAGCGTACCTGAATCACCCATACTCCGCCGTCAGCGTACCTGAATCACCCATACTCCGCCGTCAGCGTACCTGAATCACCCTTACTCCGCCGTCAGCGTACCTGAATCACCCATACTCCGCCGTCAGCGTACCTGAATCACCCATACTCCGCCGTCAGCGTACCTGAATCACCCATACACCACCGTCAGCGCACCTGAATCAGACACGAAAGTGTGTATAATTACATCGCCTGGGTGTGAGCTGTCTCCCATCAACTGTCGTACAGGCACTTCTGTAATGCCCGATGCCCATTCTCGCAACCCTCGATCCAATGTAACTGCAATGCTTCATTGTTATGGTACACGATTGCCCATCGTTCTTCTCAGGTATGTAGTAAAATCTTTGTTTTAGTTATATTATAGATAGTATATCTTAGGTCAATAATGACCAACAATGGTGACACAATGAAAAAAAATCAAAAGACGAATATCTATTGTTCTTCAAAGACTAAAACAAATGAATAAATTGTGGCGTGGGACAGATAGAATTACACACATTAGATTTTTAAGGGCATGCGTCTTACACCTTGCAACATACGCCTGTGAGATCTGGACAATTACTAAACAAGCTGAACAGTGCATAAAAGCGTTTGAATATAAATATTATAGACGGGTTCTAAGAATATTTTGGAAACACAGAACAAATGCATCTATTCGACTAGAGTGAATATTGAAAGCGATTGTCAGGGTCTTAAACTTGGCTCGCTAACCTAACACATGTGGGACAGTACAAGTACAACATGATTTGACGTAAGACTCAACGACACACCGTTCAATGGATTTATTCACATATTAAATACAGAACGATGATCACAACAATATATACTGGATACATCAATACACTTACATCCACAATACAGCTCACAAGTCTGACTCTCAAGATGTCCAGACACTCGACTTTCAAGCACAGAAAACCACACAACGTCTTTCTCTCATCACACGTCTGTCCGAGTCGAAGTCCCAGAGCTGTCTGCCGCTAGTTCGCAACTTGCCTCCCACCTGAGGTGGCTTCACGAGGCATGCGTGCGTCTTAGCGTCGTCCTTGCCTGACCGCTGGTCGCTCGTCAGCCAGCAATCTTGCAGGCCGGTAACTACCACTCGCCTGGCGGCGTAACGAAGTTACTGCCTCCCTGCTAGGAGCTAAGTCGCCTGGCGGGCGTAACGATGTCACTGCATCACTGTACCCTTTTTGGACTCTGACACGCTCCCCCGGCAAATTCATGAAAGATGTCATCTTTCATGTATAATATATGTACATACTGGGTTAATATTTAACCTTGTCAGAGTCGACCCTTCTATTGTTATATACATTGGTATCAAAATACAAATAAATACACATATGCCATAGAAATATATAAGAAATGGAAGTTGCATTCAACGACATGTGGTGTTCAACCTTTAACACTTGTCAGGTTTCATCCTCTCGATGGCTGATTACCTCAATTGCATTAATGACCCAGTCAGATCGGTAGTACCAGCTTCACGCATCTACCTCGCAGCATTTAAAAAAAAACGTAATAATATGGTTCTTGAAACAAAAACCATCTAGCTAGACTGAAATACGGCTTTATATAAGTCGCATAAAACGCTCAAACCCTGACCTTATTTGGCCAGGAGCTCTTGTGTTGGTCTGCAATGTCGGTAACACTCTGCCATGCCCAGTAGATGGCTACCTGTTGTGTCAACAATCTGGCAACAACATGGTTATTATACAACACATTAATGAATATACATTTCAAATTATGGCCCTTTGTGTAATGATGTAATAACAAATAAATGAAAAGGGAAATAATTTCAACATTAATGAAATACAATAATTTACAATAATTATCTTATTTCTTAGTGTCATTCGCTTGACGTTTCTTCATATTAACGAGAAAAAGTCGGTAATATGAATACATTAATCAAGATATGATTCTAAGATTACACTACGATAAATATATAAACACACAATTCGTGTATTTCATTTTATAGATTCCTAAAGATTTTAGAATCGTCATAGCTTTTTAAACTTTTATATGTCGTCTGCTAATTTTGCTCTAAATTTCTAACTAATCCGGAAGTACACACGAACACTAAAATCAGCTGATGTTGAAGCTTGCAGAACACACTTGTTCCGGTCTGATGTAGTTACGGAAAGTACAATGTTCTCACAGTTCATGTGTTGGATGTTTCACTACAAAACCTTCTGGATTACGATTGAATGTTCATGTGTTGGATGTTTCACTACCGAACATTATGGATTTCGGTTGACTGCAATGGAGTAGCTGTCACTGTTTAGTTTACACGTTCACACACGTCCTTAAAATATCCCTGGAATGTTCCACACGCAGATGTCACTGTCAAATTGGATAGTTCGCTTACGGTAAGTTCTTGAGCGAATGTGACACTGTTTTTGTTCGTAATATATACAATTAATAAAGTTCGCTTTCTACCACACACTACACAATTATACACGACAATCACTACATGAATTAGTAAAATAAGAACACTATATATAATGGGAGTAATCCCTATCACATCACATTGTAGACATTACACAGCTTTTTGTGAATAGGAAAAAAATTATTCACTAATGAATGGCTGTGTCGGTCTGAGTGTATTTGTACACATTGCACTCAGACATTGGTGCTTACTGGGTCGGTCGGACAACGGGACAAAAGATCGGCAATTGAGTTGGTTCTGCCTGGGATATGTCGAACCTCAAAGCTATAATCTTGAAGTTTAAGAGACCAGCGCGCTACCATATGATTCGAAGGTACACCTGAATTTATAAAACGCAACGGGCTGCTGTCAGATTCCACGATGAAATGGCGTCCTAGAAGAAATCTGGACAATTTTGTTATACCTACCACTAAAGCTAGGGCTTCCAACTGAGGTATAGACCAAGCCCGTTCTCTGGGTTTTAGTTTCCTTGATACGAAGTACACGGGATGGAGGATGTTATTGTACTCTTGTAACAAGACTGCTCCAATCGCCACGGAGCTAGCATCTGTACGCAATCTGAAAGGTAAATGGAGGTTGGGCAATTTCAGGATGAGTTTACTTGAACTGTTATCAGAAAAACATGCTATTACCTTATCGAATGCAATTTTTAGGCATTCATTGTGTACAATTTTATCTGGTTTATCTTTTGTTAGTAAATTAGTAAACACTTCGGTCAGTTCGGAAAAATCAGGAATGAACTGCCGATAATAATTTATCAGTCCCAACAAACTTCTGACTTGTTTTTTAGTAGTCGGAAATGAGAGTTTTAGTATCTTGGACACAATGTTATCGTCTGTCATGACAAAGCCATTGGATATTTTGTACCCCAAGAATGATATTCCCTGGTAGGCTATGTCTACTTTTGCAGGCTTTACCGTCAGTCCGTGCTGTCTAATACGTTCAAATGTCTGTTCTAACGTCTTAATGTGCTCTGTCATTGTCTCTGTGTGAACACAGATGTCGTCTATATAGCAAATTATGTTAGGAATGTCTAATAGAAGAAGTCGTGTCATACGTACGAATGTGGCAGGGGCATTGACAAGCCCAAATGGAAGTTTGCACCATTCGTACAGTCCCCAAGGTGTGGCAAATGCTGTCAGATGTCTGCTCTGTTCGTCTACTGCTATCTGATAATATCCTTTCGTCATGTCTATCTTCGTAAAGAACCTAGCGTCTGTCAGTTCTGTCAGAAGATTGTCAGCGTTTGCCATTGGCTCCAAATCTAGAACAGTTATTTTATTTAGCTTTCGATAGTCGATACACAGTCTTATTGTATTGTCCTTTTTGCGTATTATCACCATTGGAGATGAGAAGTCTGATTGGGATCGTCTTATGATGTTGTTTTTCTCTAAGTTGGTGATCTCCTGATGTAAATGTTCTTTGTAATGTAATGGATGGTGTATGGTCTGCATCTTATGGGTGTGTTTGATGTGAGTGTGATGTGATGCTGTACTAATTCTGTTTGTCCTGGGTTGTTGGAAAAGATGGTGTTGTACTGTTGTATAAGCTGTTTGCAACTGTTTGTCTCTGCTTGAGTTAACTTTGGGTTGATTTTGATCTCCTTCAAGCAGTTTGTCGTGTCTAATGCAGGTGTTGGAATTTCGTCACTAGCATCGTCATCTTCGTGATCTATTATCACTGTACAAGCTGTCGTATCGTCTTGTTCGTTGTCTCTGTTGTGGTATGGTCTTAGCATATTTATGTGAAATATTTTGTGTTTGTCTTTTATTAGGATTTCGTAGTCTACAGGTGAAATCTGTCTCGTCACTTTAAAAGGTCCCTGCCAAGAATCAGTCAATAAGTGTCTGTCACTAGGTAGTAGAAGAAGAACGTCCTGTCCAGGTGTCAATGTTATTGTCCTGTTACCTTTGTCTGCATACTGTCTATACGTAGCACCAGATAGTTTTAGTGCATTCTTTGCAATAATACACGATTTGATGATTCTTTCACGCAATGATGTAACATATACGTATGATGATATGGGTTTAAGTACTGGAGTAGAGTCAGTTAACATTTGGTGATAAATGGTCAATGGGCCACGTGGTTTGGCACCATAGATAAGTTCAAAAGGAGAGAAACCGGTACTAGAATGGTACCTCGCAATAAGCAAAAAGAATAGCTGGTAGATATACATCCCAGTTATTGGGGTGCTCTTGCGTTACTTTTGCAAGCATGTGCTTTAGATCCCCGTTAAATTTTTCTATTACTCCACTAGAGTGAGGATGGTACGGGGAATTGAAACATTGCTTCACTCCCAACATTTTGGTGAAAGCTTGGGTAGATGCGGCAATAAACTGAGTGCCCCTATCAGATTGGATAGTATCTGGAAAACCTATCCGAGAAAATATATGGAAGAAAACTTCCATTATATCATTGGCAGTTAATGTTCTTTAGCGGAATAGCTTCTGGCCAGCGACTACATTGATCAATGACAGTTAGAATATATTTATTCCCTCTAGTTGTTGTATGATTAAGAGGGCCCACTATGTCGACAGATAGTTTTTCAAAAGGTCGACTGGCTAAGTCAGTAACTTGTAACTTTGCCTGTGGGTGTTTACCTTTTTTTACCAGTTTCTGGCAGGTGTCACAACTTCTGCAATATTCTTTAATGTCATTGCAAAATTTGGGCCAATGAAACTGTGTCAATAATCTAGATCTGGTCTTAACGTATGCCATATGCCCTGCAAGAGGTATATCGTGGGCAAGATGTAAGGCTTGCTTGCGATAATTAGTTGGCAAAACAGTTTGCTCTGTTGTTGTATCACCTCTGGTATAATACCTGGTGAGTATATCATTTTTCACCGCAAAATGCCATTTTGCATTCTTGGTTACCTTTGGCTTTTGGCCGATCAGATTAAAGTATTTTGACAATGAAGGATCAGCTTTTTGAGCTGTTACAAACGTTTCCTTCATGGTGTTAGTAGGTAGTGATACTGGGCTAAGCATTTGTATAGCCTCAGTTTGATTACTTTCATCTTGCACTCTAGCAGTAGATCTAGTTACTGCGTTCACACATTCAATGATATCAGATGGTGATGGAACAATGTTATCAATGATGTCATGAGAACTTAGTGCTACATTAGCTACCATACATTCAATAGGTGGTGTGACATTATCAATGATGACATTTGATGGTGATGTTATGGTATCATCAATACACAGAGATGTTATGTCATGAGGTTTATCATTCACCTCTGGTAAATTTCCAATAATTACATCACACACTGGGTTTGTTAATGCAGCGCACTTTACTTTCCCAGTGAGGAAAGGTGTTTCAATATATGCCCATGCTAATGGGTATTTCTCAATATTGCCTGAGAATGTTCTGCATGTTACGTGCCTGCCTGTATAGTCTGTAGGCATTATGAACGTTCTCTTCAGACCAATAAGTGAACTGCCCGTGTCACGAAGGACTGTAGCAGACTTGCCATTCACATATCCGTGATGGACGATTATCTTGCCTTTTGAATCTACTACCAAATTAGCTTCTTCATTGGCAATAGGGATGGCGTGACCGCATGTTAAAATACCATCTTCATAAAAGGTGTTACAAACAGAGCATTTATTTGCGCTAAACATGTCAAAAGCCTGTGCTGAGTTCACAGGATGTTTCTCTGGTTGTTCTTCATCAGACGACGAACTGTCAAACAAGGCGGCAATTGATTTGTTGGTCATTTGCCTACCTTTACAATCTTTCCGATGGTGTCCGTACGCCTTACAGAGGAAACATTTACGCAAACTTCTGAAGGATTTACGCTCCTTATCTTGTCTGTTTACCATGTTTAGTAGGTAAGTATGATATCCTGGGTGCTTATCGCACATTTCATTCTGATGATGTGAAAATTTACAATAAGTACAGTGATTAAACTTCTCAGAGGTAGGCCTATGAGGTTTCTGCCTACTATAGGGTTTGTCATAGTTAGCCGCTGCTACAAAATTAATGTCAGTAGCTTCACTGGCAAAACAATGTTTGTTGGCTGTGTAATACGCCGAACCACGTCTCTCAATCTCATCTACACTAGTGCATTCATTCTCTTGCAAAAATTTTGAAAATGCTGATGGAATGGATGAAATGATTTTATCTCTAATGATCAGATCTTCTAATCTCTGATAATTTTTGTCAATTTTAGCTGCTGAAGTCCATTTGGTAAATATATCTCGGACTAAGCAGAGGTAATCAGAGAACGTTTGAGTCGGTTTTGGGCTCAACTTACTGAATTGTTCTCTGTAACCTGCCTCATCTAACATAAAATGTGCCATAATCTTAGATTTCAGATAATGGTAATCTTTTCTGAGGTCTTTGGGGATGGTTTCAATGACTTTAAGAGGTTCCCCTGATAAACTCCTCATATAAACAATATTCCATTCAGACAGTGGAACTTGGTAATGTTCCATTAAAGTTTCAAAATTTTGGGTAAAGGCTGCGATGCAGTCACCCGAGGTATAATTACGTACAATACCTTGATATTTCTTGTACTGGTTTTCTTTCTCCAGTCTCTCAGATTTCTTAGACTCTTTGTTAATTGCAGTCTCAGTGTCAAGTTGTTTCATCTTCAACTGTAATTCCAGTTCTTCTCTCTTACTCTGAGCTGCTATTTCTGCCTTCTTTAATTCACTCTCTATCTCAGCTTGCTTTGTCTTTGCAGCCAGTTCTATCTCTGTCTGTTTTGCTGCAGCTTCTGCCTGCTTTAAGGCTGTTTCTGCCTCTACTTGCTTGGCAGCCATCTCTGCCTGCTTTAATGCTCTTTCAGCCGCTCTTTCATCGCGTTCATTAGCTTTCTCCTGTACTAGTAGGTATTCAGAGTATTTCTTTTCACTCCAATTTGTTAATTCATCACCTGTCAACTGTAATTTTATCCCCATATCGATGAAATCAAATAATGAAGACATGATGAAAAATGTCAATGAAATACCAGCCACACAAAATATGTTATAAGTGGTTAGTAATGAACAATTTACAATTGATTTCTATTGACAATACGTGCCTAAAATTGCATCCTTAAAGTGAATGAAAAGAAAAATATACTCAAGTGCCCTGGATGCGGTGAAGAACGGTTGGAAATCGGGCTAGGAACTGTAGGGTCGCTACTTCGAAAACACAAATGACCTCTACGGCAAGGTTTCGGATGGTACGGAAAACCTGCTTTGTTTTTGGAGGAAAATAAATTAGCGTCTATTTGTTGGTGTGTGCCTGCTTGTCACTAAGTATTGATTAGGTTTGTATGGCGTTGAGTGTAATTGTAGGTCGTAAGTTTGTCCGTCAACAATTTTTTTTTCAATACAAGTTACTTTCTTTCCAAAACTTTCTGCTCAAAGACAATCTACATGTATCTCAACACTCTACAACATTGATGACACATCACTTACATCAAGATGACATTCAGTAAGGACATAGACATCAAGTTTACAAGATGGCGACAAGGTCACAATGGCGACAAGATCACAATGTCGACAAGGTCAAAACGGTGACAAGTTTCACAAATCACAAATGTTTTACACGCTTACAAGATCAAACAATATGTATGCACTGTACGTTTACAAATAGTCTTACACATGTTTAAATAATGTAGTAATAAATCAAAATGAGCCTTCCACGATCACATTTACATGTACTATAAAGTTTGACAAAAATTCTAAGTTCACAAACTCTAGTTTTAAATCGTTAATCACATAAACACGTTCATTTCAAAGCCGGACGAATGCCACCACGTCCACACATGTCAGGGTCTTAAACTTGGCTCGCTAACCTAACACATGTGAGACAGTACAAGTACAACGTGATTTGACGTAAGACTCAACGACACACCGTTCAATGGATTTATTCACATATTAAATACAGAACGATGATCACAACAATATATACTGGATACATCAATACACTTACATCCACAATACAGCTCACAAGTCTGACTCTCAAGATGTCCAGACACTCGACTTTCAAGCACAGAAAACCACACAACGTCTTTCTCTCATCACACGTCTGTCCGAGTCGAAGTCCCAGAGCTGTCTGCCGCTAGTTCGCAACTTGCCTCCCGCCTCAGGTGGCTTCACGAGGCATGCGTGCGTCTAGCGTCGTCCTGGCCTGACCGCTGGTCGCTCGTCAGCCAGCAATCTTGCAGGCCGGTAACTACTACTCGCCTGGCGGCGTAACGAAGTTACTGCCTCCCTGCTAGGAGCTAAGTCGCCTGGCGGGCGTAACGATGTCACTGCATCACTGTACCCTTTCTGGACTCTGACAGCGATGAAACAAAGAAAATTGAAATATTTTGGCCACCTGACACGCCATTAAAGTTTGGAGAGAACAATCATGGAGGAATATATGCCTGGGAAGAGAGGAAGAGGATGGTCAAAGAAAAGATGGGTGCAAGATGTGGCAGATGATCTCCAGATGGGTGCATCGGACGCGGGACATCTTGCTTATGACCGTGTGTTGCCGGGGCCCATAAGGGAAGCAAAGAATAGCAACACTGTAGCCTACCACGCATGTTGTAACAGGCGACTAATGAGGCTTGATGGTTCCGTCGCCCTGCTACTGAGTGAGTGCGTGGCGCGACACTGGGAGCTGTGAATTTCGTGTGAAATGCTTTTGAATCTGCCCAAGTTTTTATTTTTGGAACGTGACTGCATGTTCGGAGCGATGGCAGGTGGGTATGTCCCAGAGTTGACCGGTTTTTGCGTTATGCAGAAATGCGTGGCTACTGGGCTTCTGGTTGACTGCCACTGCCGTCGGTGATGAACTGTATGTTCGTGGACTGTGTGGGTGAACATCTAGGAAACATTCAGATAGGAAAATGCCTGCCGATTCCATCAGAGATGAATTTGGTGTTTCGTGGGGGACTGGTGTGTTGACATTCTGGCGGCGGCATTATGCACAGTGTATCTGTGCGGGCTGTTGTTTGTCGAGACTTCTGTCTTTTCCACTTTTCACATTTGGCAGTGGGAAGCGTTTTGTGTGATATTCACTGGCACAGGAACGGAGCATAATGGGAACGACCCGTTGCTGTGAAGTTGGAACTGCGACTAACTAACTAACTAACTGACCGAGAAATTTTCCGGAAGATAGTTATGGTGGTGAGGTTCTGTAAAGGACATGCTACTGAAGGAATGAATGAAGGAATGAATGAATATATATATATATATATATATATATATATATATATATATATATATATATATATATATATAGAGAGAGAGAGAGAGAGAGAGAGAGAGAGAGAGAGAGAAAGAGAGAGAGAGAGAGAGAGAGACAGAGAGAGAGAGAGACAGAGAGAGAGAGAGACAGAGAGAGAGAGAGCGAGAGAGAGAGAGAGAGAGAGAGAGAGAGAGAGAGAGAGAGAGAGAGAGAGAGAGAGAGAGAGAGAGAGAGAGAGAGTTGCATATTCTTTGTCACATCGTATGTTTTTTTTATTTTTTTGCTGTTTGTGATTCCTGAGCAAGTTTACGTTCAGTAGTTTGCCATTGCTTTCTGAACGCCCAGCACTCACACCATTGTATAGAACTCAACGCAAGAGGTCTGCTTCCAAATCGCCCGCAGCTGTGTGTCGAAGGCGGTATGCTGGATTACGAATTGCATTCGTTACACCTTCACCACAGAACCAGTGTATATGGTAAAGTACAAAGTAAATATAAGACTGGTTCACTTCTTGTGGCGTGTTGTCTTCATCGTATTAGTCATTTATCTGTTTGTTGTTTGTGACTAACTCCATCCATCATGTGCCATGCCGATAAGCGTGAGCGGTCATGTTTTGCCATCTCACTCGATCACCACAGTCGTGGATCAGCTCCGTGTTTCTGTCTCGACCATGCCACAAGGCCAAGCCATCCAGGTATTTAATTCTTGGTCTTCCCTTTGCAAAACATAATGTTCTTGGCATCTGTGAAGAAGGTAGTTTGCCATTGATTTCATTCTTAGCAGTGACCATACTGGTCAATGCCGTAGCCATTGTCTCCTCTAAAAAGAGATCATCTGCCTACCGTCGTGAAGCTGGAGACCATAACCTACAACTATTTGTCGCCTGCTCTTCAACCTCATCCACCACCTGCACCCATAGGTTCACGTAACCCTGATCGGGGGAGCTAAACAGGTACTCCACCTTGCCCAAGGGTGGCCCGTAGGCTAGCGGAGGGAAGGAGGCGCCTTATTCCTCCTTTGATAGTGGATACACCTACCGCACCACCCGGACTAACTAACAAGTTTGTTATTTATTATTATAGTTATTATTTATTTGTCTTTTTATGAGTCAATCGCCGTTCGAGGGATGATGCTGTATTACAACGGTCATCTTAATTCCCTACGACCTTTCTTTGTACCCGTTTCATTCTGGCGAAACATGTAAAGAACTTGTATGCGCTCTTTCTAATACTCTTTGTAAGTTGGTATTCATTTCTCTACAGTTGTTCTTGATACCATCACACCATCGTTCACATGGTCTTCCCCGTGCTCTGTATCCATCATATTTCTTCAGTGTAGCAGGTCAATTTTGAAAATCCCCACCGATGCGGAATCTAATACATGATCACCGGGTTTAAAAGCAAGCTTGTGGCCACTAATCTACCAGGACTCCCTTTGTGTGATTGGGTGCGAGAGTTGATTAAAGGAAAACATATAAGAGACATAACTCAAGAGTTATATATGTCAGTTTAATTAGTTATTACTTCCCTTTCATTGGTATGTTTCAATCCACATAGATCTGTTCGGTTACTTGTTTGGCAGTCAGCATGGCCAAATGGATAAGAGCACTAGCTCATAAACTTCCGGTGTGCTGTGCTGAGGTAGCAGGTTCAACCCATATATAGGTCAGTTGAACGAAACAGTTGACTTCCCTTTCCTGACTTGTGGATGTAAATTACAAGTACCTCTGAAGCCGGAGTGGGTTCTCCTAATGGCTAGGGACACTGGTAAAAGGAAAAGATAATCCACTCGCAAAAATCAGTCCAGTGCACTAGAAGTGATAGCACGTTTATGGTCTATGCTTGAGTTTAAAGCAATGTAACCATACTCATTAATGTATATGTATTGAAAATGTAACTGTCCATTGTACTGCCTATGATATTATAGGTATCGAGAGCCTTAAAAATAGGAGAAGAACAATGTGGTTTGTAGAAGGCAAGGGCACAGTAAATGCTGTGTATATACTGAAAACAGTAATTGAACGTTCTATAGAAGTAAACAAAGATCTATATCTTTGCTTTATTGACTACACATGTGCTTTCCATAAAGTGAGACATGTCGACATGATAACGATGCTTGAAGATCTGCAAATTGATGAAAAAGACCTTAGACTTGTAAAAATAAACATATATTGGAAACAACAAGCTGCCATCAGAATTGATAACGATGTGGGTCAATACCAGCCTATTAAAAGAGATGTGAGACATGGATGTGTAATGTCTCCAGATCTTTATTTCCCTATACAGTGAAAACATTTTCAGAAATATAGAAGATTGGAAGGAATCAACATTGGGGGACGGTACATCAATAACATTAGATATGCAGTCTTGATTGCAGACAATGAACAGAACCTGCAAAATTTAGTAGATGCAGTTTTTGCATACAGATGGGCATATTCTTGAACAAGTGAATCGATACAGTATATCTCGGAACAGTCATAACATCTGATGGGAGATGCCTTGAAGAGATTAGAACAAGAATTGTCATTGCGAAGGTAGCCTTTTGCAAGATGAAGAACATACTTACCAACAAATTGATATCAATGGAAACGAGAAAAAGAGTGTTGAAGTGCTACATAGAACCTATACTTTTGTATGGATGTGAAGCTTGGACAATTAGCAGTCAAGCTGAAAAACAGCTGATGGCTGTGGAAATGTGGTTTCTGAGGAAAATGCAAAGAATACCATGGACAGACAGAAAAACCAATGAACAAGTCCTTCAAGAAACAAATGAAGATCGTGAACTCCGATATGACATCACATTGATGTTGGACATCAGGATGTCTTCATCCGACATACAGGACGTCACGCTGGAGTTCATAGCCAGTGAATGCAAGCAAGCAAGCATTAGACGTAGACAGTCAACATTTGTTGGGTATGTTATGAGAAGAAATGAATTGGAAAACTTGGTGACGACTGGCAAGATCGAAGGGAAGAGACCAAGGGGAAGACCGAGAAGTAAATACCTGGATGGCTTGGCCACGTGGCATGGTCGATACAGGAACACAGAGCTGATCCACGACTCGAGAGAATTGGCAGAAGATAACCGCCCATGGTTTTCGGCATGGCACATGATGCATGGATGGATTTCCTTCTTCCCGGTGACCACCATAATCTGTGTCTTGTTACAATTCAATTCTAACCCTAGTTGTTCATTGTGTGCAACAGCCGCATCTACAGTTGCAGGCCCTGTTCATTTTCTGCAATCAAGACAGTATGATCTGCATATCTAATGCTATTGATGCACCCCCCCCCCCCCCTCTCCCCACCCCAATCCCAATGTTGATTCCTTCCATGTCTTCTATATTTCTGAAAATATTTTCACTGTACAAGGAAATAAGATCTGGAGACATTACACATCCCTGTCTCAGAACTCTCTTAATATGCTGATAATGACCTACTTTATTATCAATTCTTATGGCAGCTTGTTGTTTCCAATATTTGTATTTTACAAGTCTAAGGTCTTTTCCAACGATTTGTAGATCTTCATGCATCCGTATGGCATGGTTATTGTAATGCAAATCACACGTTTAAATTTTCATGTGAAGCCCAATAGTATTAAGCTGAGTCGACCTCTGTGTCGTCAGTAATGGTAAAAGACACCGTTTAACTACATGTGCTATAATAGGTTGCAAGTCCAGTATTGATAGCGCTTTGGCATTCGATGCGTGATATGGTCTAGCTCCTCCAGCCCCCTTTACTTACCATAATATTTCATGGTGTTCATGGTATCTATTTCAGACGTGACCGACCTGGAAGCTCAGGAGACTGATACAATCCCCGTCTAGAATGGGGTTCGAACAGTTGACCACCAGGCCAAGAGTAAAGCGTGCCAGTCACTGCTCATGCGCAGCTCCCGATTCAGGAGCCGTAAGATGTGGAAACAGAACCCTGTAATGGTTGGGGGAGTGAACCCTGGACACTGACTTGGCGAGGAGTCCCACTAACCGTTACGCTAGAGCTGCTCCATTACTCCACTCAAAGTTTAAGGATTCGTGTACACATCTTCAGATGTGCATGACGTGTGGTGTTAGAACCATCATGGTATAGGCCTGTCTATACTGCCGGGTTGATGTGTACTACCGGGTTGATTTCTACTACCGGGTTGATCTGTAAGAATGGGTTGATGTGTACTACCGGGTAGATGTGTACTATCGGGTTGATCTGCGCTCCTTGGTTGAATTCTACTACCGGGTTGATGTGTACTACCGGGTTGATGTGCACTACCAGGTAGATGTGTACTATCTATATGGTCTGAATGAAAGGCAGTCGATAGGTCATGTTGTAAATATCACTACGAACGCCTTAACTTCCCAAAACAAATTATGGCATTGATTTCATGAGCTAGATCGACGTGGGAACTCAAGCTGTTTGAAAAGAATCCGCCTCGGTAGAGAATCGAACCCATGACCACAGTCGAACTCATCTATTTAATCTTCTTGGCCTTCAAGAGAATGTAGATTGGTATATAACATTATGGCGAACACAGGCGAACTCATCTATTTAATCTTCTTGGCCTTCAAGAGATTGTAGATTGGTATATCACATTATGGCGAACACAGGCGAACTCATCTATTTAATCTTCTTGGCCTTCAAGAGATTGTAGATTGGTATATCACATTATGGCGAACACAGGCGAACTCATCTATTTAATCTTCTTGGCCTTCAAGAGATTGTAGATTGGTATATAACATTATGGCGAAAACAGGCGAACTCATCTATTTAATCTTCTTGGACTTCAAGAGATTGTAGATTGGTATATCACATTATGGCGAACACAGGCGAACTCATCTATTTAATCTTCTTGGACTTCAAGAGATTGTAGATTGGTATATAACATTATGGCGAACACAGGCGAACTCATCTATTTAATTTTCTTGGACTTCAAGAGATTGTAGACTGGTATATAACATTATGGCGAACACAGGCGAACTCATCTATTTAATCTTATTGGTCTTCAAGAGATTGTAGATTGGTATATAACATTATGGCGAACACAGGCGAACTCATCTATTTAATCTTCTTGGACTTCAAGAGATTGTAGACTGGTATATAACATTATGGCGAACACAGGCGAACTCATCTATTTAATCTTCTTGGCCTTCAAGAGATTGTAGACTGGTATATCACATTATGGCGAACACAGGCGAACTCATCTATTTAATCTTCTTGGACTTCAAGAGATTGTAGACTGGTATATAACATTATGGCGAACACAGGCGAACTCATCTATTTAATCTTCTTGGTCTTCAAGAGATTGTAGATTGGTATATAACATTATGGCGAACACAGGCGAACTCATCTATTTAATCTTCTTGGCCTTCAAGAGATTGTAGATTGGTATATAACATTATGGCGAACACAGGCGAACTCATCTATTTAATCTTCTTGGCCTTCAAGAGATTGTAGACTGGTCTATACAATTATGGCTCTAGCTTCCTATACCCAAAGGGCTTCAAAGTATGAAAAAGGGTTATTTTCTTTGACCATTCACGTCTCTTCTGTGAATGCCCGATCTGTAAAGGCAAAGCTACGTAGGAACAGAGTTTACACGCCTGAACTGGTTACTCACGGCGTCCTAACATCCAGCTGTCCCACCCCAGCGTCTGTAGGTGTTCTCACCTGGTTTGCTCCTCGCTTCACGTGCGTTCTTATCTCCGACAATAACAAACAGGTCAGTCTGGCATGTCTATTCAACTGTCTGTTCCTGGAACACTGTAGAGTCTTAGAACGTGGCAAATACCTCTCCCTCTCTGTAAGAGTGACTCAGATGTGCGATGTCCGCCTCTTGTTTAGGCAGATGTTTGGTACTATTCATGGTTGAGGACTGAGCAGTTTTGGCAAAATAAGGAAAAGATAGAATGCCGTATTACGGCAATCGTTAGCTTGATTACTTGCCGACCAGGTGGGATGTAGTAGAATCCTCATCGAGGAGAATTTTCTTTCAAATAACCAGGGCTTGATCCAGCCTAAAACAGGTACCAGCAAATGTCATGGGAGGCAAAGTCGACCGGAATGATATTGACCATACCACCCGTCAAGTGCCCGTGTCCTTCTACAAACGTGTGTCTAGCACTAACACCCAGACCGCCTCAGGGCTTGTACAAGGTTCATATGCACACACACACACACACACACACACACACACACACACACACACACACACACACACACAAACACAGATACACACACATATATATATATATATATATATATAGATGTGTGTGTGTGTGTGTGTGTGTGTGCATATGAACCTTGTACAAGCCCTTCTTCAGATACAGACACACACACACACACACACACATATATATATATATATATATATATATATATATATATATATATATATATATGTGTGTGTGTGTGTGTGTGTGTGTGTGTGTGTGTGTACATGTACCGTACATGTGTATATATGTTTATGTCTTTAAGATAATTCAATGCATTCTCCTTTTTTCTATGTGTAACTTGCTTTGCATGAGATAATTGTTTGAATTTTCTTTTGGAATTGGCAGAAACATCCCCAGACACTTACAGCCGATGTCCATAACTGAGCGAACCTAAATTGTATAAAATCGAGTTCCTGTCAAATTGAGGCCAATCATTGTGTAGTTTTAAATGCCCGTTTAAAATATTTAACCTTGGGGAGAAAACAAAAACAGCACTTCCGTTTCTAAATTTTAAATTGAAGTGATAAATCGGGTCACGAACCCGCCGTTTTTGCAAACGCCAATGAAAGATGTGTGGACTCCTGTTAGCAACTGTGAGATTGCCATGTCATCTTTGTCATCTCTCCGTTCCAGTGTCTGCGTTCTTAATCTTTTCCATGAGAATTTGAAAACGAATATCTGCTTGTGGAGTGTTAAGACGCATGAGGACAATTGCAAAGACAGGAAGCAAGACGTGGAATTTGAACAACAGGCCTTACGTGTCCTCATCCCGACTTCCTTTTTATTGTTAGACAAGTCTTCATTCGCAGACGATGGCTCCAAGGATGTGGTCTAAAACAGAGACAGGCAGCAGAAAGCGCTCACGGAGACAGTTGGCAAGACGGACGATTGAAATAAAACTAGGGCAGCTGATAAAAGAAGAAAGAGGTGAAATGGAAAGGAGACGAAGAAGAAGAGGCAGATAACGTTGCATGTTGGTCAATGGCCACTGGCGCCCCTGCCTCACAACCCTGACCTTTTTTCTCTCCGTCCACACCTGTTTAGAAAAAAACTAGGACACCTTTTTAAAAGTCCTGGAATCATTGATCGATTCTTTTTTTTTTCTTCTTTTTTTTACCCAGTGTTTCTTCACTGTGCGAGAAAAGTGAAAGCAGAAATTACAAATATAAATGAGCTGCATGTTCAGGATAAAAAGTAGAATACAATACACAGTCCAATGTACAACAACAGAAAGAGTTAAAAGTTAGCTGCTTATCCTTTACAGGACGTTTGCAGTCATCACCATCATTTTTAGCTAATTTTGATGTCGTGGCAAGTTTTACGTTCAGTAGTTTGCGATCGCATTCTGAACAACCGGCACCCCTACCTTTTCGTAAAAAAAACCCCAGCGCAATGCGGTCTGCTGCCAAATCGCGCGCGGATTTGTTTCGAACCCGCGTATAAGGGATTTCGAACCGCATCCGTAACTCCTTAGCCGCGGAGACAATGGGAAGAGTGGTATCACGTTAATTAAACCTACCACGAAAAAGAGAATATTTCAAACTATCAGGTGCCGTCTTCACAATAAAGGTTGGCTGCACTAGATCTCTAACACTGTCTGACTCTTGAGCTGAATGCACATTCTGCGTATTTTAACGTGGCCGAAATATTTCACTTGCCTCTTTTTTATTTCTTTCAACAACTCTCTTTACATTCCCAGTTTTTCTATAATCTTTGTATTGAATTGGTTTTGTTTCCATGAAATATGACATTTTCTTCTGTGCAAGGTGTATGACAACTGAAACATGAAATAAAGGCGAAACCTGTAACTAGTAAACTACACTCATTCATTAAGCGGTGAATGCACAGGATACAATTACACAATTTTCTCAGAGATTCACAAATGTGAAGCTTATGGAGATAAGTAGGTAGATGTAACTGATTAAATGCCACAGGATGATTTATCGTCTTAGGCCACTTAATGCTTTGTCATGGGTGTATATATTGCCGAAATGTTGTCACAGCTAAATGTTGTCTCAAACAAAATATCAATTCAGTAGTTTTACCTAATAAACTCACTTTAATGTGATATATAATACAACATGTCTGTTGTGACCATGTTAACAACTTTTAGATCATAACTGTAACACCACTACTACTTCCCATTTTCCGCCATCCATTTTTGTTTAGCACTGAATCAAGAGATGAAGGAAAGAGGCTGACACTAGACAGGACACACACTGAGGAACAAATGATAATAATATAACATAAATATAAAGTATTTCATCTGGAAAGCACATGGTAAACTAAACAGATTGAAACCTACAAACACACGAAGAAGAGACATGGAATTACATGAATAATATGAGAATAGCATGAAAGAACTGCAGGAGATAGCAACAGATTGGGGTGAGTTGGTCGAGGGACTATACACCAATGGAGGATGAAGCGAAGAAGAAGAGGGGGATGGGGGAGAAGAAAAAGAAGGAGCAGAAGATGAAGAATTGGAGGGGGAAGATGAGGAGAAAAAAGAAGCGGAGAAAAGAAGGGAGCAGAAGAAGAAGGAGAAGAGAAGAAGGAGGCTGGGGTGGGGGAGGAAAGAAGCAGAGGAAGGATGAGAAGAAGAAGAAGGAGAAGAAGAGGAAGAAAGAAGGAAGGTAGTTCCATGGATAAAAGTGTCTTTGTGGTGATCAGTTTTGGGCCTTCACATATCCTAGGAAATGGCATACTTGCTGTGTGAGTTGCCTAATTTCTTTCCTTGTCGCTGTTCCTTTCCCAGACAATTCCAAACATGTCACTGCCGTCTGTGTCCACCCGGAGCAGCAAATACAGTAAAATCGTACACACACCCGGGTGTCGCTTAAAAAGTCGCTTAAAAGTAGACAGGGTCGACTTCAGTGTACCGGGTTTTATCCCATATGGCTCAGTCTCTTTCCGCAGCGCGGAAAGCGCTTACATATCACGAACTCTTTAGCTCCAGCGGCGACCCTAATAGTCTGAAAACTACTTTTAGTTAATAGCACCATTTTGGTGTGTAACACATATGGGCAATCCGGATGTATATGGCGCAACCCATAGTTCTATAGACCAGTCGGCACACCATGGTGATATGTTTAACATCACACCGGCATCCTTTGCTTCCCCTGATATTCCGTGTTACTCATATTAAGTTGTGGCGATCTGGGCGCCCAGATGAAATTTAAAACAATATATGCCTCAATGTAGATTCGAACATATTGCCAGTGAGTCGGATGGCAAGCGTGCTAACCACTGCGAAATCACGGTTGTCACCCCATGGCTGTATTGACAGAAAACAAAAGAATCATGTCAATGCTGGAGACTGGAACCTGGGCCTCTGCCTTGGCAAGTAGTCGCTCTAATCACTATGTGGTCACAATATGTATAGTCAACTGTTTAGTACAAAACGTAAGGTTAATTGTTTGGCACACAATGTATTGTTATTTATTTGGTAAAAATGAGTATCGTTAATTGTCTGCCAAAAATGTATACAGTTAATTGTCTGGTAAAAATGTGAATATTTAATTGTTTCGTTAAAATACGTATAGTTAAGTCTTGTGAAATTGTGTATAATTAATTGTTTCGTGAAACTGTGTAGACAACTGTTTTGTTAAACTATGAATTGTCAGTTGTTTGGTATACAATGTATTATTTTTTTTATTATTGTTGGATAAAAATGTAGTCTATTGTTTGGTACAAAATGTATTTTAAATTGTTTGGTAAAAATGTGTATTGCCAAGTTGTTTGGTTCAAAACGTATGTTAATTGTTGGATAAAAGTATGTAGTCAACTGTTTAGTACCAAACATATATTTAATTGTTTGGTACAGATGTGTAGCCAATTTATTGGTATAAAACATGTTTATGTTTGGTTACAATAAAATGTGTAGTTAATTGTAAGGATAAAAAATGCGTTAATATATAATCAAATGAATGAACAACCAGGCAAGTATAAATGATAAAGACAACCATGATATGGACATCAATTTCTCACCCTTCCCCTGCAACCATCCCCCCCCCCCTTGAAATAACCACAAATCCACAAAATTGGGACACGAGTACCCATGCCACATCTGCAGCACCAACCTGGGTACTAGAACAATCATCATCACAACTGCCGACAGCAACAACTGCTACACCGCCAGAACAATTTGAACAGCTGCCGCCCAAACCCCCCAGCCACGACCAGACATGTCGAGCAAACAGACAGCTCGTGAAGACCATCCTCTATGCGTTCCCACAGCAATCTCTGCCACACGCTTTCACATTTGGGGACAATCGATCAAATGATATGTCCGCGTTTGTTCGCATAACTTCTCCGGTAGCTACCCATTATTATAGGCGTATTCAAGGTCACACTTCCGACTAGTCCACTTCTTCTTCTTCTTCTTCTTCTTCTTCTTCTTCTTCTTCTTCTTCTTCTTCTTCTTCTTCTTCTTCTTCTTCTTCTTCTTCTTCTTCTTCTTCTTCTTCTACTTCTTCTTCTTCTTCGTCTGTTGTCGTCATCGTAATTTTTTCTCTTTCTCTCCATCTTCTACAACAATTGTTTTCACTTTCTTTCTTCTTTCTTTCTTTCTTTCTTTCTTTCTTTCTTTCTTTCTTTCTTTCTTTCTTTCTTTCTTTCTTTCTTTCTTTCTTTCGTTCTTTTCTTTCTTTCTTTCTGTTTATTTTTAAATTTTCTTTTCTTCGTTTCATCTCATTTTGTTTCTGTTTCGTCATTGTTATTTGTCTTAATAACCAATATGTTTTAATACTAAATTACTGATGAACATATCTTTTCATCTCCTTTTCGTTCAATGAATTGTCGATACTCTCCTGTAAATCTGTTTGACTGCTATAGTGTTCTAGGCATCCGTAAAGACGGCACTTTGCCATATATATATATATATATATATATATATATATATATATATATATATATATATATATATATATATATATATATATATATATATATATATATAAATATATATATATATATATATATATATAATATTATATATATAAGTATATATACACACACACTAGCTGACCCGCCCGGCTTCGCCCATCCCTGGAGGGGATCTATCTATCTATCAGTCATCGTCAGTCTGTCTGTCTGTCTGCTGTCCTGTCTGTCTGCTTGTTGTCTGTCTGCTGTCTATCTGGCTGACCCGCCCGGCTATCGCCCAGGTCCCTGGAGGGGATCTATCTATCTATCAGTCAGTCAGTCTGTCTGTCTGTCTGTCTGTCTGTCTGTCTATCTGTCTGTCTGTCTGTCTGAGCCGGCCCGGATTCACCCAGTCCCTGGTGGGGAGCATCTCATTTAATTCAGATAAGTAGTCAGTATAGCTCCCGTTCCCGACTATCTGTCTGTCTGTCTGTCTATCTATCTGACCCGACGTGGCTTCGCCCAGCTCCTGGCGGGAGCGTCTCATTAAATTCACACAGTAAATTAAAAGAATGTCCGTCCACACACCATCCATTATTTTTAATGAAAACTGTTTTTAATCACCTACATTACTGTAGATAACTTCTTTAAGCATAAAAAGATGAGTTACAATGCTATGCATTATGCATTATTTTTATGAAAACTTTGAAAATGCCTTAAAGATTATATCACTATTTATTATAACTCATATGCCTGTAAATAACTATAGATAAACAGTTTACAAATCTTTGAAAACGATGCAACAATATGACTATAAATTATATAGAAATGTTATTAAAAGTTATGCCCCTTGAAATAACTTTTCTAGAGTTAAGTTATATAGAAATTATACTGAAAAATGAAATATTAAATTTTAGTAAGTAAGTAGCCGAAAAAAAATAAAAAAACTATGACAGAAAGTTGCACAGGAATGAAAGGAAAACGCTGTAGAAAATTTCATCTCAATCGGATGACCGTTCGCGAACGCATAAAGAACGGACGGAAATACATTCATATACAAACATCGTGTTTTATATATATATATATTATATATATATATAGATATATATATATATATATATATATATATATATATATATAGTCATATATATCTCTATATCTATATATAGTATATATATATATATATATATGTGTGTGTGTGTGTGTGTGTGTGTGTGTGTGTGTGTGTGTTATCATCATGTGCTATGCCGGTAAGCGTGGGGTGTCATGTTTCGCCATAGTACACGATCACCAGATTCTTGGATCAGCTCTGTGTTCTTGTCCCGTCTATCCCATGTGGTCAAGCCGTCCAGGTAGTTACTTCTGTGTCTCCCCTTGTTCTTTTCTTCTCAATCTTGCCAGTTATCTTCAAGTTTCTCTAGTTTACTTTTATTTTGTTTCTCTTTTTTTTTAATGTACATATGCACTACTTTATTATTTGGCGCAGGGATATGGGTCATGAAATACAGACTATGAAATGTGGACTTCGATATTTGGACCATGTGATAGGGATTATGTGATAGAGACTATGTCATGGGGATTGTGTGATAGGGACTTTATGATAGGGACTTTATGAAAGTTACTATGTGATATGGGAGATGCCTTGAAAAGATTAGAACAAGAATAGCCATGGCGAAAGTAGCCTTTAGCAAGATGAAAAACATGCTGAACAATAACAAGATGTCAATTGAAACGAGAAAAAATAGTGTTGAAGGTGCTACCTAGGAGTTATGCACTTATGGTGTGGATGGGAACTTGGACAATGGTGCAAGGCATGCTGACAAACATAATGATGGCTGTAGAAATGTGGCATTTCTGGAGGAAAATGCAAAGAATTACCATGGAAAGACAGAAATACTAATTGACCAAAGAACTACAGGAAACAAATGTAAATCGTAAATTGATTAAGACAGAAATTAGATGTAGACAAGGTCAAATATTGGGACATGTTATAAAGAAAGAAATAAATTGGATAAATTGGTGACAACTGGCAAGATCGAAGGGAACAGACCAAGGGGAAGACCGAGAAGTAAATACCTGGATGGCTTGGCCACATAGCATGGTCGAGACATGAACACTGAGCCGATCCACGACTGCGATGATCCAGTGAAATGGCGAGTCATGATCGCCCACGCTTTCCGGCATGGTACATGATGGATGGATGGACTATGTGATATGGACTATGTGATGGTGACTATGTGATAGGGACTATGTGATATGGACTATGTGATGGTGACTATGTGATAGGGACTATGTGATAGGGACTATGTGCTATGGACTATGTGATGGTGACTATGTGATATGGACTATGTGATGGTGACTATGTGATAGGGACTATGTGATAGGGACTATGTGATAGGGACTATGTGATAGGGACTATGTGATAGTCACCATGTGATGGTGACTATGTGATAGGGACTATGTGATAGGGACTATGTGATAGGGACTATGTGATAGGGACTATGTGATAGTGACTATGCGATAGGGACTATGTGATAGGGACTATGTGATGGGGACTATGTGATAGGGACTATGTGATAGGGACTGTGTGATAGGGACTATGTGATAGGGACTATGTGATAGGGACTATGTGATAGGGACTATGTGATACCTATATGTACCTATATTATGTCGTTGAATGTGGAAGTATATAAAATGTGGATAAATAGATAATGCGGATATAGAGAAAAATGTGGATACATAGAAATGTGTCGATGTATAGAAATATGTCGATGTATAGAAATAAGTGGATATGTATGTATTAAATAGGAAATGTGGATATATATGTACATATATTTGTAGATTTATAGAAATATGTGGATATATAGAAATATGTGGATATATAGAAATATGTGACTATAGGAACAAAGAGCTAGACCCATAGTTGAACAACAGTTAAGCAAAGTACAATTCGGTTTTCGGAAAGGTAAAAGTTGCACTGATGCACTATTTACACATAGACAAATATGTGAAAAAACTATCGAATATAGTGATCAGCAGAATATTGTGTTTGTAGATCAGGAAATGGCTTTAGACAGAGTAGACAGATACAAATTATGGACCATCCTTGCAGACTATGTGATACAAGGACAGTTTTTAGAAATTATCATAGCCATGTATCACTCGAGCCGAAGCGCAGTAAGAACACAAGAAGGTATATCAGATATGTTCACAGTCAATACAGGAGTGAGACAGGGATGTGTGCTCTCTCCTTTGCTTTTTAATATCTACATGGACAGAATATCCAAAGAAGCAAGCCTTGACAGAACAGATTCAGAAAATTTAGAACTCTTTACTCCAGAGGAAACAACTGATCCACAGAAAATAAATGAACTTCTATTTGCAGACGATAAGTACCTGTTTTACAGCATACTACAAAATCATATTACTAATCTGAGTTCAACCTGCAGCTGATACAATATGAGTATAAACACAGCCAAAACCGAAGTAATGCAAGTTAGCAGATCGCCGGGCCCACTAAGAATACAGATAAATAGCACACCTCTGAAACAAGTTAACGAATTCAAATATCTTGGAAGTATGATCACAGAAGATGGCAGATTGGACAGAGAAATCGAAATCAGATGTCAAAAAGCTAGTGCACTTACTAATCAACTATCATCCTTACTGAAACATTCAAAGATACCCATGTCCGCAAAACCACAGATAATAAACAACATATTCACACCAACCCAATGCTACCAATCTCAAACTTGGACTTTATCCAAATCACACTTTCGCAAAATCAACACCTGCGAGATGAGATGCACGAGGAGAGCTACCAACTTAACAAGGCGGAGGAACAGATTGAGAACCCATATGTGGAAATAATGAGATTGCGGGGATCAGCAGGGGTTCTGGAAGAATCTCAAAACCGAGAGGGAAGACCAGGAGAACGTTTAATCAGATAGCGGAGGGAACGATTAGTAGTATGACTCTTCTCTGGCTGTTGAACTGAGGGGACGGAGTACGTATGGGAATGTCCTGAGTGCAGTGATTCGGTTCCTTACTCAACTCAACTCAATCCGAGTAAGAAATGCTGTTATCAGACAGACAGTGGGATCAACACCTTGTGCCACATTTATTGAAAGACAGAAGATCAAGTGGTTTGGCCATGTCGTTAGAATGCAACACCATCAACTATCATCACTGGCCTTACATCAAAAGATCATCTGCGACGAGACCAAGAGGACGTCCAAGAAGAAAATGGATTGACGACATCAAAGACATTGTACAATCACACGGAATGACACTATCCAGTGTCGCCCATCGGGCGCTGGAGCGCAAATTATTCCTCCTCACGACGCTTGACGGCAGAAGTAGATGATGATGATGATGATGATGATGATGATGATGATGATGATGATAGAAATATGTGGATATATAGAAGCATGTCAGATATGACTGAGCTACCGTATAACAGTAGACGGTACTACCTGCTTTCTGTTAGCGCCGAACGTTGGGCGGCGCTTACCAAACCCGACACCCCACATTGTACCAACGGCTTCGGGCGGAAGAGCGCAATTGGGAGGGTACAAGCCTTACCCTGGTGCGAGGAAATGCAACCTAAAGACAAAGTGTCATGGCAGGGCAGACCAGGCCCTAAGCCTTGGTTGGCGGCTGGTCTAGGATCGAAGCTCCGACAGGCGGACAATTAGAGCATTGCTTTGCTGATCCGGCAGCTTCTGCAGCTTGTCTTGTTCCAGATGTAGAGGTGTTACCTTTCCTCTGGAGTGAACTAGGCAGGCCGAGAGAGGGATCATGATGCATGGGCAACACATGATCTCTATATTTTAGCCCAGGCTTTGTGCTATGGAGAGGCAATAACTCCATCCCTTACAAACTATCGTCTGTCAAGACGGCAAGGTGCCAATGAAATAGAAGTATGTGGATATATAGAAATACGTGGATGCATAGAAAATGTGGGTGTATTAAAATTCAGTGGATGTATAAAAATATGTGGATAAATAGAAACATGTGGATATATATATACATATCTAGATATATAATACATGTGGATATATAATACATGTGGATTTATAGAAAACTGCGGATATACAGAAACATTTGAATATATATAAAATGTGCATATTTAAAACAATAGGCAAATAACCGAAAGAGGGAAAATAACAAGAAATAAAGAATTTCTAACGAAAGAATTTGATAAATTAAACTCTTTGGACAATAGATAAACCAAACATTGTGAAATAAGCTGAGACACAAGAACCACTTCTTACAAATAGCAGAACGAGGCAGTCGATAGTTTATTTATTTATTTATTATTTTTTTTTTTGGGGGGGGGGGGGGGGGGGGGTAGAAAATTATCAGAATAGAGGAACTGTAACATGTCATGACAACTGGAAATATTTATGTAATGAGAGATAGAAGGATGCAACGAGAGAAAATATTGTCAAGGCACGAAAAGATACATGCTGTTGGAGATAGCAGGATGTGACTGGCCGTGCAAGTCGGCAAGGTAACTGATTATGATGATGATGATGATGATGATGATGATGATGATGGAGTGGGACAAGGGATTGTTTACGTGCGCAACAATACACACGGGCGTCCGATCTCACTACCCAGAGACCACTGGAAATTTATGACTAGAAGTCCACGTGAAAAAATCCCGGTCCTCACCGGGGCTTGAACCCGGCACCTCCAGCACTCGAGGCGGACACCATACCTCGAGACCACGCAGCCCCCCCCCCCCAACTGCGCTGCCCGGGCAAATTTCGAGTTAAAAATCTACCCAAATTATTTCAGGATACCCCGCCGGTGCTAAGAAGTTCGTGCACTGAGCTAAGTTTCTCTAAACTCAGGTTTGAGTTAGGAGGAGAACGGATCACTTATAAGTTACACCCTTGTGCCGTGATGTTGATCCATCGACTAAACTAAACTAAACTAAACTAAACTAAACTATGGAGTGGGATACAGAGAACTATAAAATTCGATGTTTAAGAGCATGAATCTGTCCTATTGCAACATACGCCTGTGAGACCTGGACACTTACTAAACAAGCTGAACAGCACATAAACGCCTTTGAATATAAATGTTATAGACGAGTTCTAATAATATCTTGGATAAAGAAAAGAACAAATGCATCCATACTTCAAGAGCTAAATATTGAACAGGGTTGGCTATTAAAAACGATACAACAAAGAAAATTGAAATATTTTGGTCACTTGAAACGTCATGGAAGTTTGGAGAGAACAATAATGGAGGGGTATATGCCTGGGGCCGGTCTCCCTGGTCGAGGAGTTAGCAGCTTTCTCCGTAACCCCGAATACTCTCGTGGTTGAGGAGAGCGCATGATAATTGGAAGCGGTTCGAGTCGTGCCAGTGACTTAAGAGAGTATGGAGCCGGTCGCTCAGAAAGCAATGGCAAACTATTGAGCATAATCTTGCCAAAGAAATCAACAATCAGCTGAAAGATGCTGATGTTGACAGCAATGTCCTGTAAAGCATATGCAAACATTTTATTTATATGCCTGCGAAGAGAGGAAGAGGAAGGCCAAAGAGAAGATGGGTGCAGGATGTGGCGGATGATCTCCAAATGGGTGTATCGGACGCGGGACATCTTGCTTGTGATCGAGAAGTTTTCCGGAAGGTTGTTATGGGAGCGAGGTTCTGCAAAGAACATGCTACTGAATGAATGAATGAATGAATGAATGAATGAATGAATGAATGAATGAATGAATGATGACGACGATGATGATGAAGTTGATATGCAGATAGAAAACAATGCTTGCTTATAGTCCAGGTTGAGAGGTAGACATCAGGCAATTATCCAAAAGACATGCAACCGCTTCAATGGAAAGATCAAACAAAAGATACATGGAAAAAATGACCCGAAGAATTATATATTAGTCTATGCCATCCGTTACTCTGTAAATAAAAGGACTTACTGCTAAGTGTTAGCTTTCTGTGGATATAGCGTTCTAAACATTCGCGCAGTGTCAGCGACGATGTACATTATATTTCAGCCAAAGTATCTTTCATTTTTTTCATATATATATATATACTTCTGCAGTAAGCACCTGGTGTGATGCAGCGAAATATGCCAGGCAAGAAATCGTGCAATATTTTATTCAAGGCGTGCATGTTTAAAATTATGTTTTGTCTGTTCGATGGCAGAGTGTTATAATATTTTTTTTTAAGTTGCATGCCCTTCACATGACGTAGAGCCAACCCCAGCATTTTTTCTGTTCGTGATTCTTGCGCAAGTTTTATGTTCAGTAGTTTGCTATTGCTTTCTGAACGAACGGCACCTATTCTTTTCTTTTTTTTAAAAAGCCCGCACCGCTGTGTTTCGAACCCGGGTATACGGGATTACAGATCGCGTCCGAAAACTCCTTCGCCGCGCCTGGAGCCTAATTGCAGACGACTTTCTGTGCGGAGATGGCAAATGATCAGATCTCGGGAGCCCAAAGTATAATGGTATCCAAAGTTATAAATAGTTATTCAGCTAATGAGTTCTTCAAATGCTCTGCAAAAGACCTCCTGAGCCGCTAGCCTTGCAATCAAAGTGCGGGTCACGACCCTTCTTTTGCGATTTATCCTCCCTGGTGAAGACAGGTGGAGGAGGGTAAGAGGAAGGGGGAATGTGCTTTAACGTTACGCGCAGTTGGCTGAATTATGGGAAAAAATGAGGCGCTCACAATACACCATTGATCAAACACGTCGACACAATAGCCAGACTGGAAATACAAGTACTATCCAGGCATGCTCTTTGCCAGTCACAGCCGTAATTACGCCCCCTAAAGCATTGCTTTACTTTCGTTTATTCCCGTTGGGGTTTTTGAAGATTTGAAAACAGGAAGTCTTTGCTAACTTCGGGGGTTTGGGAACGAAATTCAGGCAGGTTTCACATGCTGGATGTGGGCAGATTGTGACAAAAACAGGGATCTTTTCTCATGCTAAATGAGTTGGATTGTGAAGGGTGGTAGTGTTTTGATGTGATAATCTGTTGTTCATCCCTGTGCATTATATGCCATAATTTGTTTGATCCCTCACCTTCCCCTTTCCCACTTTTTAGTGGAAGAAAGGACAACGAGGTGAATCAAGTGCACAATAATTATTATGTGCATACACGCACAGTAACTGCTCATTTGTTTTATACAGGGTGTTTGTAAAGTTTCACTACACTTTGTATGTAGAACAATTTTGAAAAATGAAATACATGATGTCATCAAAAATGTGCTCCACAGTCTATCGTGAAGCAATATTTAGCCAATGGCTGTCGTCTGCTGGAGTAATTCGTTGCACTCCAAACAGAATGGTGTTATCAAAGGAATACATTTTTTTTTTTTTGGGTGAAGAAGTATTTCGAAATGGTGGTCGATACACAAAGATGGTTGTTCAAAGATGTATAGCAAGATTTTCTGATAAACCACCTCCTCGTGGCATTAAGGTTAGAAATTTGTCAAATAAGTATGTTGGGGAAATGTGGAAGATGCTCCAAGATGTGGCACTCCTACTGTGTCTGGTGAAATATGTCTAGATATCCAAGACAATAATTGAAAAGTAAAGCAAGTCCCGACTATTACCCCCAAAATCCACGTTTTTACACATGTCTTGCTCCAATCGTTCCTGAATAATAATTATGCGAATGAATGAATCTACGATTGTATCAAGGCCTAGGAAACAGGAAGTGCTGTTTCCCTTCTTCCTGTTTTGAAATCCATTCAACTGGTCAGAAATTATATCAATTTTTCGTGACTTCTCAATCTTGTATCATCTATTCGCAAAAAAAAATGGAATCCAGCCGCGATTTTCTTGAAGATTCCTCATATTACCCTGTTGGTAGGAAATCTGTGAAGTGGTGGAGATATATGTTTGCCTTTCTCCTGCAAACCTCTATTGTCAACAGCTGGATAATTTGTTCAAACTCCCATCGCCCACACACAAGGGTTGGTGATGTTGGCCATCTCGCTTTTAGGCGTAGCCTGGTTTCTACTCTCTCTATTGTTTTTAATGTTGCTTTATGTTAAACTGTGTCCATTTTTCTAGTTTATTAGTCATCTAGGACATTTATATGTCAAACCAATTCGTGTATAATGAACTTACAAAATATCAAGTCATTAATTTTGCGGAGTTATTTCCCTTTTGTTAGTTATTAAAGGGAAAATGTTGCACCAAGTGAACGTATCAGTGAGCACATTGCACAAAATTCTTAAACAACGATTATATTTTCATCCATACAGGATTTCTGTTGTGCTTGAAATAAACGAGTGTGATGACCAATGAAAAGTCAACAACTCCACGTGATTTTGAGCATTTTTAGCCAAAGAAGACGAGTCAATTTTCCGTGTAACGTTCTTCTATGCTGAGACATGGTTTCATCTATCTGGATATGTTAATAGGCAATATAATCGTATTTGGAGTACTTTTAATCCCAATGCATTTCGTGAAGCGCGTCTACACGATGAGAAAATTGGGGTATGGTGTGCCGTCAGTAGAAAGTGTTGTATTGGACCAATTTTCTTCAACAACACCATACATGCCGATCGGTACCGTACTGACATTCTGGAACCTTTTTAGAACAGCTGAATGGACGTGAAATTTAAGAAACATGGTTCCAGCAAGATGGTGCAACTGCACACACAGCTAGAGCATAACTGTCTTTTTTGGAAGAAATTTTCGCAAATCGCAAAATATCTCGTGGAATTTGACCTGCTCGTTCCCCAGATCCAACTAAATTAGATTATTATCTATGGGGCATCTTGAAAGGACATGCTTACAAACATAGTGTACACACCATTGAGGACCTGAAAGAGGCAATAAGAATTACCATTCAAGAAATAACACCAGGCACGTTGCAGAAGGTATTTGACAATATGAAGAGACGTGTAAACTCATGTCTTGAAGCTCGTGGTGGACATTTCCAACACCTGTTATAATTAATACTTCATTGGTACTTTCCAGCTTCCCCACAACAGCGTTAGACCATAGCAGTGACTATTGTAACTAATTTAATGAAGTTTTTAGCACATTTCTATGACGTCATGTTGTTCCTTTTTTAAGTATGTTCTACATACAAAGTGTAGTGAGATTTAAAAACACTCTGTATATATATATATATATTAGTACTGTATATATATTAGAGCGCCCTGGTCATCCACTGCACCTGTATTCATCTCCAGCCGTCTCGACTTGTCTTGCCACTGGACTCTGATGGACTCAGGCGAGAGTAGTGAGGTCGACGAATTGTGCAACTCTTCCTCACTTTAATCCAAGTCATCGCGCAAGTCATTCTTCATCCTATTTCGAGCCAAAATAGGCCTTATCAGCCATCTTAGAACCCACGGCTTCATACCTTCAACCCCACTGGATGAAATGAATGGTCATCATCATTCTTGATGGACAAACAACAAACAGTATATATATATATATATATATATATATATATATATATATATATATATATATATATATATATATATATATATATATATATACAAGTACAAATATAACAAGTGCAATTCTTACAATTTAAAGCAGAGGACAGTGCAGGTTATGTAACAAAGGACAGTGCAGGAAATATTTGCAGTCAAAAGCTGAATAAAGGTTAACGAAATAAAGAATGACAAAAGTGAAGACGCTTCTCGCAGTACATACATTGTAATTACGACTGAGAAACGTGTATATGGCAATGTGCGTATGTAATTATATATGACGCATACAGTAAAGTACTGTACCCTTGTACAAATCTTAAGGCGCAGGGGCTTTCGGTACTAGATCACTTTTTAATACACAAATCGGTACTCGCTGAGTGATACGGTCAAAGTCACGCTGGTAGACATGTTATGAGAAAAAATGACTTTGGAGGGAGAGCTCAGAGACAACTGGCAATATCGAAGGGAAGAGACCAAGGAGAAGTCCTAGGAGTAAATACTTCGATGGCTTGGCCACGTGGCATGGTCGAGACAGGAACACGGAGCTGATTCACGACTATGGTGAGTGAGATGGCAGAACATGACCTCCCAAGCTTATCGGCATGGCACATGATGGATGGAGACTTTATTTCCTAAGACATATCTAGGAACAAATTTTCGGCTGGATCCGTCTGAAAGCCCAAGTAGATTTCAGAAATTCGAATCCGCACAGATGAGGATCTGGCCTATGACCACTGGTCCGACAGTCTAGCGTCTAGCCACTACACTACCGCAGCTCCAATGTATGACTCATGCCTGGCTAAAATAAGAACGTGCAGACAGCAGAATGATGCATCAGTGATTTGTCATTGAAACATTCCTGGTGAGCATGACTTCTCCATTATAATGTTGTCTGGTGAGATATTCCAGTGAATGATTCCCTAGGTCGATTGCGTGTTCTTGAGACAATTGTGTGACAACTCATCTCGAGCACAGTACAAATCTTCAACACATCATATGGCAGATACAACACTGTCTAACGTGACCCGCTTGTCCCCTCTACGTGCCTCATATACACTTGATTCTGTCGCAATTAGTCCATGGCCACCAGAACCGTCGCCATCAAAACAATTTGCGTGCGTTCTTGGGAGAACTTATCCACCATGTTGTGTACATCTTTCTGCGAGAAACACTTGACCGTATATTTGTAACATTTCCTTATGGGTATAATGACAGTATGTCCTCTGGTTCGAAAAAACCTCAAAACGGCATGCTGTTCTTCTGCGCGTTATTTTCGAGCATTACCAAAATAATGATAGTATTAGAGTAATAATAGTAGTAGACATTGTAGATTTTGTTGTTTTTATTGTTCTAGCAGCTGTTGTATTAGTAGTGATAGTATGAGTAGTTGTATAAGTGCAATGGTGGTGGTAGTGAAGCAATGGCAAACTACTGAACGTAAACCTTGCCTAGTACATCAACAGCAGCTGAAAAATACTGGTGTTAACTGCAACTTCATGTAAGGGATATGCAACATAAAAAAAAATTTAGTAGCAGTAGTAGTAGTCACACTATTATTATTACTTTTAGTAGTAGTAGTAGTAGTAGTAGTAGTAGTAGTAGTAGTAGTAGTAGTAGTAGTAGTAGTAGTAGTAGTATGAGGAGGAGGAGGAGGAGGAGGAGAAGAAGAAGGAGGGGAGAGGGAGAGGAGGAGGAAGAAGAGGATTCGACCTAAGAAGAAGAGGATTCGACCTAAGAAGAATAAGATTAATAAATCGGAAGAGTATTTGGAGGAGGATGAGAACGACAACGACTACAAGAACAAAGAAGAGGAAAAGAGACACATTGTGAAATGTTACGCCTTCAAATAAAATTCATCGGTATCTCTTTCGTGCAGACAGTAATGACTTCTACTTCTCCATACTATTTCTGATCTTGGAACCAACAGTGTATTACCCGATCGACTTTCTTCGGATCCAGACAGATTTCACAACTTCCCTGCAGAAGTCAATACTATCTCTTCATCATTAGCATCATCATAGTCGTCGGCATCACTATCATGAGTTCAACTCCCACTCGTTTCATCGAGTGATGAGACTTTTCCGGTCGCCAATTTATTCGGATCAGAATAAGTTTATATGGTAGATGGTTCTGAAATGTGTTTGATGTGGTCCATCTCTTCTTTTACCCTGAAGATTTTCTTCGTTGCAAGGTAAGCTTCAATAACAAATCACTAAGTGTCAAGTCCGGGCAATCCAAGACAACGATAAAGTTAATTGCATATTTTTCACAGTAAGCCGCATCCAATACCTCCCGTGTGTTGCCGGGGCTCATAAGGGAAGCAAAGAATAGCAACACTGCAGTCTACCACGCATGTCGTAAGAGGCGACTAAGGAGGCTTGATGGTTCCGTCGCCCTGCTACTGAGTGAGTGCGTGGCGCGACACTGTGAGCTGTGAGTTTCGTGTGAAATGCTTTTAAATTTTTTGGAACGTGACTGCATGTTCGCAGCGATGGCAGATGGCTATGTCCCAGAGTTAACTGGTTTTTGCCATATGCAGAAATGCGTGGCTGCTGGGCTTCTGGTTGACTGCCACTGCCATCGACGATGAACTGTATTTCGTGGACTGTGTGGGTGAACATCTAGGAAACATCCAGATGGGAAATTGACTGCAGATTCCATCAGAAATGATCTGGGTGTTTTGTGGGGGGCCTATTGTGTTGACATTCTGGCAGCAGCATTATGCACAGTGTATCTGTGCGGGCTGTTGTTTGTCGAGACTCCTGTCTTTTCCAGTTTTCACATTGGGCAGTGGGGAGCATTTCGTGTGATATTCACTGGCACAGGAACAGAGCATAATGGGAACGACCCGTTGCTGTGAAGTTGGAATTGCGACTAACTAACTAACTAACCTAACAATACCTGCATTATTTGGCTATTTGTAATTTCTTGGCAAGTACACGATCAGTAGTTTGCTATTGATTTCTGAAAGATCGGCACTTACACCTTTGTATGGAAACCAACGCAAGGTGATCAGATGCAAAATTACCCGCAGCTGTGTTTCAAATGCGGTATGTGGGATTACAAGTTGCATTCGTAGGACCTTTGCCACAGAGCCAGCTAAGATAACGCATTTTATTATGAAGGCTTCACAAGATGCAAGAGCATAGCCAGAAAACGAAATCACACAAGTGGTAAAAAAAATGTGTGCATATCCTTTACAGGACATCGCTGTCAACACCAGCATCTTTCAGCTGATTGTTGATTTTTTGGCAAGATCACGCTCAGTAGTTTGCCATTGCTTTCTGAGCGACCAGTTACCGACGCGGTTAGAACCGCTACCGATTCTCGCCGTCGTCACGTTACTCGCGAGAGTATACGGGATTACGGAGAAAGTCACTAATCCCTAGCCAGGGAGACCGGCCACACAAGTGGACTTGTCAGAAATAGTAATGAGAACATTCTCATTAACATGAAAGATGAAATGAATAGATGGTTTAAAGATATTGAGAAACTTTTGAAATGACCAAATGTTAAATAATAATAATAATAATAATAATAATAATAATAATAATAATAATAATAATAATAATAAAAATATTATTCGATGATTGGGATTCTTAAGGAAGTGTCAGTCAGGCTACACGCATTGCATGGAACTGAATGAGTTGAAAGTTAAACTCATTGCTTTAATTGGTCGAACAAAGTCTTTAATCATTATTTCCCCATGGTTTGAAAGTACAACAAAGTTACCCAGAAAATAATTCCTTGTTGCAAATCGTCTCAACAACACCAACAATAACAACAAAAACAACAGCAATAACAACAACGGCCTCCACGGCAAGCGCCTGCTGTGTGTATGTGATGTGGTAGGGCCATCACATTTTTGCAGGCCTTAGTCTCTCTCCATCTATTTCATAGCAAACGACGACAACTGACATCGACTCCTCGTCCCACCCCGTTCATGCCTTTATTAGTGTAACGTCCTAACCGTTATATTGCCAATGCCACTGTCACTGTCTGCCATCTACTGCCTATAGTACCTTGCGGTGTAGGACAGAGTTGGGGAAGAGGGGGGGGGGAGGGTGAGATCGTGAGCCTGGGGAATGAAGGCCGCCTGGCTAGTGCAGTAGCCATGAACTGTGCAGGTTAGGGTTTTCTTTTTTCCCCCGAAAGAAAAAAACTACACCTAACCGAGGATTCGAACCCGGGTCTCCCGAAGGAGAATCCGGCATTATAACCACACGGCCAGCAACAGAAAGCCCCTAAAAAGATACACTAACGCAGAGGTCACCAAACCAAGGCCCGCGTGCCGGATCCGGCCTGCGATGTTGTTCATCCTGCCCGCTGACGGTACTCGAATTGGCTTTATAAAACGTATGAAACACGAGACGTTGTGATACAATTTACATTTAAATATTATGTTTAGAATATTGGGAGATCACACGTGCGGGGACCTCGTGGCTACTGTGTCATCATCATCAAGTGCCGTGCCGGCTGGCGTAGGCGTTCATGGCTCTCCATAGATCTCGGTCTTTGGTTCTCTGGATCAACTCTGCCGCTGATACTCCTCCATGCCACCGTCTCAATCCATCCAGCATCACTTCTCTTGGTCTACCTCTGCCTCTCTTCCCCTCGATCTTTCCAGTTGTTACGATGTTCTCCAAAGCCTCTCTTCTCATCACATGACCGAGGAAAGCTGTTTGTCTCTGTCTTATTGTTGTATATAATGTTCTAGTTTCATTAGCCTGTATGAGGCAGTCGTCGTTAGTTACTCTGGCAGTCCAAGGAATTCGCAACATTCGTCTCAGGAACCACATCTCTGTTGCTTCTAATTTCTTCTTAATCTTGTTCATTTACATTCCAAGATTCACTGCCATACAGCAAAACTGGTTCTACATAGCATTTCAGCACTCTCTTTCTTACATTCAGTGATAGTGACTTATTGCATAAGATACTCTTCATTTTCTGAAATGCGGCTTTTGCCTGCCCTATTCTGCTCCTAATCTCTGTTGTACATCTTCCATCTGATGTTATAAATGCCCCTAGGTATCTAAAATTATCAACTTGGTTAAGGATTTTCCCTTCTATTTCTATGTCACATTTTGGTGTCACCATTTTCTTTGATATTGCCATTGTTACTGTTTTCTTGATATTCAAGGAGAGTCCTTTTCCTTGCACTCTCTGTTACTACAACGTCTAATAATTGTTGTAGGTCTGTTGAATTATCCGCCACCAATACTGTTTTATCTGCATAGCGTATATTATTTATATTATAACCTCCAACTAGTATTCCTGGCATCTCTTTGATCTCTCTCATTATTACTTCGCTATACAGGGAGAAAAGATCTTGTGACAAGACACACCCTTGTCGTACTCCTAGCTTTATCTGTTCGTAACTACCCTCTTTATTTCCCATTTTAATTGCTGCTACTTGGTTCCAGTAAATATTCTTTATTATTCTTAAATCTTTTCCATCAGTGTTGATATCTTCCAACATTTTAATCAGTTCATCATGTTTTACTTTATCAAATGCCTTAGTATAATCTATGAAGCACAAATATATGTCTCTCTGTTTCTCTATTGACCTTTCTATTAGTGTCCGTAATGTATAAATTGCATTGTTTGTGCCCTTTCCTTCCACAAATCCATACTGTTCTTCACTAATTTCCATTTTTATTTTCTTTTTGGTTCTTCTCATTATGATTCTGAGTAGAAGCTTAGTGATATGGTTTATAAGGTTAATTGTACGAAAATCTTCACAATCAATTGCTCCTGGTCTTTTTGGTATAGCTATAAATACAGATTTCAGCATATCACTGGGTAAATATCCACTGCTGTAAATATCATTCAACATTTTGGTTAATATATCTACTCCAAATTCTCCCAATACTTCTAATTCTTCTATTGTGATTTCATCTGGCCCAGCTGTTTTTCCTTTCTTCATACGTTTCATAGCGTCAGCGACTTCTTCTTTCAGAATAGGTGGACCTTCTAAGTTACTATCTTCTGTTAATTCTTCCCTTTCTCCTTCATATAATTCTCTTATATACTCATTCCACCTCTTCATTATAGCATCTTCCTCTAATATTATCTTTCCTGTTTTTGATTTCAAACACCCTGTATTTATTCTTATTTTTCTTCCTGTAAGCTCACTGATTTGTCTGTGCATATTTTTGTATCTTTAATGGAATTTAATTCAATTTTTTTGCATTGCTCGTTTAACCAACTTTCTTTAGCCTTCCCACATTTATCTTTTATTTCTTTATTTATCTTAGCGTATTCTTGTTTGTCATTTTTACTCTGTTTTCTTTTGTCCATCAGTTTTAAGATATCTTCATTCATCCATTTTTTCTTAGCTATTTTGCCTCTCTCCGGTAATACTTCTTTGCTAGTTTGATGAATGGAGTCCCTTAACATTTCCCATTGTTCATCTATACTCTGTATTTTAGTTATTGCATTGTACCTATTTTTCACAGTCACTCTGTATTGTTCTTGCATTTCTTTATCTATTTTCAGAACCTCTTTATTAAGTCTCATGTTCTTAACAATTTTTTCCCCTCTCTTTAATCTTACTTTTATTTGTCCACATAGTGGTACATGATCACTATTACAGTCAGCACCAGGCATTGTCTTTACATTAATTAAAGCATTTCTAAATCTTTTATTAATTAGTATGTAGTCAATTTGGTTGCGTATTTTCTTATCAGGGCTTATCAATGTGTACAGTCGTCTTTTATGGTGTTTAAACCATGTGTTTCCAATTATCATATCATTGATATTTGCCCATTCTATTAGCTTTTCCCCTCTTTCATTTCTTGTACCTAAACCATAATTCCCCACTACATCCTCCATTTTTCCCTTTCCTACTTTTGCATTAAAATCACCAAGTATTATCTTTATTTCTTGTGATCCAATTTGAGCCATCGCCATTTCTATTTCGTCGTAAAAGTGTTGTATTTCTTCATCACTACTGCTTGCTGTTGGTGCATATACTTGTATAATATTTATGTCTATTGGTTTGCCTTTGATTTTTACCATAATAACTCTATCTGAAATACACCAGTATCCATTAATTGACTTGGCTGTTTTTTCGTCTAATATTATTCCTACACCTTTCTCATGTGTATCCCCTCCAGAATAAATTATTGTGTGATTGTCAGCTATAATTTTGCCCGATCCCTTCCATCTCATCTCACTAACGCCTAGTATATTCATTTTCATGCTATCCATCTCTCTTAGAACATTGGTCAACTTTCCTAGCTCATTTAATGTCCTAACATTCCATGTTCCTACTCTAAATTTATTTATTTTAGTTAAGATTTTGCCATCAGTAGCTGGATGACGGTCTGGTGTCACCTGTGGCTCATGACTGTCCCTACCGGACGAGGATGCCCTAAGACAGCCATTAACGTCCTTCACTAACTTTGATATATGTTTTGCTATGAAGTCTTGGGAAGATAATGTGGTGGTTTCCCCTTGCCTTCCACATTCACATGGTGGTCTTTTTACCTCTGCCTTTGACAGCCATTTCCGACTGGCAAGGACAAGTGAGTGCCCTGCTCTGCTCAGCTGCAGAGTTGTCCACTTATTCCGGTGGATACTCGGTCCCCAGAGCTGTGTTAGCCACACCGTAGTGTGTTTCCATCCTCTACCGCGGGGAGGTGCAGTTGGGATTTTCCCTTCATAAAGTTATGGTCTCTGACCACAACTCTCCAGTACTTTTAGAGGACGGCTACTGTCTGTGTGCCTTATGTTTAATGTAATGTTTGCTTATTTCGGGCCATCCCCAGTCCTTCCCCGGCTCGTAGTAGCTCCGCCTATGCTCTGACGTTACATATCCTTTGCATATCCTTTACAGGACGTTTGCAGTCAATACCAGCAATTTTTGCTGTTGTTGATGTCTTGCCAAGTTTACGTTTAGTAGTTTGCCATTGATTTCTGAACGACCGACACCCATACCATTGCGTAAAAAAAAAAACAACAGCGCAAAGCGGTCTGCTGCCAATTCGTGCGCAGCTGTGTTTCGAACGCTGGTATACGGGATTACGAACCGCGTCTGTAAGACCTTCGCCACGGAGACCAGCGCAAGTATTGTACAGAATGAGTATCCGGCCCGCGCTCGTAATTTTGTCAGTTATACGGCCCACCGTGAAATAACGCGTTGAAATAGTCTCAACACCTTCAATTATAATGCGAATTTTTTGTACGAAATAGCCTAAACAAACTCAACCATAATCCGAATTCCTTGTTTGAAATATTCCCAACAACTCAACCATAATCCCAATTCCTTGTTTGAAATATTCCCAACAACTCAACCATAATCCCATATCCTTGTTTGAAATATTCCCAACAACTCAACCATAATCCCAATTCCTTGTTTGAAATATTCCCAACAACTCAACCATAATCCCAATTCCTTGTTTGAAATATTCTCAATAACTCAACCATAATCCGAATTCCTTGTTTGAAATATTCCCAAAAACTCAATCATAATCCTACTTCATTGTTTGAAGTATTCTCAACAACTCAACCATAATCCCAATTCATTGTTTGAAGTGTTCCCAACAACTCACCATAATCCCAATTCATTGTTTGAAATATTCTCAACAACTCAACCATAATCCCAATTCATTGTTTGAAATATTCCCAACAACTCAACCATAATCCCAATTCATTGTTTGAAATATTCTCAACAACTCAACCATAATCCGAATTCCTTGTTTGAAATATTCTCAACAACTCAACCATAATCCTAATTCATTGTTTGAAATATTCCCAACAACTCAACCATAATCCTAATTCATTGTTTGAAATACTCTCAACAACTCAACCATAATCCTAATTCATTGTTTGAAATATTTCCAACAACTCAACCATAATCCGAATTCCTTGTTTGAAATATTCCCAACAACTCAACCATAATCCCAATTCCTTGTTTGAAATATTCCCAACAACTCAATCATAATCCCAATTCCTTGTTTGAAATATTCCCAACAACTCAACCATAATCCCAATTCATTGTTTGAAATATTCTCAACAACTCAACCATAATCCGAATTCCTTGTTTGAAATATTCCCAACAACTCAATCATAATCCTACTTCATTGTTTGAAGTATTCTCAACAACTCAACCATAATCCCAATTCATTGTTTGAAGTATTCCCAACAACTCACCATAATCCCAATTCATTGTTTGAAATATTCCCAACAACTCAACCATAATCTCAATTCATTGTTTGAAATATTCCCAACAACTCAACCACAATCATAATTCATTGTTTGAAATATTCCCACCAACTCAACAATAATCCTAATTCATTGTTTGAAATACTCTCAACAACTCAACTATAATCCGATTTTTGGTCAGTTTAATTTTGTCTTTGCGCACGCTAGCTGTGAGTTCAAGCGTGGTCCATACAAGTGCAAACTAATTTACAAACTGCACGAAACTGATTTATTTTTTTTTCGTGTGGATTAGCTTTCCATAATATCAGTGTCCCTCACCATCAAGCGAACCCACTCCGACTTCAGATGTAAACAAGACCAAATATAATCCTTTTTCAAATATCTTCAAAATAATATGTCGCAGTCTTTCGATTTCCGTTCAGGGGGTGCCGCCTCAATCATATACTGTACACGATATTGCGTGCGCCCATTACAACCAGTCTCAGATATCCTCATGGAATAGATAATAACACCAAGATGTGTCCCCGTTCCTTCTTGCAATTTGAACAAGATCATGAGAGCAACCAGCGATGCCTCACGCATACATGTATATATGTGGGGGTTATAGTGTGTGTCCATGTGCGAGATTAAATGTTTGTGTGTGTGTGTGTGTGTGTGTGTGTGTGTGTGTGTGCGTGCGTGATGCTCATAGGGCTCTCGCTATGTGGTAGATGGGTTTCGCTGTTGCTGCTGCTGTTGATGCTGTGCACGGAGGTTGTCGTGGTAATGATCTTACTAACGTAAGGGGACTGTCGAGATGGGGATGTAGCTTGAGATGATAAAGTCATAAAAATGTTTTATGAATAATGTGGTCAACACGTAAAACACATACTTACCACTCCTTAGGGAACTCTGGAGATTGCTTAAATAAAATGACAATAATTCACATGTATTTATTGATACGTATAGAAGTGGAGGGAAAGAAATGAAGATAAGATTAAACACCGAGTTAAGTGAGTGGAGCGACATTGTGAGCTGTGCATATTATGTGGAATGCTTTTACATCTGTCCGCGGTGGTTTTCATTGTAAACTGCATGTTCAAAAAAAAAATTACGGACTGTCTATAGCTGAACTAGCTGGTTTTGCCTTATGCAGCAATGTGTGCGCAGCTGCTGGTTTTCTAGTGACTGCCGCTTCCATCGACGATTAAATGAAGTTTTAGTGTTGTATTGGCTTTCTGGAGGTGGCCTTATACATGTAAATGTGTGCATGCTGTTGATTATTCGGAAAAACTATCTGTTCCAATTTTCACTTGAGACAGTGAAGAGCAATTTGTGTGATATTCACTAGCACAGGAACGGGGTGACGACAACTAACGAATGGAGTATAGACACATTGAAAGCTTTCTGAGTCACAAAGCGCTACAGACCATCTGCAAGAACAATAGATCCTCTATCATATGAGTCTCTCTCTCTCTCTCTCTCTCTCTCTCTCTCTCTCTCTCTCTCTCTCTCTCTCTCTCTCTCTCTCTCTCTCTCTCTCTCTCTCTCTCTCTCTTAGAGCTGCTTTTACTATTGGAATTAAACTTAAAAGCTTTCTTTCCATATGACTATCATCATGTTTGAGCAAACTAACTGAAAGCATGATAAATATGGTACGTTACGGTTTCCTTAAGAGTACGTATATCCTGGTGTTAGTCGAAGGTAAGGTATGTAGAGGTGTCTCCTTTCATGCGTTGTCATTTGTTAGGGAAAAGACGCCGGTAGATGATTTATGTGTCCCAATGCTGTGTTACCATTATCAGAAATGGATATCCTAATAGAAAAGGTAATAACGCCGAGATATGTGTCCGTTCCTTTTTGCAATCTGAAAAAAGGGTAACCTGCATTGGACTACTGTTCCCAGTAGGCGTGAATTCCTTTTATCCTAGATAGTTGTTATATTGAATATTAACACAAATTTGTTGCCCTCTAGAAACTGTCAACGTTGAACTATTGATCTCAGTAACTTGTGAATTCTTTTCATCCCAGACAGTTGTCAAATTAACACAAACTTGTTGCCCTCTAGAAACTGTCAACATTGAACTATTGATCTCAATAACTGGTGAAGTCTTTTTTCCCCAGACAATTGTCAAATTAGAAAGACGTTAATTGCGTACCTTTCACAGGACGTAGTAGTCAACTCCAGAATTGTTTGCCTGATTGTGATTCCTGGGCAAGTGCATATTCATTAGTTGCCCATAGCTTTCTGGACGACCGCCTTTCATACCAATGTATGAAAACCAACGCAAGGAGGTCTGCTTCCAAATCGCAGGCAGCTGTGTTTTGAACGCGATATGCGGGATTACTAATTGCAATGGTAACGCCTTGGCCACTGATCCGGCATACGAGTCCCATCATTAAGATATCAGTGAAGGACCAGTTTTCACGCTATTAGCCATGTTGGATACATGGTGCTAATGCAAAGTTTCAGACCAATCTGCACTCAATGGGTGCAGTGTTCATTCTCACAATGGGCGCCTTCACTTCCCAGAAAACGTTATGGAACCTTTTTTGGGCTGGGTCGACATGGACACCCAGATCCATGAAAATATCCGTCACGAAAGGGGAATCCAACGCATGACCATGCGACCAGTAGGGAAGCTAGCTAACCACGATGGTAGACCGCTTCCCGCTATATTAACTTAGGACAGTACATTTAGAGAGGTCATTTTCACGCCATGAGACATTTATGATATTTTCTGCTTGCTCCATATCTGAGGCCCATCGGCACCCGATAGGTAGTGCGGCCATTATACCAGGTGTTTGGAAAGTCTCACTACACTTTGTATAAAGAACAAATTTGTTTAAATGAAGTACATGACGTCATCAAAATCTGTGCTGCGCAGTCCATCGTGAATCAATATGCAGCGAATATGCGGCTGTCGTCTGCTGGAGTAATTCTTTGCACTCCAAACAGAATGGTATTATCCACGGAAGAAAGAATTTTTTGTTTTTGGTTGAACAAGTGTTTCGAAATGGCGGTCGATGCACACGGAAATAACAACAGACACGTTGCAGAAGGTATTTAACAATATGAAGAGACGTGTACAGTTATGTCTTGAAGCCCGTGGTGGACATTTCCAAAACCTGTTATAATGTTACTTTCCAGCTTCTCCAAAACCGCGTTAAACCATAGCAGTAACTATTGTAACTAATGTAATGAATTTTTAAGCATATTTTTGATGACGTCAGGTATTTCAGTTTGCAAATTTGAACTACATACAAAGTGTAGTGAGACTTTACAAACACCCTGTATTATCATCGTCAATATCATCATCATATACGCATTGCAAAGTGGCATAGGCGTCCATGTCTAGCCACAGATGTTGGTCCTTGGTGTTCTCAATTCATTGATGACATCCAACATTGATGACATCCAACATTGATGACATCCAACATTGATGACTATCGTCTTAAACCATCCAGCAGCATCTGTCTCTATCTGCCTCTGCCATTTCTACCACTAAATGTTCCAGTTGTCACGTGTTCTCCAACCCCTTGCATCTCATTAAATAATAAAGAACATTGACTGTCTTATATAGTTGCGCATCACTTTCTGCTTTCATTAGCCTCTACTATGAAACCATTGTTTTACTCTGGCTGTCCATTGCATGAGAAGCATTGGTCTCATAAACCAGATCTCCGCTACTACCAATCTCTTGCTGATAAGTTCTTTCACATTCCAAGATTCACTTCCATGGGGCAGAACAGGTTCGATGTCACGTTTCAGGACGCTTGTTATGACCATCAATGAAAGTGAATCTATTACTTCAAATGCTTTTCACCGGGAAGGTTAACACGGTCAACAAATGCCCGCGGAAGTCGAATGTGTCGGCCTAACGGCGCAAGAACACAACTCTGCTGTAAACAGACACAACGCAATCACGTCAGTAGTATATAGGGAGGTTACGAGGCGGTTTGAGACATAAAATACCTCATATACTAAGAATAAAGAAGGAGGACCATGAGGTGGCATGAGGACCCGCATTGTTTAGTAAGCTCAAAGAAGGGGAGTGGGGGAACATAATTTATACATAATCGATTGGTGTGCGCCGGCTGTTACGGGTTGATGTATTAGTATCTTTGGTAAGATCGGTGAACATCTGTGAGCAAAAAGTCGATATTGCCGGCAGTTGAATATCAGTGTCGGGGTCGAGGGAGGTCGCTGGTGCCATCTGTTGTTTTTAATTACGGGCGGATGTCGGAATAAAATAATAAGCACAAAGAACGATGTGTAGGGTGGGTTGGTAAGTGGTGAAAGACGGGGTGGGTGTACGTAGTTGGTCATAGTGGGATATCACCAATGTGTAACAGGGGTTCTAGTTACTGCCATTGCGCTTGACAGGTTCGAATCTCAAGGTGTGGTTGAGGTAGTGTGGTGGTGGTCGAGTTGTAACGGAGCTAGGTGGTAGCATTGGTGGTTCGAATCACGCTGCTGGTCGATAACGATGTCCGACCTAGACGGGTACTTTTTAAATGGCTACTAAGGGATGGTGAGGGCTGGTGAGGGATGCCGCTGCCTCCCTCGCCCTCGTGTTGGCTTGTGGTCTGGGTCCTTCCAAGCTTTGTGTTTTCCTAGATCGATATTTTTTGATTGTCTGTGGGTTAAAAATGAATGTAAATGCCAGTTGTTGATATTAATCGGGGTATGTGTAACAAAGCACAGGTCGCCTGATATAGTACTCTGTATTGGTCATACTCCCAGTCATCCTAACTGTGGCGCCAGGGGTCTATGCCTCATGGCTCATGGTGAGGTCTATGCCTCCCTCGTGTTCTGATGTGAGCCGGGTTCTTCCACGCTTCGTGTTTTTCCTAGATCGATATTTTTTTTTTGATTGTCTGTGGGTTAAAAAAGAATTAAATGGCCGGTAAATTATGCAAGGTAGTTGGTGATATTAATCGGAGTATGTGTAACAAAGGAAAAGATCAATTGAACTAGGTGGGTAGGCTCAGTAAAGATGAGTTCGATAACGGCGGCGGCATCGCTCCTAATTGTTTCACAAGCTGTGACCAGCTGTATAATCCTTCCTTGTCTTCACATTTGTATGGTAACACTGTCGCATTGGAGATGCGCGTGATAAAGCTGTCAGCCATGGTAAAGAAGAAAAAGAAAATAATTATCTTCCCGTTTGTATAGCCGTACACAAGCTAGTTGGTACCCTAGGCCGCCTCATATGGATGTGATAGGTTCGAAGCTCGAATCCTTATCGTTGGTAAGTGTATGGAGGTGCTTAGTTGGTCATAGGGGATGTGGTGGGATATCACCAGTGTGTAACAGGGGTGTCTAGTTGTTGTCAATGCGCTTGATAGGTTCGAGTCCTACTGTGTGGTGGAGTAGTGTAGTAGTAGTAGTAGTCAAGGTTGTAACGGGGATAGGTGGTGTTGTAGGCATCGTTTGAGAGTCGAATCACGCACCTGGTTCGATAAGGATGTGTCACCCTAGGCGGCTCTTTTTAAGTGTATACTAAGCCGTAAATGTATAATAACGGTGTCTAGTTGCTGCCATAGCGCTTGTACAGGTTCGAAACCTACTGTGTGGTGGGTAGTGTGGCAGTAGGGCGAGTATGTAACGGAGCTAATGGTGACGTCATTCGCGGTTCGAATCACTCCCATGGTTCGCTAACTATAGCCAACATAGGACCCCGTGACGTTCGAATCCAGCGGTATCGCTTTGCTTTTTTCTAAAAAAACCTAAGTTCCACAGCCAGCAGATTCAGCGGTACTGTTCAATGTCTTCACATTCATACAAAACGTACAGATTCTATGTAGCGCCGCAACACTCTTTTTCTACGTAGCAATTGCCATCTTTTTGCTGGTCGTTATGTTTTTCATCTTGCAAAAGGTTATCTTCGCCACGGCGATTCTTGTGCTAAGCTCTTCAGGCATCTCCCATCAGTTGTTATGAATGTTCCGAGATACTTGTATCTATCTACTCACTTGTTTCAGAATATTCCCATTTACATGTATATTACATCGTGGTATTTCGTTCTTCATAGTAACAATCATAACCCGTGTCGTTTTATAATTTAATTCTAACCCTAGTAGTTCACAGTGTACAACAACCACCTCTACTAAATATTGCAGATCTTACGCAGTGTCTGTTGATTACATAAATTATATGAAGGCAGTTTACAAGTTAAATTAGATCAAGACATTTTATTACAGAAATTAAATGAAGACATTTGACTAGAAATATTTAATAAAGCTACGAAAAACAGAGATCTGCCGCTATGAGAAAATCAAATAAGTATGTTAATATCAGTTCCTGTGAACATATTTAGCAGAATTATTCTGAATTGTATATGCATATTTAGCTTTAAGGTGAAATCAATACTGCTTGTACCGATCGGAAACAAGAAGAACGACTAAAACAAGTACTAATAAACAACAAACATTCATTAACTGGGTGCCCATGTAGTTCATCCTTGGCGTTCATGTCTCATTCAACAATTAGTATAATGTCTGAAGTCAAATTTGCGGCTTCAAAATATGTGTTCATAGCATATTTATATATGAAGATATATATATTCAAGGTGATTTTAAAGGACAAATTTCCTCATGTCACACGCTTCAAAAGACATATTTCGCTCAAACTTAAACATTAAGAGTGGAAAAGAGTATGTTGTAGATACTGTTTTTTTCCTTTGTTTCTAGTGGGACTTGATCATTTGTTGTTCTATCTGGGCATGGTATGTATATTTTCACCACAGCTTCACTGATGTTTTTCATTTTGTCTGCTCATTGCCCACGCTTCACAGTCATACAAAAGTACAGATTCTATGAAAGACAGAGACAATTTGCAGCTATTATTAAACAAAATGACAAATCGGAGGTCAGCTAATATGTAAGTATTTGTAAATAAGGATACACAACGATGTCTATTATATAACGATAACAAAGGTATTTAGTTGTAGAAAACTACCGTGCCTCCCACGCAAACGGCGGTAGGCTAGTGACTATGGTTAGATTAGCTGTGATGGCACCAGCTGGAGATATTAATCAGCTACCTGGTACCCATTGAAGCTGACACGATAAACGAGGCGGTATAGGTCGCGTGGCCCTCAACAAAACCAACAATGAAAAAAAAATGGTAATGAAACGTTGCGTCGCCGCGAAGCATTATTTTAGAAACCAAAGATTACAATCGATCTGAGAGGCTAATAATAGACAGTCTAAGCCTACCAGAAAGAGGTGTCTTATACACTGGGTACCAACGACAGACAGCTGGTCAGGAAGAAGCAATGCGCATATACACAGTATATAAAGTTATGCCTAAATAAACCTTAGTTTAAAGAATTCAAGTACATTATTACAAGTTAAATTACATAATAAAACAAATACAGTGATATGTATACAATTATAAAAACAAAAAGAAAAAAAAACCACCATTGTTACATTAGCAAATAAGTGAAAAACACAACGGTATGAATACAGTTGGTGTATTAGTTACATACAAATAGGTACACACAACATGCCCTTATGTCAGCGTAACTGGCCTAACTGTTAAATCACGTGACCGCTATCTGTTCTATATCTGCGACCAAAATACACTGATCGCCCCTCACGTCAGCGTAACAGACTAACACTTAAACCAAGCGCCCACTATCTATTCTATATTGTTGCCAACAATTATGTGCATGCTGCCATCCTTTGATGTGAGTCTGATTGATGAAGCCTGTCAGGAAACAACCATAGAGACATAGTAAAAGTGTAGGAAAAATACAACACCAAGCGTATTGACGCTCGGTGTATCGTTATTCACATAACGTTTCCTGTTTCCTGCTCCAGTCTATTGTTGTAAAATCTTACCGAGGTGGACACTGTGGACCAAATCTACATGAGTGAAGTAGGATAGACACGGTTGTCATATTTGTCTTATAGGTCTTGGTCATTGGTTTTTTAAAACTTATCAATGGAAGAGAAGGCCCCTTACACTACAAACAGAATAAACATTTACATTAATAATACCCATAACAAACACATGACCATCTACACTAGCTGTGACACAAGTGACAGTCTGCTTAGAGAAAACAGCGAATTTTCAACGAAAACATAGTCTGCATGTTATCTCCTTGGAAACGTAAATCTGGTTATATTTAAATCACCCTATGCACTCATGTCTCCCATGAAAACTAGCGTAATGTCTGAAGAAGTCAAATTTGAGGCTTCAAAATATGTTTTCGTAGCATATGTATATATGAAGATATATACATGTGTTTTCTAACAACAAATTTCCGCATGCCGCGCTTTTTATCCATACACAAGTATGGGTTCTATGAACGACACAACATCTACAAGTTGCTAACATTGGCACCGAGTTACCAACAGCATTTCTGTCTAGAGTCAATACCACACGACAAGACAATGCTTTTTCGGCCTCTGATTGAGGACAATATATATAAACATAATTATGCAAGGACCTCTTTACCACAATACCGAGAAAGTTAAAAATATCATTTTAAATACGCTGACGGCCATAGTAACACAACCAGTTAATTCTGCTTGCTCACTTTGTGTAATACCCACACCTACTATAGATTGCAGAAAATACTCATTTCTACAACCAAGGTGAAAAATATCGGTCAAACATATAAATGTCTCGTCCGAATTCATAAAAAGAAGGAAATAATGTTAGCCAAATGTGAAAAATATCGGTCAAAGTTATAAATGTCTAATCCAAACTTATGAAAAAATTGGAAAATTTGTTAACCTAAGGAGAAAAAATATTGACCCTGTAAAGAAACATTTACAACAAACTTATAAACATTAGGAAAATTTGTTAACCTAATGAGAAAAAAAAAATATCGACATAGAGAGTAATATTTCATCTAATCTTATAAAAAGTTGGAAAATTTGTCAACCGAAATGGGAAAAGGTCGGTCAAATACATAAATATCTCAACAAATTATAAAAAGTAGGAAATAATAGGGGCCAAGTAAAAAATAGCTTACCCAGATTTATAAAAGGTAGGAAAATGTGTTAGCCAAAAGGGGAAAATATTGATCAAACTAAGAAACATGTCGACCGAACTAGGAAAATAAGTGAACCAAAGTAATAAAAATGTTGGGTAAATACAGAAATATGTTGACCAAACTTAAAATATCGCTGCTAAACTTATGAATACTAGGAAACTTTGTTAAACAAATGTGAAAAAATATCGACCAAACTTATAAAAATCTCCACCAAAATTACGAAAAGTAGGAAACTTTGTTAACCAAAGTTGAAACTATATCGGTCAAACTTATAAATGACTCGTCCGAATTCATAAAAAGTAGGAAATAATGTTAACCAAAAGGGGCAAAATATTGACCAAGTAAAGAATGTCTCGTCCAAAATTGTTAAAAGTAGGACAAATTTGTTAACCAAAGGTGAAAAAAGATCGGCCAAACAGATAAATATTTCTACTAAACTTAAAAACAGTAGGAAAAATGTTGCTTCTATAGTTATGTCAAACGTGTCTTGATCTTTTATTTGAAAAGACATTTCACAATACATAATCAGCAACGTCAGCACTTTCCCTCTTTTACATTACTGAAAGCTTCAACTTATCATTCCAGCGTTTCTGTTTAAGAACCACTTATACAGACTAATCACTCATCACTCCATACTCTTGATTTTTTTTTCTTTATAACACAAAGTGTCTCTGTCTTTCATAGATAGCTTCACAACTTTTCCATGTCACAGCACCAAGAGCTCCAAACCTTCGTTGTACATGAGCTTCAACGACATAGTAATAACAACATTTATGGCAATGCAGTCTATGGCTCCACTTGGGATAGTTTCGATGTCATCTGAGTATTCGTCAGCAAAGATCCAGTTTCCCATAACTGATATCTTCAACTTTCCATACCACAATGTCTGCTATACTACTCTTCGATTGTTCCAGCTCTCAATACTGCAGGTGTTTTCTAGAAGTCTAGTGAAAATATCATTTCTCACTTTTTCCACCTCTATTTCAGTGTGTTATTTCACAACCAACCAACAGTGTCTGTTACGAGGTCGGTCTTCCTTAATACAACATCTGCCCTATTGACCCCTTGAATACCAGCGAATACATCTTCTAACCAATTTTCAAGGTTTCATACCACTTAACACTAACATTCTCTTTGCTTACAACACAACCGGTTTTCTGCTGACTGGGTAAATTTCCCAACCCACTGGAGATAAATCGACTGTCCCCTATTCGACAAGACCCTTTATTAGACAATGACTTTGAGTATCAACCATGATGGTCACTGCTAAAAAGGATACCAATAACAAACGATCTTCTTTACAGATGGCTATAGAATTATGATGCTATTCAATGTTACAATGAGAAGAATAAGGAAGACAATAAAGGTTGAAAAGAGGTGACGAGTAGTAAGGATGTATGGAAGGAAAAGAGACACAATAAGCAAGATATATATTAAGAACACTAATAAATAGATCAAAATAAAAGAGAAAAGGTTTAATCAAGTGGATAATTTTATATACTTGAGGTCATTTATAACCTCAGATGGTAGGTACACAATAGAGCTTAAGAGCAGAATACGGCCAACAAAAGAGGTATTTCAGAAAATGAAACGTATCTTAGGTGATAAGTCACTATCATTGAAGGAACAAATAAATAAACTTTCAACAATAAAATTACAAAAATTAAAAATTAATTTTCGACAATAAAATTTAACAATTAAATTGCTACCAGAAACATTCAAATTAGAAACAATAAAGAGAAATTTACTGTATAAATTTTATTGTCGAAAATTAATTTTTAATTTTTGTAATTTTATTGTTGAAAGTTTATTTATTTGTTCCTTCAATGATAGTGACTTATCACCTAAGATACGTTTCATTTTCTGAAATACCTCTTTTGTTGGCCGTATTCTGCTCTTAAGCTCTATTGTGTACCTACCATCTGAGGTTATAAATGACCTCAAGTATATAAAATTATCCACTTGATTAAGCCTTTTCTCTTCTATTTTGATCTATTTATTAGTGTTCTTAATATATATCTTGCTTATTGTGTCTCTTTTCCTTCCATACATCCTTACTACTCGTCACCTCTTTTCAACCTTTATTGTCTTCCTTTTTCTTCTCATTGTAACATTGAATAGCATCATAATTCTATAGCCATCTGTAAAGAAGATCGTTTGTTATTGGTATCCTTTTTAGCAGTGACCATCCTGGTTGATGCTCATAGTCATTGTCTAATAAAGGGTCTTGTCGAATACGGGACAGTCGATTTATCTCCAGTGGGTTGGGAAATGTACCCAGTCAGCAGAAAACCGGTTGTGTTGTAAGAAAAGAGAATGTTAGTTTTAAGTGGTATGAAACCTTGAAAATTGGTTAGAAGATGTATTCGCTGGTATTCAAGGGGTCAATAGGGCAGATGTTGTATTAAGGAAGACCGACCTCGTAACAGACACTGTTGGTTGGTTGTGAAATAGCACACTGAAATAGAGGTGGAAAAAGTGAGACATGATATTTTCACTAGACTTCTAGAAAACACCTGCAGTATTGAGAGCTGGAACAATCGAAGAGTAGTATAGCAGACATTGTGGTATGGAAAGTTGAAGATATCAGTTATGGGAAATGGATCTTTGCTGACGAATACTCAGATGACATCGAAACTATCCCAAGTGGAGCCATAGACTGCATTGCCATAAATGTTGTTATTACTATGTCGTTGAAGCTCATGTACAACGAAGGTTTGGAGCTCTTGGTGCTGTGACATGGAAAAGTTGTGAAGCTATCTATGAAAGACAGAGACACTTTGTGTTATAAAGAAAAAAAAATCAAGAGTATGGAGTGATGAGTGATTAGTCTGTATAAGTGGTTCTTAAACAGAAACGCTGGAATGATAAGTTGAAGCTTTCAGTAATGTAAAAGAGGGAAAGTGCTGACGTTGCTGATTATGTATTGTGAAATGTCTTTTCAAATAAAAGATCAAGACACGTTTGACATAACTATAGAAGCAACATTTTCCCTACTGTTTTTAAGTTTAGTAGAAATATTTATCTGTTTGGCCGATCTTTTTTCACCTTTGGTTAACAAATTTGTCCTACTTTTAACAATTTTGGACGAGACATTTCTTTACTTGGTCAATACAATATTTTGCCCCTTTTGGTTAACATTATTTCCTACTTTTTATGAATTCGGACGAGTCATTTATAAGTTTGACCGATATAGTTTCAACTTTGGTTAACAAAGTTTCCTACTTTTCGTAATTTTGGCGGAGATTTTATAAGTTTGGTCGATATTTTTTCACATTTGTTTAACAAAGTTTCCTAGTATTCATAAGTTTAGCAGCGATATTTTAAGTTTGGTCAACATATTTCTGTATTTACCCAACATTTTTATTACTTTGGTTCACTTATTTTCCTAGTTCGGTCGACATGTTTCTTAGTTTGATCAATATTTTCCCCTTTTGGCTAACACATTTTCCTACCTTTTATAAATCTGGGTAAGCTATTTTTTACTTGGCCCCTATTATTTCCTACTTTTTATAATTTGTTGAGATATTTATGTATTTGACCGACCTTTTCCCATTTCGGTTGACAAATTTTCCAACTTTTTATAAGATTAGATGAAATATTACTCTCTATGTCGATATTTTTTTTTTCTCATTAGGTTAACAAATTTTCCTAATGTTTATAAGTTTGTTGTAAATGTTTCTTTACAGGGTCAATATTTTTTCTCCTTAGGTTAACAAATTTTCCAATTTTTTCATAAGTTTGGATGAGACATTTATAACTTTGACCGATATTTTTCACATTTGGCTAACATTATTTCCTTCTTTTTATGAATTCGGACGAGACATTTATAAGTTTGACCGATATTTTTCACCTTGGTTGTAGAAATGAGTATTTTCTGCAATCTATAGTAGGTGTGGGTATTACACAAAGTGAGCAAGCAGAATTAACTGGTTGTGTTACTATGGCCGTCAGCGTATTTAAAATGATATTTTTAACTTTCTCGGTATTGTGGTAAAGAGGTCATTGCATAATTATGTTTATATCTATTGTCCTCAATCAGAGGCCGAAAAAGCATTGTCTTGTCGTGTGGTATTGACTCTAGACAGAAATGCTGTTGGTAACTCGGTGCCAATGTTAGCAACTTGTAGATGTTGTGTCGTTCATAGAACCCATACTTGTGTATGGATAAAAAGCGCGGCATGCGGAAATTTGTTGTTAGAAAACACATGTATATATCTTCATATATACATATGCTACGAAAACATATTTTAAAGCCTCAAATTTGACTTCTTCAGACATTACGCTAGTTTTCATGGGAGACATGAGTGCATAGGGTGATTTAAATATAACCAGATTTACGTTTCCAAGGAGATAACATGCAGACTATGTTTTCGTTGAAAATTCGCTGTTTTCTCTAAGCAGACTGTCACTTGTGTCACAGCTAGTGTAGATGGTCATGTGTTTGTTATGGGTATTATTAATGTAAATGTTTATTCTGTTTGTAGTGTAAGGGGCCTTCTCTTCCATTGATAAGTTTTAAAAAACCAATGACCAAGCCCTATAAGACACATATGACAACCGTGTCTATCCTACTTCACTCATGTAGATTTGGTCCACAGTGTCCACCTCGGTAAGATTTTACAACAATAGACTGGAGCAGGAAACAGGAAACGTTATGTGAATAACGATACACCGAGCGTCAATACGCTTGGTGTTGTATTTTTCCTACACTTTTACTATGTCTCTATGGTTGTTTCCTGACAGGCTTCATCAATCAGACTCACATCAAAGGATGGCAGCATGCACATAATTGTTGGCAACAATATAGAATAGATAGTGGGCGCTTGGTTTAAGTGTTAGTCTGTTACGCTGACGTGAGGGGCGATCAGTGTATTTTGGTCGCAGTATAGAACAGATAGCGGTCACGTGATTTAACAGTTAGGCCGTTACGCTGACATAAGGGCATGTTGTGTGTACCTATTTGTATGTAACTAATACACCAACTGTATTCATACCGTTGTGTTTTTCACTTATTTGCTAATGTAACACTGGTGTTTTCTTCTTTTTTGTTTTTTTTATAATTTTATACATATCACTGTATTTGTTTTATTATGTAATTTAACTTGTAATAATGTACTTGAATTCTTTAAACTAAGGTTTATTTAGGCATAACTTTATATACTGTGTATATGCGCATTGCTTCTTCCTGACCAGCTGTCTGTCGTTGGTACCCAGTGTATAAGACACCTCTTTCTGGTAGGCTTAGACTGTCTATTATTACCCTCTCAGATTGATTGTAATCTTTGGTTTCTAAAATAATGCTTCGCGGCGACGCAACGTTTCATTACCATTTTTGTTTCATTGTTGGTTTTGTTCAGGGCCACGCGACCTATACCGCCTCGTTTATCGTGTCATCTTCACTGGGTACCAGGTAGCTGATTAATATCTCCAGCTGGTGCCATCACAGCTAATCTAAACATAGTCACTAGCCTACCGCCGTTTGCCGTGGGAGGCACGGTAGTTTTCTACAACTAAATACCTTTGTTATCGTTATATAATAGACATCGCTGTGTATCCTTATTTACAAATACGTACATATTAGCTGACCTCCGATTTGTCATTTTGTTTAATAATAGCTGCAAAATGTCTCTGTCTTTCATAGAATCTGTACTTTTGTATGACTGTGAAGCGTGGGCAATGAGCAGACAAGATGAAAAACATCAGTGAAGATGTGGTGAAAATATACATACCATGCCCAGATAGAACAACAAATGATCAAGTCCCACTAGAAACAAAGGAAAAAAACAGTATCTACAACATACTCTTTTCCACTCTTAATGTTTAAGTTTGAGCGAAATATGTCTTTTGCAGCGTGTGACATGAGGAAATTTGTCCTTTAAAATCACCTTGAATATATATCTTCATATATAAATATGCTATGAACACATATTTTGAAGCCGCAAATTTGACTTCAGACATTATACTAATTGTTGAATGAGACATGAACGCCAAGGATGAACTACATGGGCACCCGTTAATGAATGTTTGTTGTTTATTAGTAGTTGTTTTAGTCGTTTTCTTGTTTCCGATCGGTACAGCAGTATTGATTTCACCTTAAAGCTAAATATTCATATACTATGCAGAATAATTCTGCTAAATATGTTCACAGAAACTGACATTAACATACTTATTAGATTTTCTCATAGCGGCAGATCTCTGTTTTTTCGTAGATTTATTAAATATTTCTAGTCAAATGTCTTCATTTAATTTCTGTAATAAAATGTCTTCATCTAATTTAACTTGTGAACTGCCTTCATATAATTTATGTAATCAACAGACACTGCGTAGGATCTGCAATATTTAGTAGAGGTGAACAACTAGGGTTATAATTAAATTATAAAACGACACGGCTTATGATTGTCACTAGGAAGAACGAAATACCACGATGTAATATACGTGTAAATGGGAATATTCTGAAACAAGTGAATAGGTACAAGTATCTCGGAACAGTCATAACAACTGATGGGAGATGCCTTGAAGAGATTAGCACAAGAATCGCCGTGGCGAAGATAACCTTTTGCAAGATGAAAAACATAACGACCAGCAAAAACATGGTAATTGCTACGAGAAAAAGAGTGTTGCGGCGCTACATAGAACCTGTAGTTTTGTATGAATGTGAAGATACTGAGCAGTCACGCTGAATCTGCTGGCTGTGGAACTTAGGTTTTTTGAGAAAAAAGCAAAGCGATACCGCTGGATTCGAACCACCGGGGTCTATGTTGGCTATTGTTAGCAACCATGGGCGTGATTCTAACCGCGAATGACGTCACCTAGCTCCGTTACATACTCGCCCACTGCCACACTACCCCACCACACAGTAGGTTTCAATCCTGACAAGCGCTATGGCAGCAACTAGACACCGTTATTATACATTTACGGCTTAGTATACACTTAAAAAGAGCCGCCTAGGCTGGACACCCTTATCAACCAGGTGCGTGTTTCGACTCTCAAACGATGCCTACAACACCACCTATCCCCGTTACAACCTTGACTACTACTACTACTACACTACTCCACCACACAGTAGGACTCGAACCTATCAAGCGCATTGACAACAACTAGACACCCCTGTTACACACTGGTGATATCCCACCACATCCCCTATGACCAACTAAGCACCTCCATACACTTACCAACGATAAGGATTCGAGCTTCGAACCTATCACATCCATATGAGGCGGCCTAGGGTACCAACTAGCTTGTGTGCGGCTATACAAACGGGAAGATAATTATTTTCTTTTTCTTCTTTACCATGGCTGACAGCTTTATCACGCGCATCTCCAATGCGACAGTGTTACCATACAAATGTGAAGACAAGGAAGGATTATACAGCTGGTCACAGCTTGTGAAACAATTAGGAACGATGCCGCCGCCGTTATCGAACTCATCTTTACTGAGCCTACCCACCTAGTTCAATTGATCTTTTCCTTTGTTACACATACTCCGATTAATATCACCAACTACCTTGCATAATTTACCGGCCATTTAATTCTTTTTTAACCCACAGACAATCAAAAAAAAAATATCGATCTAGGAAAAACACGAAGCGTGGAAGAACCCGGCTCACATCCCAACACGAGGGAGGCATAGACCTCACCATGAGCCATGAGGCATAGACCCCTGGCGCCACAGTTAGGATGACTGGGAGTATGACCAATACAGAGTACTATATCAGGCGACCTGTGCTTTGTTACACATACCCCGATTAATATCAACAACTGGCATTTACATTCATTTTTAACCCACAGACAATCAAAAAATATCGATCTAGGAAAACACAAAGCTTGGAAGGACCCAGACCACAAGCCAACACGAGGGCGAGGGAGGCAGCGGCATCCCTCACCAGCCCTCACCATCCCTTAGTAGCCATTTAAAAAGTACCCGTCTAGGTCGGACATCGTTATCGACCAGCAGCGTGATTCGAACCACCAATGCTACCACCTAGCTCCGTTACAACTCGACCACCACCACACTACCTCAACCACACCTTGAGATTCGAACCTGTCAAGCGCAATGGCAGTAACTAGAACCCCTGTTACACATTGGTGATATCCCACTATGACCAACTACGTACACCCACCCCGTCTTTCACCACTTACCAACCCACCCTACACATCGTTCTTTGTGCTTATTATTTTATTCCGACATCGCCCGTAATTAAAAACAACAGATGGCACCAGCGACCTCCCTCGACCCCGACACTGATATTCAACTGCCGGCAATATCGACTTTTTGCTCACAGATGTTCACCGATCTTACCAAAGATACTAATACATCAACCCGTAACAGCCGGCGCACACCAATCGATTATGTATAAATTATGTTCCCCCACTCCCCTTCTTTGAGCTTACTAAACAATGCGGGTCCTCATGCCACCTCATGGTCCTCCTTCTTTATTCTTAGTATATGAGGTATTTTATGTCTCAAACCGCCTCGTAACCTCCCTATATACTACTCACGTCTGGAAAAAAAAATTCCAGGTGAACGCAGAAGAAGAAGAAATACTTTTCATATTATAAAATGGAGGTTAGCATGGCAGAATGGGTAGGAGAGCTCGTTCTTAAACATCTGGTGTGCCGATGCACAGGTAGCGGGTTCAACTCCTACACTGGTCAGTTAGACTAAAATGTTGACTTCTCGTCCTTGACTTGGGGAAGTAAATTACAAGTACCTCTGAAGTATGAGTAGGTTCACCTGATGGCGAGGGACATTGGTAATAGGAAAGCTAATCCACATGCAAACATCAGTCCAGTGCACTAGGAAGTGTATGGACTACGCTTGAGTTCAAAACGAGCGAACGTAAACAATAACAATATACATTATGACATGCAGCTTGTCATTGACCTCTTCTGTTCTTGATGTTTATCGTGCATCTTAACATTCTCTGGTCTCATTATTATTTCAGTTTCTTCATTACCAGTTCTGTTGCGAAGGTGTTACGGGGGAAATTAATAATCCCGCATACCGCGTCCGAAACATATTGCGGGCAGTTTGGCATCAGAATGCCTTGCGTTGGTTTTCGTACAATGGCGTGAGTGCCGGCGTACAAAAAACAATGGCAATCTACTAATGTAAATTTGCTAGGAAATAATAAACAATGTTGGGGTTGAATGTCACGTCCTGTAAAGGATATGCAACAGACTGTTTTGTCTCATTGCATACTGTAGTATCATCATCATGTGCCATGCCGGTAAGCGTGGGCGGTCATGTTTCACCATCTCACCCGATCATCAGAGTCGTGGGTCAGCTCTGTGTTCTTGTCTCAACCATACCATGTGACCAAGCCATCCAGGTATTTACTTCTTTGCCTTCCCCTTGTTCTCTTCCATCGATCTTGTCAGTTGTCACCAAGTTCTTCACTGTATTTCTTCTCATAACGTGACCAAAAATATGTGACTGTCTTCGTCGAATTTCTCTAATCGATTTTCATTTGTTGGTGTTGTTGTTGTTGTTGTTGTTTGTTTTTTGTTTTGTTTTAGGACTTGGTCATTGATTTTTCTTTCTGTCCATGGTATTCTTTGCATTTTCCTCATTTTCATACTGTAGTTCCATTACCACAATAACTGCCAGTTATGTGTTTAGAGTGCAATCATTACAGATGTATCTTACAAGTATTACAAATATTACAAGGTGTTACAAGTATTACTTCAAGTTTTCATTATTCAGATAGTTGCCATTTTAAAACAGCAGCTGTATACAGGCGTTGCCGTTGAAGCGTGTTGAAAATGTTCCGCAGCAGAAGCATGCCTGTGATAAAAGCTGGACTCGTCCCACCATTCCTATCACGTTTCTAAGAAAATAAAAACCGGACGAGAAACGGCTGTGAAGACAACATCTACGTAGGCACATGTTAACCAGGCGCACACCCACACAGCTCCCACATCTACACAGCTCCCACATCTACACAGCTCCCACATCCACGCACCTCACACACCGCGACCACATGCACGCAACCACACAACCTCTGCATCTACAATTTCTAGCCATGGTATACAACTGCACACTGAAATACATGCTGCCGGTCAAAGACCTCAGTCTAGGTGATACAGTGATTCTCAAACTGTTAAATACTGCGGTGCATTTTCGAAATTAAAGTTGGCATTCTGAATTTGTGCTGATGTGTAAGACATAACTTTCATCAAATCAATCATCACTGGATTAATTTAATCTGGATTAAAGGAGGGAAACAATTACTTTTGTTAAGAAGAAGGAATAGAAGTAGAGGTAAAATAATAATAATAAGAAGTAGCTAAAGCAGGAGCAGAAGAAGAAAAAGGAGAAGTGAGAGGGCTTTATGAAAACGAACGAACAAATGAACAAACGAATAAACATTATTTTCAAAAGGTTAAGAATTGGGCACGCAAGGCGGTCCGACATTCTGCCCTTCTAACACTTTCTTTCAAACATTATTTCATCCATACATCATTCGAGGCTAACTGAGAACAACAACAATATAAAAAGAACGAAGAAAAGGAAGAAAGAATGGAAACAAAAATAAGAAGAAACTTTACAGGAAGTATTTTAAAACAACATAATACCAAGATATATACTACTATAACATATTCATAAATATGCAAATACAGTCATAATTTTGTTTAGGTCTGTCATTGTCTCTAAACATTTGAACACATCCCACTTGAGTACTGGCATCTATGGTGAGGGGGTAGCGAACGCTGTTCGCAATCCCACATACTGCGTTTGGAAATCAGCTGCCAGCGATCTGGAAGAAGACCGCCTTGTGTTGATTTTTAACAACGGTATCAGCGTCGGTCGTTCAGACAGCAGTAGCAGACCACTAAAAGTAAACTTGCCTGGTAAACCAAAAACAAAACCAAACATGCTTGGGTGTTGCGACATACTGTAAAGTATATGCAAGTAACTTTTAACTGCCTAGCTCAGGTGTAGCGTTCTATACTCGTTTTAGAACCACTGGGGTACACCGTCTTGCCGTTTAACCGCGGCCTGACATTTGGCAGTAAACTTTACTGTACAGTTTGTGATAAGCGGCGGAAGAAGTCTGTTCACTCTGCATTCTTATGCCTTCCCAAACCAAAGGAATGTGATTTCCCGTCTGCCTCCACTCTCCAGCCTACCCACCTATGTACAGAGTGCAATTAGGCCGGCTTCTTGATTCTGTTTATCAAACCTAATCTCGGAAGGGACTTTATGAAACTTTTACGAATTTGAGGAAGGAAACCGTTCTTCGGTAAGAGCGTTTAATGTCTTAAAGCTGTCGCTACCTGACATGGTCTTTGTGGGTGAAGTAGACAAAGAAGGAAAAGAAGGAAAAGCGGGAGAAGAAGAAGCAGAGGAAGAAAAAGATGATGAGGAGAAGGAGGAGGAAGACCAAGAGGAAAGTAGGAATAATAATGAGGAGGAACGGCAGGAGGAAAGGAGGAGGAAGAGAATAAAAAGCGAAAAAGAGGAGTCAAATGTGAAGAAGAGGAGGAAAATGTGAGGAAGAGGAGACAAGGCAGAGAAAAAGGGTGAAGACAAGAAGAAAACAACAAGAGGCAAATTAGGCATACAAGTAGTAAAGGATGATATATCAGACATGGCAAGGAATAGGTACCAGGCAAACAGAGACACGAATCTCCCGCCTCATAGCTAGACTAGAGACAATCATCAGCTAGGAAAAGCAAACCCAGAAAAATGTCATGTGAAAGTGGTATGTACTGAGCCATAGACTGAGATAAACAGTGCAACACAGCTCAACTTGATGATGTCAAACCCATTTTAATTAGACCCAATCTTTCGTGACCCGCCCCCCCCCCCTCTTCTCTCTCTCTCTCTCTCTCGCTCTAGCGCGCTGTCTCTCTCTCACTCTAGCTCTCTCTCTCTCCCCTCTCTCTCTCTCTCTCTCTCTCTCTCTCTCTCTCTCTCTCTGTTATCATATCAACGCGTGTAAAGATTATGTATAAAAGATGTGAAACTAATAAGTAAAGGTAAGTAAAGGGCTCTTGTTCACTCCTTAAGGCGTATCGGGCATGTGGTAAATAAGTAAAGATTCCCTCTTTACGTGCCTGAAGGCCACTGGCTTATGAAGATGTACTCATATTTTGATAGAGGTAAGCATCCCCGAATGCATAAGAGAGCTCGATCTTAAACATCCGATGCGCTGATGCCGCGGTAGTGGGTTCAACCCCTACATTGGTTAGTTGGACTAAAATGCTGACGTCGCGGTCATTGATTTTTGGTCGTAAATTACAAGTACCTCTGAAGTCGCCTGATGGCGAGGGACACTGGTAATAAAGAAAGCTAATGCACACGCAAAAATAAGTCAAGTGCACTAAAAGTAGCAACACGTGTATGGAAGATGCTTGAAAACAAGGCGAGCGAACGCACAAAAAATAATAATAATAATGATTTATATTCAGTCAGAATAATAAGGTGACACAAGGTATCCGTGGCACACTCTTCTTCTAACTGCAAACGCATCTGTCAGCTTACCCCATACAGAACTCTAAATGATATATCTTCATATGTTAACTTCATTAAGTCAATGATTTTCTGTGGGATTCTAACACATCTCATCGTCCTCCCGATACTCTTCCGATTTCTTATTCTTATTCTTCTTGACTCTACTTGGGAAGAGCGGCATCGGAAGAAAGAAAAAAAAGAACAGCGACGTTTGGAAACATTGGCAGTAGAAAATGCAGAACCAGGTCAATAAATTCTGTTTGGGGGTCTAACGTGCATACTAAAGGAATGTTCTGCGCTCAGAGAGCGGGTCACGTCTTTACGAAGACGGTGGGATGGAGAAATGTCATCGACAGACTTGATCCTGAACACTGAGCACGGAGATCTGTGGAGATAAATGAACACTGAACCATTTGACACGGCATAAGATGATAATAGTAAACATGCAATAAACATTCTTTTGTAGATAAACTTTTTAATTGTTGAAATGTAACCAGGACACGGCCCATTCGGTTTTATCTACACAATGCCCAACTGCCGAGAGATTTTTAATGTGCGCAGCGAAGGATTTCTCTTTTCCCCTTTCCCTCATCCGAGGAGAATAGACGTCTGATCCTCTACCCAGCATCATTAAGGTGGGGTGTAACATCTTCGGATTCCTCAGTTTGTAACAATCCACAATCTGAACAATGTACAACATTTACTAATGGCAACAAGCCGTACTTGAAAACGACGAAAAAAGCATTCGCCCGTATGTATTCAAAATTAGAATCAAATACAAGATAAAACGAAAATAGAGCCATAAAAACATCAGTTGAAAAGTAACCAGCGAGGAGGGAGCGAGTGGGGGACACAGTCAAGTGTAACCGAGCAATGTACCTCAACATGCTATAACCAAATGGATATTGTGCATGCAGTTTAATCCCATCTGACCTCCGGAGTAATTGCTTTCAGTTGTTTGGCTCGGCGACCCCTTCTCGACCTTTCTTAACCTGAGCCCTCTTCAGCACTCAACGGCTAGTACATTACTGTAAACCTTAACATATACTCCATAAACGAGCGAAGTTGATTTTCATAGGGTTAAGAAGTGGACACACAGACAGGCCCGTCTGACATTCTGCCCTTCTCAACTCTCTGATCTCATACATTATTTCATTTATGCATCACTTATGCAGTAAATCGTAGACACCAACGACAACAACAATATAAACAATATATGCATTATAAACGCATGGAAAATGTGCAATAATCAATAATACATGACTCACTAACACTATGTATTAAGGAAGTTATATTTTGCAAAGGTAGATGTATCGTGCCGTCCTTCCTGGCCTAGGCGTTAGCGACTTTCTCCGTAATCCCTGTATACTCTCGTGAGTAACGTGACGACGGCGAGAATCGGTAGCGGTCCTAACCGTGTCGGTAACTTACGGTGTATGTGAGCCGGTCGCTCAGAAATCAATGGCAAACTACTGAGCGTAATCTTGCCAAGAAATCAACAATCAGCTGAAAGATGCTGATGTTGACAGCGATGTCCTGTAAAGGATATGCAAACATTTTTATATAGATGTATCGTACCACAGTAAGAGAATATTTTTTTTGAGAACATCTGAGCTATGTTTACCGATTTCTTTAGACATGTCCTGAAAAGGGACGGAAAGCAATTATGCTGGTGGAATGAGGGGTGGGGGTGGGGGGGGGGGGGGGGGGGGGGGGGGAAATACGCCATCAAAGAGTGTAAAGAAATCAAACACCGAGATCTCCATGGAGTACGTCACAACGGAAAAGTTGGAAGGGGGAGGGGGTGGGGTGGGGGAGGGGGAGAAGGAAGACCAAGAGAAAGGATGCTGGACAGTTTGACATCATGGCATGGAAAAACATCAGTATCAGATATCACCGGCAGTGCATGAGATAGAAGGTTGTGGACAGACATGATCACAAACATTACACGGCATGAATTATAAGAAGATTGGCAGTACATGAGACAGAATTCTGTGCATAGACATGATCACCAATATCACACGGCATGGACTATAAGAAGATTGATTTTTTGGGGGGGATTGAGATTAAAACATTGAGCAAGACCCACCACTGGCAACGCTGCTCGTATTCCGGTACGAATCTAAGGCCTTGTCCACGTCAATTTGGAAGCACTACTCTCGAGTTTCACTCTCGTTTGAGCTTGTCAGTAGTGCATATCCTTGACTGAATCCGGGATCAAACCCGGATCCTGTCGTGTGAGGTGAGTGTGTAACCCTAGACCACGCAGCACACGCTAGACGCTACCAAATTATCACACTAGAATATGAATAACGAAAACACAAACCATAGAATGTACGATTTATTGCCTAGCATATTTCGCTGCATCTCGTCAGGTACATATTGCAGATGCCACACACGGTAGAGTAAAATAACTAGATACGTCGTTCAAGCTGAAATATATACATGTTCGCACAGTAATATCAAATGTTTACCATGGTAATTTTAAACTGACTACCATGTCTTTCTGTTTGAACAAAATTGGCCTATGCAGAGGAATAATTAGGGCTTCTGCAAACTGTAACAAACGACTATTTTGTGTTTGAAACAAACCGCGAAAAGCGCTGTCTCTGTCAATTACATGACCGGTTTCCAAGATTTGATGTGCAATGGACGACGCCGGAAGTTTTATATTTGTGGTGTGTCAACCTTACTATGATCCCATCGCCTGTGTGTAAATATCTTGTCAATCCAGTCTGGTACGTGTTCAACAACCCTGCTATGTAGCTGCCGATGTAGGTAGACTCGCACCTGCATATGAATTGGTCAATGCAATTTGATGTGGCGTACATAGGGGTACATTCTTTTACTGCTGGGGTGGGAATAGATGTAGTTCTGTACCTAATAACTGGAGTGGCAGCACAGAATATCACAACGTCACCTATCGTAGGCTATAGCTCAAATTTTGCCCGATTGTTGATACTGACACCCGTCAATCGATGTGGCCCAGAATGATCAGGTCTTTTGGACTGCAAGGCACACCTGGCCGCCTAAATTCCAGCGAGCACTAATCAAATTGATGTTTTTTTCCCCTTTGGGATTTGAGATTAAAACATTGAGCACAACCCACTACTGGCAACGCTGATCGTATTCCGGTATGAACCTATTCAAAAGAAGATAGGCATTATAAGAAGATTGGCAGTACAAGAGACAGAATGCTGTGGATAGACATGATCACCAACACCACACGGCATGGACTAGAAGAAGAAGATTTACCGATAGTTGGTTGGTAGTAAAGACTCTTTGTTTAATCTCTCAAGTCAGATACACTGTCGATCAGGTCATCCAAACCGTGAAAAATCTTGCATCTATTGGAGTGTGGCTGTGAGGGGACATTTCTCCTGCTCCCAGTACCAAAGTACCATCTCTACGGTACTGTTGCAAAATTCCTCTTCCCGTCTCCACGGTCATAAACTAGTGGAGTGTGCAAGATTGGTACTGAAAGACCACGTCTGCGAAGAGGCACAAAATGGATTTCTTCTTCTTCTTCGTTCATCCGGAGTTTTTTTTCGGATGTGATTGCGTTGTGCCTGTTTACAGCAGAGCTGCGTTCTTGCGCCGTTAGGCCGACACATCCGACTTCTGCGGGCATTTGTTGACCGGGTTAACCTTCCCGGGGGTTTCTTAGGACGTTTGACTCTCACTGTTGTGGTGTTATCCCCCATTCCCAGCTGGTCCATATAGAACAGCCAAAGATCCTGGTCAGCCCTCAAGGGAAGGCAGGGGCAGGACCATGGGCATTTCCCCGCATCCAGGAGGCTTCCATACTTGCAGAGCCGATACATAGCGCTCTGGTACTGGGCTCACCCAAGGAATCGTCACGTCCTGCACATGGCTGCTTAGCCTCACTTCCGTATATTGGGCCTTCCGTTTCACCATAGGCTGTTCTTCCGGAAACCAGAAGTATGCAGTCTGCAGATGACATCCACACAGTGAGCTTTCGATTTCGACTTTCCACGTAATGGATTTGCTATCCAAGCAATATTCATTTCATGCCACTAGGACACTTTTCCACCTTTTTATGAAGCCCACACAATGGGCTTTTGATTCGGACTTTCCACGTAATGGATTTGCTATCCAAGCAATATTCCCATTTCGTGCCACTAGGACACTTTTCCACCTTTTATGAAGCCCACACAGCGAGGCTTTCGATTTGGACTTTCCACATAATGGGATTTGCTATCCAAGCAATATTCCATTTCATGCCTCTGGGTCTTCATGCACCTTTAAATGTCAACCTGTATGTAGTTAAAGTAAGCTGCGGTCACTTGAGCTTGTGATATCTCATAGAGCTTGTCCTCAAATGAAGCAGGTGTGGGCCAAAATATCTTTCTCTGTTCTGCATACGTTGGGCAATCCTGCAGCAAATGTTTGCTGTCATTTTTCCAGTTCTACAATTACATTCATCAGTATCTCCTATCTTTAGTTTATTGAACAAGTGGTATTTCAGCCTGTTATGTCCTGTGCGGAGTCTGAAGATTGCTACTTGTTCTCTTCGGTCGAGTTTGTAATATGCATCATCCTTCTGATGGCCTGGATGCTCAGATTCCCATTTGGTTCTATAAGTGCTTTTTATCAACCTCTTTGCCTCCTTATAGGTTATGTCTATGTCAGGCTGTGGATAGTTCGTCCGCCCTCTTTTGCCAGTCTGTCAGCCTCTTCGTTTCCAGTATACTGCAATGTGATGGGATCCACTGTAGTACAACTTTTTGGATTTCTGGCATAGACCATGGAGTGCTGCTCTTAGGTCAGTTAGTTCTGTGCTGTTATTGCTCTTGAGTATTGAGACAGCTGACTTTGCATCTGTGAAGATAGCTATTTGCTTCTCTTATTTTCCTCCATCAGGAGCATTTCTGCTGCAGTTTTCAAAGCCTCTACCTCCGCTTTGAAGTTACTTGAAAATTTTCCAGTTGCCATTGAATGTGTTTTTTTCACTCCATTTTTTAAATTTAGGAGAATTCCTCCTCCTCCATTCTCTATTGATTTTTGCTGATCCATCTGTATATGCATGGGTCCAATTCCTGCTTGGGTAATGTTCTTTTATGTAGTTTAGGTTATTTCTCTTCTTTCGTTTCATGCTGAGTGTTCTTTTCTCAATACCAGGAATGTTTTCTATCATCTCAGGCAGTTGCTGCTGTCTCCAAGCTGGGAAGTTGTGTGCATTGTGTATGGGCTTGACTGTTGATATGTTAAGTATAGGATCTGCCCTAATCCTTCGTTTGCAGTTTCTACAAAGTTGCTACGCTTCAGTCTTCCCTTTCCAAAACCATTAAATCTGTTGTACATAGGGTGGTCTGTCAATCTTCTAAATTTTTCTGCTTGTTGCTGGGCTCTGCTATCTCTTCTATCCTGCATTGGTTGTAAACAAGTGATCTTTTCTAGTTCATTAATAGGCGTTTGTCTTCAGGCTTCCAGTTATGATTCGCATTCCTTGGTTTTTGGCCTCTACTTATTTTGTTAAAGTTTGACTTAGCTGCTGTTGCCCAAGCTGCAATGCCATATTCCAGTTACTGGCCTCACCCGTCCAGTATATAACTCTTGAGAACTTTCTCATCTGCTCCCACGTTGTACCAGCAAGCTTTTTCATGATTGCCATTCTCTGCCTTGCTCTTGTTCGATTTTTCTCAACCTGTGTCTTCCATGTCAGGCGACGATCAAAGGTGACTCCTAGATAGTTTGGATTTTCTTCATGGCGCAATATTTTTCCATTCAATACCAGCTTAGGTTGCTGAGTTTTATTTGAGAGGGAGAACACGTGCATGTTGTTTTCTCCTCACTTATCTTCACTAGCCATGATTTCTGGACCAGTCCTCTAGCGCTAATAGGGCTTGCTGTATTCTGCTGTTAGCTGTACTAATATATTCTTCAGATGTCCATATGGCTAGGTTCATCTGCAAAGGAGGATGTGTGTACTCTGGCTGGAAAATTTTCTGTGATGTCATTATATATGCTAGGAATAATGTTGGTGAAAGAACTCCTCCTTGGGGGACACCTTGCTCCAGCAGCATCATTTTTGCTTGTTTGTCCTTGTACTTTTGTTCCTGGCCAGTTCTGTTCTCAAGGTAGTGGCTGATCCATTTATACATTTTTCCACAAACATGCATGTTTTGCAGTTTTACTTTCAGTCCTTCCTTCCATACTTTATCAAATGCTTTTTCTAAATCTATCCAGACTGCTAGTGTGTGCTTTTTTCCTTGGAAGGCATCCTCTATTTCCTGAGCTATATAGGTTATTTGATCTTCAGTGGATCTGTATTTTCTTAATCCTGCTTGGTGTGGTGTTAAGAGTTTGTTTTCTTCCAGATGCAATGTTAGCCTGCCATTGATAATGCGTTCCATTAATTTTCCTACACAGCTAAGTAGACTGATAGGTCGATAGCCATTTGGTTCTTCCAGGTCTTTTCCTTTCTTTGGGGACTGGTATTAGTATAGCTTCCTTCCATGCCTGTGGGACTATTCCTCTCTTCCAGCTGTTATTTAGGACTGCTAGTAGTTTCTTCTTTGCCTTGGTGCCTAGTTCTATTAGCATTTCATTGTGATTCCATCCTTTCCTGGTGATTTCTTCTTTTTTAGGGTATTCATTGCCTGTTCCCATTTCTCCCATTGTTAGATTTGCCATCATATATTCTGCTGCTGTCTCTGTATTTCTATGATGTATCTGTTTGTCTTTGATTGCTTTCTTCTGTTCGGTTGTAATATCATGTGGTTTGCATTTGCATAGTGTTCCATTAGTGCATTTGCAGCCTTTTTGCCTGTAAGCAAGGCATTTCTTGTTTAATTGTTATTTGTTTGTTTCTAGGTCCTTCATTGTTCATGGCTTTCACTAGTTTCCATAGTTTGTTTCCATCCCTGTCAAAATTCAGGTTTTCTGTTTTTTCCCTCCAACAATCTCTTGTTGTTTGATTTACTGTTCTTTTATATTTTGCTGAGATGGCTTTGAGAGAGATGTTTGCTTCAATTGTTTGTCTCTCTCTGCTGTCTTCCTGGCATCTTCAACTTTGTCCTCCAAACTTTGTAGTTCTTCAGTCCAGTATGGTTTGTAATTTTTCCTCGCTCCTCTTGGAATGGACTCAGTGGCTGCCTGTATTATCGCTCTGTTTAGACTTTCCACCATTTGCTTTATGTTGCCATATCGTGTATTTATGTTTTCACAATATTTGTCTGTTAGTATGGCAAATCTGTCCCAATCTGCTCGTTTGTAATTCCAGCGGTGCAAGGGCTTTTGCTCCTGTGGAACATACTCCATATTCATTTCAAGCTTGATTGGTCTGTGGTCACTACCTGCTAATTGGTCCAGCACATGGCGATCGATTTTGTGGAGGATGTCTCCTGTGCAGAAAGCTAAGTCTGGAGTAGAAGTGGTAAGCCATCTTCTGGAGTAGAAGCTCGGTGTGTCATCCGCTTTGTTGAGTAGATGGAGATTTGAGTCTATTTCCCAGTCCTCCAATTCATCTCCTCTTTTGTCAGTATCTGGGTATCCCCATCTTTCTGAACGGCTATTAAAGTCTCCGACAATAATGCAGTTTGTGTCAGTTATTTTCATGTTTGAGAGTGTAAGGTCCTTATCTGCTGGGCTATACAGATTGTAGATTCTTATTTTCACGTCCTTTATCATTATATCAACACCTATAATTTCCGTTTGGATTGTCAGAGATCACAGATACTTCGCTGCAAGGTATTGTATTTCGTGTAAGTATTAGAACTCCTCCTTTGTGTCCTTCGCGGTCGAAACGTGTGGCCTGATATCCTCTGACTGAGAATTTGTGATTGGCGTTGAGGTGTGTCTCTTGAATGCATGCCACATCCTATTCTATCTTTATGAAGACGCTGTGTTAGGGAGTCTTTCTTCTTGTAAACTCCTTCGGCATTCCACTGTAGTATGTTGAGTGTCCGGGGTATTTGGTCAATAGCTCTTAACCTACTCCTCTGTGCCTTGACTCCACAGCACAGGGGAAGGTGACCACCAGTAGTCATGGGTGGACCCCCTCGAGGCAGGGGGCCCGGCACTATCACCGCCTGATGGACTTCACGGGATTAGCACCATATCGATTAATTTTGATTTGTGACATCATGAATTAAGTTACGTTGCACTGCTTTGTCAAGCCTGTGGCTCAGTACATCCGATTTCGACAAGCATTTATTCGGGATGCTTTCCCTAGCCTTTGACTGTCCCCAGTCTACCTACAAGGCAACAGGTTTCACGTTGCACTGCTTTGTCAAGCCTGTGGCTCAGTACATCCGATTTCGACAAGCATGTATTTGGGTTGCTTTCCCTAGCCTTTGACTGTCCCCAGTCTACCTACAAGGCAGCAGGTTTGTGTGTCTCTTCGTCTGGTCCCTCTCCCTTGACCTGTCCGACATGGGTGGCCCTACCAGTAGCTGTGCTACCGTCGGCATAGCTCTTGGGGTCATTGGGACGCACAAGCCCCTCTACCTCGTCACGGTGGACACACAGCAGAGGGGAATTGGATTTTAAAAGACTAAAAGTAAAGTATCATTTTACAAGATATAAGTGTATTGGACATATGGGTGCTACACCATGTGAGGATGGAATGTATGAAGCTTTGAGTACCACCAAGAATGAAGCACACACTTGATCTCTTCATGCATTGACGCTGAAAGGCAACACTTGAATGGCGGAGAGGAATAACAAGTACTGGCTCCTTAGATCGCAACCTCTACAGAAATGAATTTGCTGGCCTAAGAATGAATTAATTAAGACTCGATTGGTTGGTTGGTTGGTTGGTTGGTTGGTTGGTTGGGTGAGTGGCTGGTTGGTTGGGTGGCTGGTTGGTTGGTTGGTTGGTTGGGTGGCTGGTTGGTTGGTTGGTTGGTTATTTTTGGTTTGTTGGCTGTGAATCCAATGGAAAATTGTGAGTTTAATTCTTAAGTCGAATCATTTGGCTTTCAGGTCGTATGAGACCTGAAAACAGCCATGATCAAACGGAGTGAGGCTAATCTGTAGATGTTTCGCCCGACTTTATACACCCGACTTTATACAACCAACTTTATAGTCGATTTTATACAACCGACTTTATTCACGCGACTTTATTCATCCGACTTTATACAACCGACTTTATACACCCGACTTTATTCAATTAACTTTATACACCCGACTTTATACACCCGACTTTATACACCCGACTTTATACTAAAGTACCATCTTGACAGGGACGGTATTGCAGAGCTGTCCGCCCCTTTTCCAATCTTAAAATTCGATCACGTAAGACCGGCCCTGGATCTTCACTTCTGAGGAGAGGTATATTATTATGTCACTAGACCCGCGTAAACTGTCTCTGTTAGTGGACTCGTTCAGCAGTTTGACAATTGGACTCTCAACAGTTGACTTCTCGTTCAGAAAGCAATGGCAGACTTAAGCAGGTCATGTACAGAACGCCGCTCTCATGGCGGTGCGCCGAAAAACCTTTCAGTCGCTGGCCATGTCTCCTGCCTAGTACCCAAGGTGTTGGCAATATTCTGTATCCACCTTCGTGCAGGAAGACCCTCGTACCCAAGGTGTTGGCAATATCCCGTGTCCACCTTTGTGCCGGAAGACCCCAGCCTCTTCTTCCATCCCACTATTGCTGTTAATACGGCCAAAGTTTAGTTGCCGAGACATGGCACTGTTAATGAGCTAGTTTTCTTCGATGTTCATGTCTTATACAGGGTGTATTTTTAATGACCGTGCAGTGTTTGAAAATATTGCCGGTCCAAGTTTTGTATTTACCTATTACGTTGCATGAACTTTACAGAGGGTGAATATAAAACTTGGACCAGCAATATTTTCAAACACTGCACAGTCAGTAAAACTACGCCCAATAAAATGTCAATACTTTTATGGATTTTGAGCCATGATATTCTAAGAATATTTCTGTAACATTTGATCTCAACATCCACAATTTCTTCTTTAGTTATTGTGAAATGATCCATAACACACATCCATATGTTGCTACAGGGATGATTCATGTTCTAAATGTTACTTAAACTTGCAAACTATGAAACGTAAAATTACTGTGTAAATCAAAGACAACCAATACAGACTGCAAGGTGGCTGCATACAGACTGCAAGGTGGCTGCATACAGACTGCAAGGTGACTGCAATGTTCTGCACAGGGTATGCAATTTATTTAGGTCATGATTCAGCCACAGCACTTACAGGCGTTTAAAACAACCGGTAATGCTTTCATTACCGGGTTTGGATATACAAAGGTTTAAAGCTAACCAGTAATGTTTATATTACAGGGTTTAGATATACAAGGGTTTAAAACTAACCAGTAATGTTTACATTACAGTGTTTAGATATACAAGGGTCTAAAACAAATGTAATGTTTACATTACAGGGCTTAGATATACAAGGGTTTAAAATTAGCCGGTCTCCGGGAAGGTTAACCCGGTCAACAAATGCCCGCAGAAGTCGGATGTGTCGGCCTAACGGCGCAAGAACGCAGCTCTGTTGTAAACAGGCACAACGCAATCACGTTCGGAAAAAAAAACAACAACACCGGATGAACGCAGAAGAAGAAACTAGCCGGTAATGTTTACATTACAGGGTTTAGATATACAAGGGTCTAAAACAACCGGTAATGTTTACATTACAGGGCTTAGATATACAAGGGGTTAAAATTGTACAAATACAAGGGTTTAAAACTAATGTTTTCACTACGGGAATTAGATATATAAGGGTTTAAAACTGCTGGTAATGTTGTCATTACCAAGTTTAGATATACAAGGGTTCAAAGCTAGCCGTTAATATTTTCATTACCGGGTTTAGATATTCAAGGGGTTAAAACTAGCCGTTAATGTTTTCACTACAGGGTTTAGATATACAGATGTGTAAAAATACCCTAATATTTCCATCACCGGGTTTAGATATACAAGGGTTTAAATCTCTAAGGTAATAGACAGACGAGCCGGTCTCCCTGGTCTAGGCGTTAGCGTCTTTCTCCGTAATCTCGTATACTCTCGTGGGTGACGTGATGTGCGCGAGAATTGGTAGCGGTTCTTGCCGCGTCGGTAATTTACGGGGTGTATGAGCCGGTCGCTCAGAAATCAATGGCAAACTACTGAGCGTAATTTTGCCTAGTACATCAACAGCAGCTGAAAAATGTTGGTGTTGACTGCAACGTCCTGTAAGAGATATGCAACATTTTAAAAAAATACGCAGACGAGATACGTGATTTTCAACATACTTCAAGGCAATACACAGACGTGATACGTGATTTTCAACAAACGTCAAGGCAATACACAGATGGGATACATGATTTTCAACAGACTTCAAGGCAATACACAGACGGGATACGGGATTTTCAACATACTTCAACGTAATACAGACTGGATACGTGATTATCAACAAACTTCAAGGCAATACGACAGGATACGAGAGGGTCAGAAAACACCAAGATTCACGACCACCGTCAAAAGATAGGTCTTACGGTAGCGCATGAAAAACCTGCAGTTTGTTAAGTTGGCCGGTTGTGTTCAGGGCAGCTCGGCACTTGTACCTATTTGTCAGACTGCTATAAGGGGAGGGGAAAGAAAATAACGTTTACAGCCGGCTGCTTCTGCAAAGGTCAAATATTTCAACCTGGTGAGGTGAAATCACGCCTGACCGGGCCTGAGTTACCGCAGAACAGTGGGGCACGACTAAACAAGCCTGTAGGTGTGTTTGGTCAGGGTTTGAGCTTTGTGGAGGGGAAGTAATGAGACCATATGTCTGTTAACTCTTTCAATTCCGAATAACTCAGTCATGCGGTTGCCGGTTCCTCCTTTCATGCCATCCTTAACTTCTAGTGCTCAGTTTACAAGTTGTTACACTGAACTCACGGGAGTTGTGGCTTAGGGGTAATGGGCGCGTTTCCCAGTCTTCTCCCCCCCCCCCCTTTCCCACCGACATACCGACTCGAGGGGTCGAAATCAGCTGCAGACGACTTGGAACCAGACCGCTGATTTCTGTGGTATGTGAGTAATCGTTCTGAAATCAATGGCAAACTACTGAGCGTAATAAATACAGAATAAATCACAAACAGCCAATAACAATGCTGGGGTTGATTTCAACGTCCTGTAAAGAACACGCAACTAGCTTTTTAACTGATTCAGTGCCAAAGGATAATATATCGCCAAATGTGATCTCTTATTTGGACAGAAGGACGGTATATCGCCACATAAGAGCTATCGTGTTAATTGTATTGTTTCGTGGTTTCCTCCTCAATTTAAATGCCCAGTGAACGGATATTTACATGTTGATACTTGTTCATTTGATAGTGTACCAAGTCTGGTCGAAACCTACTTCGTGTTTGCTACTGAATCAGACAAAGACTAACCCCATCATTGTGTCGCTCTCATTGCGGTACTTCAAAAGCAGACTCGATCCTTTGTCGGTTCCCTTGCCTGATGTAATTCCAGACCCAGTGTGTCTTCCGTGTACTGTCTCCATCGTCGTGCTGTCCCACACCTGCCCCCTCCTTCCTGGACCCTTGCTTGACTATTCTTTCCAAACCACTGTAGCCAGTCATCTCATCTCATCATCTCACTTGTTGCTCTTGTACCTTGCGGTGTCGAGGTGAAGTATAAACAGCGGAAGAGTGCCCGTTATGGGCTTCATGTAAGCCCGTTTATACTTCTCAGTTTTCTACGAGCAGTATGAAGCTCCCCTGCCGACTAGCTAGGCCAGTCACAGGTTTAGGGCAAAAATCTGACCATAGGGAGTCCGTACCCTTTTTTTCCCCGCGTTTCCATCCTGTCGGGGGCAAAAAGAAAATCCTAACCTGCACAGTTCGTGGCGACTGTACTAGCCAGGCGGCCCTTATTCCTCAGGCTCAAAGACCCCTCTGCCATACACCGCAAGGTACTCTACTGGCAGTAAATGACAGTTTTTTAAATGACAGTTTCCATCCTGTTTCAGAATATTGCGGTTAACATCAGTATCTTTCATCTGTATGTTGGTTCCTAGGCTAGATTACCCTCATCAGCACGCCACGACTTTCTGAGCGACCGGCTCCATACTCTCATAAGTCACTGGCGCGACTCGAACCACTTCTAATTCTCGTGTGCTCACGTCAACCACGAGAGTATTCGGGGTTAACGGAGAAAACTGCTAACTCCTCTGCCAGGGAGCCGGCTCCGTACCCTATGGCGAGCCAATATTATGGCCAAATTATATAAGTTTCCAAAGAGCTACTGTAGCCTTCTGGTTAGGTGCCAACCTGTCGGTTCAGTGGCCACGGCTTCAACCCTGCATCGGAGTGCATTTTCAAAATCTGCCTGGGCGAGCCTAAAATATGTACCTGGAAATGTGTTGTGACGTAAAGGCGGCAGCTGTTATACTGTCCACACTTAAAAGGGGGATTACATTCGATAGGATGATTTCATTGTACCGGGTTTTATCCCGGGTTTTTGGCACGATCTCTTTCCCTAAAGCGACCTGTTCGAAAGCGTGGCACAGAACACGAACTCCGTATATCCAGCAACGACCAACATGGGTTTCCGAGAAAACTACACTCGCGGTTCCGGAAACGAACCCACGGAACCCGAAACACTAGACTGGCGGCTTAAAAAACAAAAGTCGCTTAAAAGTCGTCACGGTCGACTTCATTGCACCGGGTTTATCCTATATGGCTCAGTCTTTTTCCGTAACGCGGAAAGCGTCGCAAAAAGCACTATCTCCGTTGCTCCAGCGATGACCCTCAAGGGTCTCCGAAAAAATGCACTCGTCAACCGAAGGACGCGGCCCGGAATCAAACCCACAACCTTCGGAGCCCGAGTTAGACAGCGTGACCAATTCGCCACGGAGACTAACCTCTTCATCACTGAGATCCTCTTTAGAACTGAAATTAGACAAACCATTGATACAATGTGAGTCTGGGGTCAAGGATAGTCTGTGCCACCTGTCCTCTTTGCTTTCATCATCACAACTCGGCTACCACCACGGCCACCCCGACTCCTCCAACCGTCAGGTTTCTAGTTTGGACCCGCTCATTGTACTCGCCCTAGTAACGTCCTGAGTCCCCCAAAGCAGTAAAATTAACTCACTTAATTAAACTTTGTTTATACAGTGGCCAGATTTATTGATTCGAATAGCCAAACTAGAGGAATTATGTTTGGATTTCACATTGGCTGTTCTCAAAAGTAGCCACGGTGATTGCCACTGACTGC